>JABWTJ010000073.1:2831893-2952312 GCA_016801875.1 Solanum sitiens | reverse complement strand
TATATTTAATTTCAAAAATTGATAAAATACCATGAGTTTGAGGTGAAAAAATGAAGATACAATCACCTGAGGATCGCTGAACCTGTTCGACTTTTCGCCAAATGGTTTCATCATCGCCTAAAGTTTGAGTGATTTGCACCCTAAAGTAAAGGATCAAATCGACGATTAAAAGGAGCGGTCGGCGTGTCACCGAGCCATTCTATGAGTCAGCGAGCCGTTCTATGAGTCACCGAGAAGTTCTGTGAGTCGCCGAACAATTTTGCGAAGCAGTACTATAAAACACAATGATCCAAAATGTGAAGATATTGAAGGCTAAAAGAAGTCAATGATGAACATATAAAAGGGTGGATAAATGCATTGATCGTCAATACCGACTAACTGCGTCGTGTGGTCCTTTGCAACATAACTTTTTGAAATTTATAAATACACAGTAATATTTTCTAGCTTAATATGGAATCTTTTATCGTTGAACGGTAGTTTTCAGACTTAGCTTCTATTTTGATTTTAGAGGGCTTTTGGGAAAGTTTGTTCTTGAACCTTGGATATTTGAAGGTTCTACATTTGAAGAAATTTGAAGTGGTTCTTGAAGAATAATTATCCTAAAGGCGTATAAAGATTTACTTATAGTACCAATTTGATGGTAATACATTTTTGTGTCGGTTTCCATCTCCTTACTATGCATAGCAAAAAACCCAATTGTTGAAATATAATTTTTGAATATTGTGTTAAATATGTTGTTGGTGTTGCTTATTGTTAGTATATTCGTTGTTTAAATCTGATTTCATTTAGTATTTGTGTTTGAACCTAATGAGATTGTAGGTTCAAATACAATTTCATGTTAGTGTATTTGGCTTGCTCGAAAAAGAGGTTTAAAACTAAGAATACTTAATTTATAGACGATGATTATTGGGTCTTCATGGTTTCAACTCTACAGAGTGAATCCTAGTCCCTCTCCCACACATTCATCTCTATAGAGTGATTGGGCTAGGCTGAAGATCTGCTTAAGTGCCGCAACTTGGTGTTCGAGAGAAACTAAGTTTATACGGGTAAGTTGCTCGAGAGAGAATTTACCCCAGTAAAGTGTAGCCAGGTTACAAATATTAAGCGACGTACCATTTATAGCATTTAACCTACAGTGTCTTTTAACTCATATTCTGATCACATGCCAAGAATCACGTTTCCCCTTAGTTTCTCTTGTTTTTGCTGTTTTTATTTGTTAAGTTGATTGCACAAATCTCCATTGTAATTTTATACTTGTGCCATCCCCTTTGATATATTATGTTTTTAGTCAATAACTTCTTTTAGCTATTTCTAGCATGGGCTAATTTGTACTTGGCTGATACATTCTTTAAAACCACCACCTGTGAGAAAAATCCCAATTGTTGGTTTGATAATATAGAATTAACTTACGTCAACTCTTAAAAGTGATGAAGTATTTTTTATGACGTTACGCTTGATCACCGATACTGGAGTAATAGCTATAATTTTTGGCAAAACTGTATTAACGGCAAGTGGTCATCCCAATTACCCTTGAAGTCTATAACACATGCCCTTAACTTATTTTCTAATGTTTGAATGGTACGCTTCGCTTGCCCATCCATTTGGGGATGAATAGTCGTGCTAAGCTTAACCTTGGTAACAATCTCTTTTCGAAATGACTTCCAAAAGTGTAAATTAAATTGAGTACCCTGATCAGAAATAATAGATAAAGGAAGCACATGCAAATTCATTATTTCTCTCATGTAAAAGTTTGCATAGTCTTCCACCGAAAAAGAAACCATGACAGGAATGAGGTGGACTAATTTTGTCATCATATCTGTAATGACCCAAATAGAATCATGTTGCCTTCAGATGCGTGGCGAATCATCTATAAAATACATATTGATATCTTCTCATATCAAAGTGGAGATATCTATATCTTGGGCAACCTCCCGGCCTTTGTTGCTCGGCCATAAATTTTTGATAATTCAGATAATTGCCCATAAATCCAGCAATAAATTTCTTCATTTCGGTCCACCAATATACTTATTGTAGATGGTATATATTGATGGCTCTGGGATGAATAAAATATTTAGAACTGTGAGCTTCTTTCAGAACTTATTCCCTCAAACCATCAACATCCGGAATACATAACCGGCCTTGGTACCGAAGCAACCCATCTCCCACTTAGCAGAAAGCCTCAACGGACTTCTTGAGTACCAACTCTTTCAACTCAAATAATATATGACAAAGGTCTTGTTTAGGCTCTACATCCATTACAATGGATGATTCAAAACAAATATGAACCATGACACTACCCTTTGTGGAACTCACTAGTTGAACACCTAGGCGGTCCAACCTATGCATAAATCAAAGACCAATTCCTTCCTTTAATCCTCTATATGAGCCACACTACTCATGGGCAATCTACTAAGCGCATCTTCTACCTTGTTAGTTTTGCAGGGGTAATAAAGGACACTGATGTCTTAGTCTCTCAGTAATTCTAACCCCCTCTTTTGGCAAAAATTAAAGTCTTTTTGACGAATCACACATTGTAAGCTCTTGTGATCAATGAAAACATTAACATGCACCCCATATGTATATTGCATCCATAACTGTAAGGCAAAAACGACTGTCACTAACTCAATATCATTGGTAAGATACTTCTTCTCGTGAATTTTAAGTTGTCTTGAAGAAAAGGCAATTAACTTAACATTTTGCATAAGCACACATCCAACCCAACTCTAGAGGCATCACAATGTACCAAAAAAACAATTTTACCCACCAGTAAGGTCAACACAGGAGCGGAAGTAAGTCTATCTTTCAACTCTTCGAAACTTTTCTCACAAACTTCTGTCGACACAAACCTAGCCTACTTTGAGTCAATGTTGAAAATGGAGAAGCAATGAAGAAAACCCCTTCAAACCTCTTATAGTCCGGCCAAACCCAAAAAGCTTCTATTGTCAGAAAGAGTTAAGGTCTAAGCCAACTCTTGACTGTATCTGTTCTTTTTTGAAATCTAAAAATGACTTGTTTTCGAAAAATCAATTTAACTTATGTTTTGAAGAGAAATCAGATTTGCAAAGACAGCCGCCACTTAATTTTTTAAAAATAATTTAAGAAAACTTAAATTTTTTAAAAATATTTAAACTAACATATAAATTGAAATAAAAAACAGGAGTTTGGCGTTCAATTTACATTCGGAGAAGGTATTAGCCCCTCAAAATGTCCGCTAACTTGAGGTTGAACAACGATTTGTCCAAAAGTTTGACTAACTTGAAAAAAATAAATTAAGTAATAAAAACTTACTTTTTATGGGAAGGAAAATAAACCACAGGGAAATTTTAAAGTAACTAATTCATATGTTGCATGACAACTAAAATAAAATAAACTAAATAATAAAAATAAAAATATAAATATTTGAACATAAAAGGAGAAATGACTACCTTTCGAGAATTAATTGAATTAAACCAAAATCAACAAAGAGATTAGTTAATACAACTAATATATATATAAAAAAAGGATAAATTAGAAATTAATTCACAATTATTAACATTATTAGTCAAAATAACAACAATTGAAAATATTTATTTAAAATGGCAGAATGTCAATATTTTTATAAAATAATATGTTTTCATATTTTAATATTTTAAATTAATTTTATTTATGGAAAGAGTCCTTTATTGGACAAAAACAAAACATCAATAACCTTTTTAAACTGAAAAAAAAAACTAATACAATTTACCTTTTTTCATTACCATTCACCTTTGTTCCCCACATTTCACATTTCATCATTATATCTCACCTTTCATGTTTATATTCCTTCAAGGTGCCAAATTTTTGCTCACCATGAAATTTTTTATTGTTAAACTAAATCTATTTATTAATTCAAATAGATTTCTCGGTTGGCAAGGTAATTTCCATCATCCTTTTTGATTTTTCTATTTGATGTTTACATTATCGATCAAACACATTACAGATTTACAGTCGAATTTTTCAATTTTCATATGATTTTTTTAAAATATTGATCGTATATAAGATTTTCATTTTTTTTATGATTTTCTTTTAATTCAAATTTGTAGATTCTAGAAATTCATATATATGTTTATATTATTTTATGTTGAATATATTTTAATATTTCGATGCATTTTTTACAATATGATTTTTAATACCTTTATATCATCATATAAATACAATATAAAAACTAGAATAAATATAAATTTAAATAATATATCTATTTGAATGAATGCAACTGAGGATAGGAAACCAAATGTTGAAGCGAAAAACAAAATTCACAATGAAAAAACTACATGAATACAAATATATTTCTTAAATAACTATATATTCATTTGACATATCTATTGGAATTAATACGAACTAATAAAGAGATACAGTTTCATTATACAAAATACAACATGAAAACTAGAATGGATAAAAATACAAATGGAATACATATTGAAATGAATACGGTTGAAGAAATGATACAATTTTTTTGTAAATAAAATAAATAAACCATGAGAAAAGCATGTCAATAACATATAAAACTATAGGTGTTCAAATTTAAAAAGTTTAAAAAATTAATTTTTTTAATAGATAAAACTCTAAGGTATGATCATAAAGTTTCATATTATTAACTAGTTTTGAAAGACAAGGATAAATAATAACCTTTAGGAAGAAGGAAGAGACTATTGATTTTAGGTCTCATAATCTTTTGTAAGGAAATTAATGGAGATTTTCAGCAACATAATCTAATTTGAAATATTTTCCCCCTTGATTTTCTCTATGTTGTTATTTCTTAATTATATTATGCTAAATTAATGAAATATTTAAAATACATAAATAAACCCATAACAAACTAAAATACTGTCACTTTTAATAATATTGAAAGTATTGCTAAGGGGTCCTATTAAATGTTAAAATGTTGTTATTTTGAAAATTTTCCCCAAAAAAATATGAAGGAACAAATATTGAACTTGCGATATTTGGCCCAAATTCCAAAATCTAATGGGCCATAATTATTTCCCTGTCCTAAGTCAAAAAATTGGTCAAAATAATGGACTTTAGACGTGTAGTAAGTTCAAAAGAAAAATTATTCGGATAGATGCCTTTTATAAAATAATTACGAATTTTAGTGATACGTTTTACTTATTAACAATTTTAGCAATACATAACAATACTATGTTAAATCTACAATATGTATCAAAAGTGAATTATTTATTCAATATATATGTATTGTAACTGTTTTTAATATATTATGTTTTCTTGGTAATAAGTTCACACATTGTATTATGAGTGTATTCAAATGTGTGATAAATAAATTATTCATCACTATAACTTTTATTATATGTAAATAATAAATTGTTCTTTGTAATATGTATTAAAATTTTATTATAAATGTATTAAAAGTGATCAAGCAAAAAAAAGGGACTTTTTAGCAAAATAAAAGCTTTCATGCCAATTTAATACAACATTCATGAACTTATGAACAAAACAACATAAGAAGCATCATTTAACACTTAAATAAGAACTTTTATAATTTTACCTCAACATTACACTTTACAGTAAGCACACTTGACTTCATAGTGAACTACGCATGTATACGACTCTCACACAAGTACTCTTCTCCAATAGGACTATGAAATGTGAGAGTAGCATCCCATAATACCACTCCCACTAGCGCTCCTAATCGATTCCCAAGGATTTGAGCACGTTACAACAAGTTGACCAAAAAGATGCATTTACAGTGAACTATTTCATTGACATTACAGTGAACTATTTTAAGACTTTAAAGTAAGTTTAAAAGCTTTACATTTGACTAAAGACTCCAACAATGGTGAACTTCCAAAGTATTGCAAATGAGGAAATGAGTCCATTTCCGTAGGAGTTTCCCTACCTACGGAAAATCTCAAGACTCTCTAAGGTAAGACATGAAGGAAACGTCTGAATACTTCCTTCAACGCACACCCAAGCAATCCTCAAGACTACCCCGTTCGGCTTACTCGCCTCGGGATAATGAATCACCACTCAAATAAAATTCCTTAGAAGAAAACCCAACAAAACACCAAAGGCTTCTCTTTCGGAATGCCTACTTAGTGCAATTAGTTGGATGACGTCTCATACCACCACCACCTACCCTAAGTAGTACATTCTTTTAGAAGGTTTGGCACCAAGTCTTCCCTTTCGGAAGGTCCTACTTAGTGCCATGGATAGGTAGCGTCCCATACCACCACCCACCCTAAGTAGCACTTTCTTTTAGAAGACTTAGTTCAATCAAATCACATAGGTAACACATTAATTAGACAACTTATCATTTTCAATACTTTTGTGGGGGGGTTAGCTTAACCGACAAAGACCATGAGAGCTAGGCATGGAATCCCGATATTAACCCCTATCGGATGAGGGATCCTCACTTGCCTAGAGTAAGGTCATACTTCTTAGCTTTTACATGGCTTTTCCAATAGCTACACCTATTCGGGTACATAGTTAAGGGATAGAGAGATTTCTACTAAGTGACTCATTCTCTACTAACTAGGAGTAATCATCTAAAAAGGTATAAGCTAATACGACATCTTAACTCATGAAGCATATTCCGCCTCTTCTTTCTATCCTCTCGGTGCTAGGCATAACTCCCCACAGATTCTCACATTATAGACTATAGGTTCAGGATAACTCGAGAATGCGACATCTCAACTTACTTCTTCGATGTTACGACTTCATTGATGGTTTTCGAAGAGCATCCGGTTCAAGGTCCGGCCTCGACCATCCGCATACTTATGTAGAGCATCCGGTTAGATGTCCGGCCTCAAGTATGTAGAGCATCCGGTTAGAGGTCCGGCCTCAGTTACTTATATTTTGTGATTGGCTACTTGTGTAATTCTGGTGAGCATCCGGTTCGAGGCCCGATCTCCGTATCGTCAGATTCTACTATATGGTTTGGAGCATCTGGTTCGATGTTCTTTGGCCTTGAGTTCTATTCTCCTTAGTTAAAGTTATTCTGTGTACTCGTTGGGCTTATGAAGGGTCCGTTCGGGTTTTTATTTAAACTTGCGCACGAGTGTACCTTCTGGGCTTATGGGGGTCCAGTTAGGTGTAGTTAGCTTATATATTAATTTAGTTAGATCTTTATGCAATCGTGTGCATACCATTGTTACTTAGCCTTCCGTTCTTGACCTCTAGCTATGTGATTCTGTCTTTTTATATCAATTTACTTTTGTAGTTTAGTCGGCCTATGATGCCTACCGGGTACGTCTTGTTTGGTACTCATGCTACGCTCTGCATCTATTTTCGTGATGTAGGTCTGAGTACCAGTAGCCAGCGTTGATCGAGTTTAGAGCATTCTGGTCTGGAGAAAGGGGTGAGCACACGTCGTTTTGTACTATTTCAGTCTCCATCTGTATATATAAAGACTTGTCTTTTACTTTTCCAGACAGTCTAGTTTTGGTGGTCCACTGTTGGGACTGGTACTCGTTTTGTTGGTAGCTTTGTACTAGTGACTTCAAGGTTCTGGGAGGGATCCTTATTTGTATATATGTTTTTTTTTGCTTATGTTGTTATAGTAATTTTGTTTTCTCTTGTTTAGTTTCTACCCTCAGACCCATTACGTGTTGTTCCGGATTACAGGTCGGCTTACCTACTGGTGGGTTATAGTAGGTGCCATCATGACTCGAGAAATCGAATCGTGACACCAAACAATCCCTTAGCATTTTTCATAACATGTGATTAGTAAAAAATGCGGAAAATTTAAAACTTTTGCATACTTATGTGAAGTCTACTTAGACTTCATACTTAATATTCATAATAACATACGATATTCTAAAATTTGTCTCACATATATAAAAACCATCTAAGAGTACCAATGTGGACTTAGCCAATAAATAGTAATTATGCTATATAGGCCTTAGCACAAAAGAATCCAAAGAACATAATGGAAATAGCGTATTCTTAAAACTACTAAAAATCCCTGAACATTGAGTACCTACCAAGATTTGGAGAAAGAGTTCCAAACTTCTTCAAATTGACCTCCTTAAACTTCAATGGACAGAACCTACAGTTGTAGTAATATAATGTAATAGGGTTAGTACGCCACATTACTAAGTATGGGTATATACACATAACACATAAGGACATGCATGAAAAAAGATCATTTATCGTTTCTTTAGGAAGCGTGCTAAGTCATATGAATGTCTTCAATGTACATACCATATAACATTTACAAGTAAAGATTCCATTAACTTAAAGCATGATCATAATCAAATGCATATTATCATAGAGTCATGTTACCATTTCATATTCAAAATATCATAGAACATAACATACAAGTCACTTACCAATGATCCCATCCCCAACCTACAAGTGCAATGATCATGTGAAGCCCCATAACCCCACACAACCAAGTAAAAAAGATAGGAGACCATGAGCAAAGCTTTGATTCACATAACTTGTACGTAAGTAGTTATCACTTCATATAATAATATAAACCAATAACATATTCATCATAATGACCAACATCATATAAGAGTAACATCATGTATCATAGACATATATCATTCATGTTAACATATTACATAAGAACAATCTCCTAGGACTTCTTTTAGAGTAAACTCGTGCAATGTCTAGGTAGAGTCCATACCCCTACCTATACTAAGTAGAATCTTTATGCACCCTAGTGAATGTTCATTTACTTGTCTTTTATTTTACATAAGGGAACATTCGCCTTAACCGAAAAGACCATGTGATCTAAAAATGAAATCTGGTGTCATAAAACCCCACATCGAAAGTAGGTGGCCTACCGGCAAAAGTAGAACCTAACATGACATAGTTTTCTAGGTGGATCCACTAGCTATTATCCTATGGTGGCAACATAGTTCAAGAACTATGAGATATATTAAAGACCCATAGTTCCACATTACATGGAAGCCTCTATCTCATGAGAGTCGTTGTGAACCTAGCTTCCAACTAGGGAAGGGACACCTCTCATATCTAGTTCATCGTTAGCTTAAGTCCCTTTCTTGAATAACTTTTAAGTTGTATTTTATCATAACCTTATCATAGGTCATAGAATATTAGATTATTGTATAAACATGATCATCAGATCTTTAGTATTATATGAGAATTTCCTTTCATTATAACCCTTCGTTTGTGAAATTAACATAACATAGTCATCTTGTGTAAAGAATACAAGCGAATATCCTAATTTGCATTTATCGTGTTCTTATCATTATCTCACAAGTAACATGTTCATTGCCCAACATATAAACATAGCAACATGATACATACTCCCATAACATAACATCAAGATTTATAGGCTAACATAAACATTGGAGAGTAATCACAACATTAGAAGACTTAACTCTTCCTTCCAAGAACCTTATTCAAGAACTTAGTTCAACTTACAACATTCATAACCATAACATAGTGAAATACTCAATAGAATAATCAAGAACAACTCTTTAAATCATGTACAATACCAATCCGTAATATAATATAATGGAAGGGGTCATTTAAGAGTTCATTCAAGTCTTACTTCCCATCTCAACGTTTTCATATTATCAAGTAGTAGGTATAACCCATTCGAAACCATGTAATTGATAATGAACACTCTTCACAAGAAAATCTATCATTACAAGTCAAACAATAAACAACACATGCATAATTAAGCATAGAAAACAATTGCTTTTCATCAAAAAAAATAAATTTAGAGTTAGAAAGAAAATCCGTTTTGTAGAGTAAAAATCCTAGAATTGAATATCTTGAAAAGTTATCTTTGAAAGGACCTCTTGGGGAAAGTAATCTCAAGTGTGAAAAAACCATTCCTTATAGATGAATAATCCACGAAAATTGAATGAAAAGATTGAAGTCTTCGCTTCTTTCTTAAGCTCTTTTTGTTCTTCAATGGGGTTATGGAAAAGAGAGCGTTTCTTGAGAGATTCGAAAACTTGTTTGAATCTGATTTGGATATATAAAAGTGGTCTTAAACTGACCTAATACCCATATATAGTCATCCTATGAATTTTCCAAAAGACCCTCCACTTAAATGGGTCTTTTTAAGAAGTTAAATTACATAAATACGAATTTAACGATTCTGGGAAGTGGCTGCGCGTCGCGAGGCCAAATCCCTTCATTTTTATAAATTTTGGGTTGAGGCAGTGAGGTTATTTTAAACCTCGCGTTGCGAGGCTGAACCTCACATCTTGAGGCAGAACACCTCGTTAGGAATGCACGTCGCGACCTGTTCCTCCAATTCTGCGTGTTCACAGGCTGCCAGGCAGCCTGCCCACCCATGTTTGGGTCCTCCCCAAGGACCCTTCGAGTGGTCCTTGGGGGGTAGTTACCGGACGTTTGGACACTTTTTAATACATACTACATATAAAAGGTCTCTTTACAAGTTTTGGACTTCATTTGACACTTCGACAACTTCACTAAACATAGGGACGTCAACTAGTTCAAATTAGCTAGTATCCGGACGTCAAGGTCTTTCTTTGTCATTTTCGCTCTCACCTTTTCCAAATGAGCTTATTATATTTATATATGTTTGGAAACATCATTTTAAACATTATTAAATAGATTAATCTCGAGTCTATGTCATGGTATTTCTGGAGTGTAACATTATCCCCCCTTAGGAACATTCGTCCCTGAATGACATTAAAATCTTTTGGAGGGTAAGAATACACTTAATATTAGCAGCCCAACGAATCAACAACATAAAATCATAATGAGTCACAGCTCATAGGAGTAAATCACAACTCCACACAACACATACCATAACATTACACATAGCACTCAATTCATGACACACAACATATATGAACTCCATATTCATAACACATAGTGAGGAATTTCCTTCTCAGCCTTATCATAAGCTCAAAATGCATCAAAGAGTTACCATGATATCATTCTTCTCAAGACAACAAAAAATCAACAAAAACCTCAAGAAAACACATGCATACATATTTCACATAAGTGCAATGATAGAGTATGAAGGCATTTTCTTAAAACTCTAGTTGGTACAACTTTCACCAAACATGCACGTATTTAGAAAACAAGTTAATTTCATGATTATGCATTACTTTCTCAATAAATATGAATGTCTAATCTTAAGTTGTAAAGAGATTAGGGTAGCGGGACTTCATGTTGGCTTCAACCTCCCATGTTGCACGCTCAACAAGATGGTTCCTCCATAGAACCGTTACAGATGCAACCTCCCTGTTTCTCAACTTCTTGACTTGGCGATCTAGGATCTCAACTAGAACCTCTTCATAGGAGAGGTTCTCATCCACTCCTAAACCTTCAATAGGCAGAATATACCGGGTCGCCTATGCATTTCTTGAGAAAAGAAACATGAAACACTGGATGAATCGAAGATAGTTCACTAGGTAGTTTCAACTCATAGGAAACCTTTCCAATTCGTTGTAAAACCTCACAAGGACCAACATACCGGGGACTTAACTTCCCCTTTCATAGGTGAAATCTTCAAGTAGACATGATCACCTATTTTGAACTCAAGATCTCTTCTTTTATTGTCGGCATAAGACTTTTGCCGACTATAGGTTGTCTTCAATATATCTCTTATGATTCGAACCATCTATATAGACTTATAGATAATCTCTGGACCAAGGAGTGAGGACTCACAAACCTCAAACCATCCAATCGGAGATCTACACCTTCTACCATAAAGAGCTTCAAAAGGTGCCATGGAGATGCTCGAATTATATCTATTGTTGTAAGAGAACTCAATCAAAGGTAAGTTATCATCCCAAGTTCCGTTGAAATCAATTACATAGGCTCTTAACATGTCCTCAAGGGTATGAATAGTACATTCCGCTTGACCATCCGTCTGAGGATGAAAAGCGGTACTAAGTTTCACTTGAGTAACTAAACCCTTTTTGAAAGATTTCCCAAAACGAGAAGTGAATTGGACACCTCTATCCGATATGATATTCAACTTTAACTTGTTGGCAGTTTGAAAATTTAGCAACAAACTGTTCTATTTACATTTTTAAACCATCCCACCAATAGACCTTTCTAAGGTCATGATACCTTTTGGTGGCACCCGGATGTATAGATAGTGAGAACCATCGGCTTCTTCTAAAATCTGATTTCTCAAATCCTCAAATTGAGTACACATAATATCCCTTGATACCTAAGGACACCATCCCCCCCCCCCCGGGATAATGACTCATTGAGCTTACTAAGTATTGATTCCTTCAACTCCATCAATAGAGGATCAAGGTGTTGCTTAGATTTCACCTCAAAAACTAGTGATGAGTCGGAGTTTTGATGGACCAGAAAACCATGAATTGGAGAATCTTCTAACCGCACACCTAAGCGAGCCAACCTATGAACATCTTTCACAAGTTCTTTCTTCTCTTCTTCCACATGAGACACAATACCCATAGTCATATGACTCAAAGCATCCGCAGCCACATTGGCTTTGCCGGGGTGGTAAAGGAAACTCATGTCTTAATCTTTCAACAATTCTAACCATCTTCTTTGTCAGAGATTTTACTCCTATTGTCTAAACACATATTGAAGACTTTATGTTCAGTAAACACATCAACATGCACACCATACAAGGAGTGTCTCCATATTTTCAAGGCAAAAACAATAGCGGCTAACTCAAGATCATGAGATAGGTAATTCTTCTCATGAACTTTAAGTTGCCTAGAAGCATAAGATATCACCGTACCATGCTGCATGAGGACACATCCCAAGACCACTCGGTAAGCATTAAAATACACTACATAGCCTTCATTACCCTCCGGTAAGGTCAACATCGGACCGAAGATAAGCTTATCTTTCAACTCTTGAAAACTTTTCTCACAAACTTCCGACCACTCAAACTTCACCTTCTTTTGGGTCAAAGCTGTCAAAGGAGAACCAATGGGTGAAAATCCATCAACAAACCTTATATAATACCCGGCTAGACATAATAAACTACTTATGTCAGTGGGAGTCAAAGGTCTAGGCCAATATCTGACCGCATTCGTCTTGTTTGGATCAACCTCTACCATCACCAGAGATAATATGTCCAAGAAAAGCAACTGACCTTAACCAAAATTCACACTTGCTAAATTTGGCATAAAGTTGGTTTTCTTTGAGGACTTGAAAGGCTAACCTCACGTGAATCTCATTTTCATTTTCATTCTTGGAGTAAATCAAAATATCATCAATGAACACAATCACAAATGAGTTGACGTAATCTAGGAAAACTTTATTCATTAGGTCCATAAAAGTTGGCGGGGCATTTGTTAACCCAAAATACATAACTAGAAATACATAGTGACCATATCTAGTTTGGAATGTTATTTTGGGAACATTTTCACCTCTCACACTTAGTGGTTATATCCCGACCTTAAGTTAATCTTGCAAAAGTAGCTAGCACCTCGGAGTTGATCAAAGAGATAATCAATCCGAGGGAGAGGATACTTGTTCTTTATGGTGACGATATTAAGTTGGTGATAATCAATGCACATTCTAAGGGACCCATCCTTCTTCTTCACAAACAAGACTAGAGCACCCCATGGAGAAATACTAGGTTTAATGAAACCCTTTTCTAGTAATTGTTTGAGTTGGAGCTTCAACTCTTTCAATTCACCCGGAGCCATCCTATATGTAGGAATTGAAATGGGATTCGTATCCGGTAATAAGTCAATGCCAAAGTAAATTTCCCGTTAGGGAGGAACTCCTGTAGGGTAATTAGGAAAAACCTCTGGGAATTCTCTCACTACATGGACTGACTCAGTAGAAGGAGTTTCACATTCTGGGTCCTTAATTCTCACCCCATGATATAGACAACCCTTGGCTATTATCTTATTAGCTTAAAAGGAAGAAATAATTTGACCCCTTGGCATAAAATTTCCCCCCCTTCCACTCTAAAGTGGGTTCATTGGGAATTGAAACTTTACTACCCTTGTTCTACAATTTATTAAAGCAAAACAATCATGAAGATAATCCATACCTAAGATGGTATCAAAATCAAACATGTCTAGTTCTACTAAATCAACAAGGGTAACTCTATTAGGCAGCATTACAAGACATTTCCTATACTCTTTTACCAACTGCAGAGTGACCCATTGGGGTACAAAATGAAAAGGATTCAATTAAAACATCGGAAAGTACATAAAATTTCTTAGCTACAAAAGGTGTAACAAAAGAAAGGGTAGCACATTGTCAAGAAAAGCATAAAAATTATCAGAGAAAACTTGTAACATACCCGTCACAACATCGGGAGAGGTTTCGTGTTTACCCTAGCCTTGAGTGCATAGAAACGGTTGCTTTGGAGCTTCAGAACTAGGACCGCTTGGTTGAGCTTGGCTATTCCCCTTACCTTGACTTCTCACATTAGTACAATCTGTCACCATATGGACACCTTTGCCACAGTCATAAAAACTATTAGTTCCGACAAGGCATTCACCCACATGTTTCTTACCACACTTGCCACAAGTTTGTCTTTCTCTTGGTGGATTAACATTTCTCCCTTTTTGAGGTTTAGGATAAGAACCTCTATCATTGCGATTATTGGAAAAATTTGAAGGAAATTGGTTTGAAAACCTCTTCTTGAACTTAGGATTGTCTTGAGCATCAAGCCTTCTCTTAGAAGAACCACTCTCAAAAGACTTTGCCTTCTTAGCTTCCCTATTCCTCTTCCTTAGACGAGTTTCTTCAACCTGTTGAGCATGAAACATCAACCTAGAAATATCCATATTGTCATGAAGCATGGCTGCATGACATTCTTCTTCAAGCTCTTCAGACACACCCGTTACACAACGGCTCATTTCATCCCTACCATTAGAAACCAAAGAAAAAAGAATATTTGGACAGCTTAATGAACTTCAAGAAGTATTCCTTAACACTCATACCTCCTTGATGGAGGTTGATCAACTCCTCTACCTTAGCTTCTCTTTGTTAACTTGGAAAGAATCTTTCAAGAAAGGCCTTTTTGAAGATCTACCAAGTCACGAGACCACTTCCTAAAGACCTACTATCCTTCCACTAATTGTACCATGTCTGAGCCACGTCCTTGAGTTGATAAGCAACAAGTTCAGCCTTCTCAGTAGTACTCACCCGTATATCAAAAAAAAAAAAACTTGTATACCTCATCAAGGAAATCTTGGTGGTCTTCATCAACTTTTGATGAAAATTACTTGGGAGTTCATCGTCGTAAAATCTCTCAAACGGCTAGCCATCGTACTAGCATGTTTGTTCTCTCCAGGAACAACCTCCCTGTTAGCTTGTGCCGTGATTGCTTGAGCTTGGGTGGTGATGTCCTGGTCCATTTGGAACAGAGTTGCCCTCACCTCACGATCCGCCATAGCTGGAGGATGCACCGGAACTTGATCATTTGTTAAAGCCTGCACTTGAGGAGGATAGAGTGTGTATTAGACAATACAAGTACTACTAAGATAGAGTGTGTGTAGAATCCTCAAACTAGGAATGTTTTTCCAAAAATGCGGCTTCAATCGATGACCCCCACAGACGGTCCATTGATCTAACGACGTACCATCGACTGCCTCTGTAAGTCCAGACTTAGCATCTTTTTCAGCATTCACTTTGCATTTTTTTTTATCCAATCGACGGACAAACATCACGGTCCATTGATGTTTCTCATCGCTCCATACTTAGCTTTTGTTCAACATCGGGTACTGGAAAATTCTCTGATCAGATCAACGATTTGACAGGACGGTCTGTAGATCAATTGACAGACTGTCGATCCTTCTGTAGCCCCATACTTGGTCATATTTCTCGGAGTTGCTTCCAGATGCCTGAACCTCCAATCGACAGTTACCATCTACAGTCCATCGATGAGACGACAGACTGTCGATGGCCTTCGTGGGTCACCTCTGCACTAAATCTCCACAGCCTTCTGCATTTTGGTTTTTGGACAGCTTTCCTGCTAAACAAATATAAAACATATTAAAATTACTACAAAAAGGCTCTAGACGCAGACCAATATTAAGGAAAAAGCATTGAAAGTAACGTTAAACTGTCAAGACCCGAAACCACACCCTAGAAGTTAGGGAACAATCTCAGATTACGACCGGCATACTAGACCTCTCGAAGGTGTCATACAAGCCATTCATATCATTTTTCGCATATACATAATGAAAAGTAGTGCGGAATTAAAACATTTCATAAAACAATATCATAGTCTCAAAAACTCTTTCATATAAAAGTAATAGGAAATGATAAGTCTCAGTATCATCATCTTAAGACACAAGAGTACTTGGGACACGGCCCATATGAAATATAAAACATACTACTTTATAGTGTATTACAATACTTCAATAAAAAACATAAAAGACATATATTCCCTCGAGTCAAGTGAGGACATACTTCAACTTTTCTTGAACGATCTTCTAAATCCAAGTCTTCTTACCAAAAGCTCTTCACCTACCAAGAACTATATAGATAGATAAAAGCATGGAATTAGTACAACCACATGTACTAAGTATGGATTATGCATAAAAATCAGGAAAACGGACATTTATTGAAAATATGAATCTTTTCATTTAAATATCATAATATCATCATAAGAACAACTTTTATCAACTTAGAATCACATAAGAAAACATTAAAACCAAACTTCATTTTTTTAGAACCCACATTACAGTGAGCTCAATTTACTGTATAGTGAAATACTTCACTGTTACAGTGAATTCAATTACTTTCTTATTAGACAACTTCTAGCATGTAGTCTTCTCAGTAAAGCTACCCTAAGATTCACTTAAGTCACACAAAGAGAGACCGCCCATACACCCTCTCTAGATGCGCGTAAACGATCCTTAAGATTACTCATAATGAGACACATACACTCCTACAATTCATCAACACACACAAAATACATAAGATGATAATCTCCCCTACCAAGGCTATAAAAAGACTTACTTAAGTACTCCTAGAAGAGAACTCCCATACACCCTCTTCAAGGCTACCTAAATAATCCTTAAGACTACCTAAGTTTAGATCATGTCAAACATAACAATCAACTTCCCTAACTAGAGTCATTCTCAAGACTTCCATAGATAAGACATGAAGAGATCATTCTTTATGCCCTCTTCACACTTTAACTAAGGAATCCTTAAGTCACTTTAGATTAGGTACTCATCATTTACATATTTTTTATCATTAAGTCATCAGTTTAAAAGGACATTCAAATAATGGTCTTGGACAAGACCTAGGGACTCTTACTAACATCTTCAAAGCCTAATGTGCAATGTCTAGATAGCATCCCATACCACCACCTAAACCTCATAGAACTTCTCTAATGCTAATATGTATCCCATATGAGAGAATAAGCAATAACACATAGACCATGGTAGCAAAACATGGAATCCGGTGTTCTATCCTACTCCGATGAGGTTGTTCTACTTGTCAATGTTAAACTTAGACACATCCTATGTAGAGACATTGTTAAGGAAATATGAAGGGCATGCTTTGTAATCTAGTCTCATTATTTAACTAGAACTACTTTCCTTGCAATACTCACTCGGTGCTAGCCTTCGTTCTCATAGATTAATTCACACTAAGGTTCATACAAATGGGTCCCATAACAGGTTCATGACCCAATTACATTTACCCTACCAAAGCAAGGTCCACTAGGGCTATCTCACTATGGCGACAAGAAGCTCATCATGACTTTCCTAAGGATTGATGTGATGCCATTCCATCCAATCAATCTTAAGTCCATCATTCATTCCATGAAGGATACCATTACGTCTTTCGACTTCAAGTTTCATAACCTTACCACTTGGTTCAAGGTTTGACATAAAGGACCCTCTTATCATCATTCAAGGTCCCACCTATCATTAATTAATTGAAGACTAAGACACTTTAAGTTCCTAATTAAAGACATCACATATTAATATTCATACATGCATCAAGTGAGGGACACAAGTCTACCTAAACAAGACACCACATACTTCACTTTAGCACATATAACATACATTCTTTAGACACTTAGGAATGACCCTTATCAACATTATGCCAACCTATTCATTATCTTAACATCATCAACATAACCATTATAGACTCATATAGCCAAGTTAGGAAACAACCATATATCAACTCTAAGACTACACACTTAACATATAGTCATAGCATAACATGATTTCCTAAATAGTATTCATAGAATAACACATACTTTCACATATAGGTAGATATGATCATACATCACCTAATCAACTACACAATTATCCATATAACTTCAAGTAGTGCCGACAAGGCCATGATCATCAATATACTTAAAATAACGCCGACAAGGCCACATCAATTCACATAACACCACTACCATAAGTGTACCAAACAAATCACAACATAATTGAAGTCTAATTAACATTAAATAAAAGGAATTAGGGCAGCGTACCACCTCTTCATCCTCAACACTTCAAGCCAATACCAAATCATCAAATTCAACATCATAAGGCCCTTACCCATGACCATGAACATCAATTCAATACAAAAACTATATTAATTAATGAAATCTAAGAAAATTCATTATTGCTTAAACAGTGTAAGACCAATTAGACATTAATTGAATACAATTCTTATATCATTAGAATGGCCATAAGAAACTACACATGAATTCATAAACATTAGACCAATATCAAGTAACCCATAAATTAGTCAAACACTAGGGTTCATCAATTACATGGGTTCATAGGTTAATTGAGTTAAAATCACCTTAATAACCATAATTCAATCACTAAACAATGATTAAAAATTATTAATGCAAGAACCCATGGTAGATCATGAAATAGGTCAATTCAACTTTAGAAGACTTTAGAAAACATCTTGAAAGTTGGGATCCTTGATGAAACGAGTTTCAAGGATCAAAAGCCATACCTTAATAATGCTAATCCTCCAATTTGATGAAGAATCTCCACTCAAATCGCCAATCCAAGCTCTTCCTTGAGTTTTAGCTTTAATGGAGTTTTGGGGAATTTCTAAGGGATTTTGGGGTCTTAATTTTGAAGAAGGAAATATTCTAAGCTTTAAATACTTATATACACACTTAAAATACCCAAAAGACCCTTAATGAACCGCCAAACCTTCTATTTGGAAGTTGGGTGAAATTACAAGTTTACCCCTCACTTGGCAGTGAATTGCACACAGGAACAGACCCCGACAGACAAGTGCCCATCACGGGACGTCAGTACACCCACGGACCGTCCTGTACTCCATCGATGGGTTCAGAGACTGGAGAATAGAAGCTTAGCTCCCCAGGCTAAGTCCTCCGCGACGGTAGGCCACTTATGGGTAGTCCCTTGACCAACAGACCGTCCTTTGGTCCGTGGTCTGGGACAAAGGTTTGCCCTGGGTCCTTCCATCCCTCAGGGCAAGTCCCAATAGATGGACCAAATTATGGGGCGTCGACTAGGCCACTGGCCATCAATTTCCTTCCGTGGTTTGGGCTGTCTTGGGCAGCCTAGGCACCAACATTGGGCCCTTCCTCAAGGACCCTTGGATGGTCCTTGGGGATACTTTTCCTCGAAGTTTCCAAACCAAACATGACCGTATATGAGTTTAGGACCTCTAACATGAATTTCACCCAAAAGTAACGCATAAAACTCAATGAAACATGCCTAGACACAGAAGGTCATTTCAAGGCACATCTTTCGAATGTCATGAACGTTCTTGAGTGTTGGACCTCCAAACTTCTCGAAACTTGACATACTACCTATATACATAATAATAACTCATTTAAGGACTTCACAATATCATGAATCACACATAAACATATGTAACCACATATGAGGCACTTAGGTGACTTAGTCGTCGAACGTCTTGGTCGTCCCTTGACGTTTTACTTCCAATGCACCTAATACTTTAGACACTGACTCAATACCACATAATATACAATATTAGAACCTTATACCATCATGACCACAATTTTAGGGTCTAGTTCACCTATGTCATTTTCGGGACCTTACATTCTCCCCCACTTGGACAACATTCGTCCTCGAATGACACTTGCCACTCTCCGAACACTTCCAAGAATAGAGAATCAACTATCAGAAAATAACCAGACCATACAACTCACTATCAAGGAGAAAACATCAATTTCACATAGTCAAGAGATTTACAACACAACAAGAAACTAGAATACAGTTCTATAACTAATAATGCCACAAAACTCACATGCTTCATTCCAAATAGTAAAAACTCATTTTATATTAATTATTGTACTCATACACATCAATTATAACCATATTACAACAATTTTAGACCAAAGAATCTATTAGTCAAAATTTCAAATAATTCACAGTGAACAGTCCACAACTACAGTGATTTTTAGGCAATTTTTTCCCAAAATGCAAATTTTAGGCAATTCATGATATAGACATGCTAATATGCAAGGTAACATCATATAAACATCTTTTACAATATGCTCATAGCTCAATAAAACACACAATGCAAGAAGTTAATGAAATTCAATTTCAACCAAATTCCTAAACATCATGCACATGCAACAACTTCAAGCACATCTATCTTGCCATACTCCCCCACTTAGAAGGAACTCATATCACAAAAGAGAAAGACAAGGACTTACCAACATCATCATCACTCTCATCCTTCTTCTATCCTCTAGTTCGTAGTGCATAGAAATGCCTCTTTGTTGGAGCATCATCCTTCGGAACACTAGGATCAACTTTCTTACCTCTTTTCCTCTAGAAGAAATGTTTGAGCAATCTCTCACCTTGTGTCCATCTTTTCCACATCCATAACAAATATCGGTACGCACTAGACACTCACCATAATGTTTATTACCACAAGTGACACATGTAGGTTTGCCATTTTTAGAACCACATCCTTTCTCAAACTTCACCTTAGGAGCACTAGGTCCACCTTGAGTTTGAACCCTCTTTTTGAACCAAGGTTGCACTAGGTCACTAGCAACACTCCTTTTCAAGTTTCATGACATCCTCCTAAGTTTAGACTCTTCAATTGATTGTGCATACACCATGAGCGTAGCCAATGTCATATCATCATATAGCATAGTCGTACGACATTCTTCCCTCACTAAGTACACTACACCCGTCACAAAGCGACTCATTTCATCCCTTGGATTAGACACTAGGGATGGCGCATATCTAGACAAAGTCGAGAACTTCAAAGATTATTCCTCAACACTCATATTGTCTTGCTTGATATTGATAAACTCCTCGAATTTTACATAGGGTCTTCATTGCAGGTACAATTTCCAAACAAGCTTGGATTGGAGCATTTGAACATTAAAGTGTATTTTAAGTTACTTGTTAATACATAAAATTTTGCTAACACCCTTAAGCCAATATTCTCTAACATGCCCAATATTACTCAATATTGGGCATTGGGATGCTTATGTACCCTTATACATATCTTTAAAACCTAATAGACTCTTAACTAGACAAGTACATTTTCTGGAATGTTACAGGTGCTCCCCGGATGTGACAAATGTGGTATCAGAGCATGATGTTTATAAAGTGGTTTTAGGTTCTAAAAGTCTCATATTGCCACGTCTAGTAGAGTCTCGTAGAATTGGTGGTGAGTCACGACACATCAAATAGTATGGGAGGCTATAGGACAATAGAGTTTCCTTTCTTAATCATTCTCATATCGTGCCATAGAACTTAACTCTATAAGATATATCTCTCTTATGTTTTCTTGTCCGTTAGTATTTATATATATGATTGCTTGGATGAGATTGTTCTTTGTGCTTGAGGGAGAAAAGGTGAGTTTAAATATTTATCTTGGTTTTATGGTTGAATGAGTATGTGTGAAGGTGAATTGTGGCATGTTTTGATGATGTGATGCCAATTATGGCTAAATATGAAATTTATGTGAAATAGCATGTTATATTGTCATGTTTTTACCATCAATTGCCTAAATGTTGCATTTTTTAAATTTTAAAGCATGTTCACTGTAATGCTAGGCAGCTTACTATATGATTTTTGAGAAATCGACTAAATTGTTCTTTGATTGGAAGTTGTTTAAATGTGTATAGAATTGATGCATATGATCATGATAAGAAATATAAAAAGGAGATTTGCTAATTGGAATGAACAATGAGAGTCTTGTGGCATGATGAGTGGTAGATTTGTTTTCTAACTTCTTATTGTGTTGTGAGTCCCTTAATGTTGTGGAATTGATCTTTCCCCTAGAACTGAGGGTAGTATTCTTATCTTTGTAGGGTGATGATGTGAGTTTGATTGACCTAGAAGTTACCTTACTTTAATGTTGAAAGAAAAGAAAGAGTCTGCTAAGTCCCATTGTTGTATTCTCATAATGATGTATGACCTTGGTGTCTATTTTATTGTATAAAAACCTTATGTGGTTGAATGAGATGACCTAACATGATCATTGGGGATAAACTGCGTACGATATGAAGTTTAGAATGCCTTAGTTGACTTATTGTAATTCCTTTTAAAGTGGTAATCAATTTTAAGTGATGAAAATGAAAGGTGTTAATTTAAGATCCTCTTAACTTTGGGTTAAGTTTCTCTTAAATTGGGTTTACCCTAAGTGGAGGATGATAATGGAATAGTGAGGTCATAGGTATTTCTACTTTGTCCTTCTATTTTTGCTTGAACTTGAAACTAATGAATTCTTAGTAAGCTTGTTCATGAATATAGTCTTGCATAAAGTATGAATTGCATGAACTTTATATGTTTGGTATGTATTGATTGACTTTATCTTAAGGATATTTTTAAGATTCCAAGGTGCATTAAAGGAAATTTCAATAAAAATCCATGTTTTCTCATGTGTATTGTGCATCTTAACATGCTAAGTGAGTCTCTTTAACAGAAATATGTTGAATCTCTTGAAAACTATGTGACTTGTATGGCTTGGGAAGCATGATTGTAGGATCACTCTTGAAAAGTGAAAGCATGTTTAGCTAAGTTTTCATGTGTGTGCCTATAATTTTAATTGTTTTTCCAAAAATATGCTTACCTTGAAGTATGAGTGCTTAAATGGCTTTTTTGAGTATTGTTGTAATCTTCCTATGTGTGGATTTACATGATGAACTCTTAATAAAAGGAAGTGTAATGACCATGTTATGATTAGGAGAATGATGTTCTCCTTTGAACATGATAAGAGTCTTGTGTTTGATGCATTAAAGAGTGAGTGATTAAGAGTTTTGCGTGCTTGTGTGCATTGAGTGCTAAATGAATTAAAGTTGCGTTCCTTGTAAGTTTGGCGCATTAACTTCTGCATGATGATGTTATGAATGTGTTCAACTTCTCTATGCTTCATTAAAAAGTTCTTGTTGTACTAAAGTGTTCTATGTGTCATTCGAGGATGAATGTTCCCAAGTGGGGATATTGTAAGACCCCCAAAATGAGTTAGGGCGTCTATAGCCTACAAGTTTGTATTAAGGTTCTAAGGTCCTGAAATGACTTATAATAATGTTTAGAGGCAGTGTGCAATGTTTGATGTGATTTGGAAGTCAAACGTCAAGGGGCAACCAAAGCGTTCGACGACTAGTTACATATGTTCCTCATGTGTCTATGCATGCTTAAAGTTCTCTGAAATGATATTATGAAGTCTTAAAATGAGTTATAATGATATTTAATTGTAGTATATGGAGTTTTGTGATGTTCGGAGACCAAACGTCCAAGAACGTCCAAGACCTTCGAAAGATAGCCTAGAGACATGCATGTGTGTGTCTTGATGGGGCTTTGCATGTTTGGACGAGTTTCAGATGTTTGTTTTGGGTAAAACTTATGTGAAAGGTATAAAACTTTTTAAGGGTTATATTTAAGTTGGAAACATCCGGGTACGACTTCTAAAGGACCCTGCAAAAGGGCCCACAAGAAGTACCCAAGGCTGGTCGAGACACTGCCTTGGCAGTGTCAATCGACGGACCAAACAACGGCCAGTTAGTTGACCAACGGCACGTAGGGGAGGTATCGTCAATTGATACATAGCGTGGGCAGGTCTCAACCCAAAATTGTCCAAGGACCAATCGACGGAAGCCAAAGGACGGCCAGTCGATTGGGTCCGTCGATGGTGGCCTGGTGCCAGTGCCTGTGCACTATTTCATTAAAGGGGTGAATGGGAAATTCACCCACGTGATAACTTGACCACACATGATTTATTTGGTGATTTTTGGGAGTATTTAAGTTATCATAAACGTGATCAACCCATTCCCAAACGAACTCACACGAATTTAACCATTCCCTCAAAAAATATTCTCCCTAGAAACCACCATTGTTGGTGAATCTCAAGAACAACTTGGAGCTTTGATTTCAATGGATGAATCATCATGTTTTAAAGGTTTTCATGAATATAAAGGTTTGGTGATCCTTCATTTCTAGTTATCCTTCCATCTAGAGAGTTAATCTCATAGTTTCAAAAGAGATTTTATGATCAAACTTCTCCTTATTCAATCTAGCCATGGGTTCTTTCTAAAAACGTTTTGAATGATTAAATCATGATTAATTGAAGTTAATATAGTGGTTTTAACGTGATTTATAATCCAATTGCATGATAAACCCATGTCTTTTCTCAAACTTGATTTAGTCCTTGCATGGGCTTTGTGATCTTGACTTTTTATCGATTGAATTGTGATTCTATTACGTTTAATTGCTTATACGTACAGTTATTTACGTGAATTAATGTTGAATTGATGTTTAAGGATACATGAGGATCAATGTATGAAGATTTGAGCATGCTTAGCCTAGTTTTCCATGATTCACTGTAATATTGGCATTTTAATGAAAATAGTGGAATTTGATTATGTTGTGGTTCTTGTAGCTACTTCCTATGATGTAATGAGATAATGATTGTAAATAATGAATTCATGTGGATCAATGTCTATTAGACTAGGTTTCTTCTACTTTCCATTGATGTCTAGAATAGCATGTTCACTGTGATCTAGATGTTATAGCAATGGTAGTTGGATTTCGTGTAGATTATATTATCCTTAAATACTGCCTTGTATATATGATATTAATGAATTGTGGGTATGAATTATTGATGATCAAAGAAATGGAGTCTTGGCATGAATTGATCTAGGTTCTTCTATCCTACAGTTTGAATGTTGTACTAAACATTGTGTGATCTTAATTCTAGGGTAGATAAAGCATGATTTAGATTAGATTTATATTTATTTGACTACTTCCCTAGATGTATATTATTGATACATCATGACTGATGAGAAAAACTAGGGAAGTTACTCGATGATTTATAACACTCTACTTCCTACCATATATGTGACGACTTGTACATGGTTTCGTTTATGATTTAAGAACTCATAGCTACTGCTCTATAATTTATAAATGATGAGAAAGGAGTATTGATCAATGATGATCAAAGATTGATGAAATGGTAAGAATGGCTCATCCCTCTACTTTTCTATATTAATGTAGTTGATAAAGCCTTGTATGGCATTGTGTGGTATGGTCCACTTATGGTGGCAATGCTTACTTTATTGTCATTATATATGTGTTGACCTTGTCCTTAAAGGAAAATTGATGAATATATGATTGAGTGATTATGATGATAACCTTATGTGTAACTTGTGCCTAGTCTTCTATTATAATTGTGAATCTAGGTTATGTTACTATTGTTATTAACATGTAAATGATTATGCTAAGATCATGTGTAGGTACTTCCATTAATGAAATGTTAAGGATTGATTACTACTACACATGAACCCCTATGTGAATGTGTAAATAGCTAAACTTAGGAGTCTTGATTATAATGTGATGATTGACTTGCCTGCTATGCTATTGTGTGTTGTGTGGTCTATGCTTGAATGTGTATTGTGGTCCTAGGAAGGTGGCTGCCTCAATATGTTGTTGATAGCCATTATGTGATCATGTTGACCAATGTATACACACACTCACTCTACATGCATGCTTACAAGTAGTATAGGTCATGGTGTCTAAATGAAAGGCTAATCTCATATTCACTAATGTCTACTATTATGCATGCTAAGCTTGAGTCCATGAAAGTGTATTATTAACATGTCTTATATGGTATAATGTGAAGTATGTGGTATGATGAAGTATGATTATACCTACTGTCTAGTTTTGTTTATATGAAAGCATGGTTCATATAGTTACACTTGTACTCTTATGCATGAATGAAATGATGTATGTTCATGTGTGGTAATTATGTGTTATGTGGAAGGTTTTCTCACATATAAGTATTCACACACACATGTATGAAGATCTAGTCAACAGAGGGGCCTTGAAAGATGTATTCATGTGTACCCTAAACTAGATGGTGCTTTACATATGCTATGTCCATGTGATAGGATTTCTCACATGAATTAGGTTGATGAACTCTCATCTATGACCTATGAGTTAAGCATATGAGGGGATAACTCTCCTTAAACCTATGTATTATAAAGAAATGATAATAAAGGCTTTTTCAATAAAGGGAACTTAGCTTAGCACCAAGTGAACTTTTATATGAGTGTGTGTCCCTTTCCTATGTTCAAAGGTAGGTCTACCATAAATCTCAAGAGGTGGAAAGCATCATATCCCAAGGGCATAGAGTGATGATTCCAATACATCCTCCAAGTTCCATTACTATGTTGCCACCATAGGATACTAGCTAGTGGATCCACCTAGAAATCTATGTCATGTTTGGTTCTACTTTGGCCGGTAGACCACTTTATTTGGGTGTGGGATTTTATGACACCGGATTCCATGTTTTAGCACCACATGGTCTATGTCGGTTAAGGTGTTAGTTTCCCTAAAGTAAAATGGACAATGGAAGTAAATGACTAGGACCCTAATTAGGATGACTTAAGGGAGGTTACTTAGGATAGGTGGAAGTAATGAACCCATCTAGACATTGCACAAGTAGATCCTTAGGAAGTCTTAGGAAGGTGTTCTAATGCATGTCACTCTGTATATGTTCTTTATGCATGACATGATAGTATTTGTCTACTTTTTATGAAGGTGTGCATGGTATGAGTCTATATGCATGATGTTGATATTATTGACTATATGATAAAGGTCTTGTATTGA
The DNA here is from genome assembly GCA_016801875.1 of Solanum sitiens. Taxonomy (NCBI): domain Eukaryota; kingdom Viridiplantae; phylum Streptophyta; class Magnoliopsida; order Solanales; family Solanaceae; genus Solanum; species Solanum sitiens. The sequence continues at coordinate 2,925,370 of JABWTJ010000073.1, read as the reverse complement.
CATGAATGAAGTTGTCTTCACTTACTTGTTGATGTATGAGTTGGATGGTAAGGCTTGTGGTCTTATGATAGGTTTACTAAGTATGTGTGAGGTTATAGGGCTTCACATATACGCTCCAATAGTAGGCTTAGAGTAGGATTATGAGTAAGGTCGTATAATGCATTGATGTGAAGTGAAGTTAGAATATGTACAAGTTGAATGTAGCTTACTGTAATAGACTTATGGTATTGGCTTAAATATGTCTATGTTGTACTATACATCTATGATGGCATGTGTTGCCTCGTGTAGATTGTATGTATGGTTTCCTTGTGGCCTTTAGGTGATGCATTGCACCAAATATCACTAGAGGGATACTTGGGAGGCTAATGACTAAAAGAAAGGAGTGTTCACTGTAAAATAGGAAATAGCTCACTGTAATGTGACTTAAAAATGTCATAAATTCTATATGTGATTTTATATGATGTTTGTCCTTTGTATATGCTTATATGGAGTATGTGAATGATATAAATTCTATTGGATAAAGGTTTTATGAAGATTTACTCAAAAAGGCATGAAGTATGATTTCAAGAAAATGTCCCTTTAAATGCATGTTTTTGCATGGTTACCGTACTTAGTGCATTCTTGTACTACTCCGATTCTTCTCTACTTTTTACACAAAGTGTAGGTTATGGATGCTTAAAGGATGTATTGAATGGTGAAGAGCTTGATAGATGATTAAGATCAATGAAAGGAATCCTTAAGTTCAAGGATCTCCTAATTATGTCTTAACTGTAAATTGTTTAAATATTGTATAGTTAGGTAATATGTCTTAAGGGCCGTGTCCCTAATGTATTCTAATGTTGATTGAGTCTAAGATGGCAAAGAGACTTAAGGTCTAAGTATGTATTACGATATTTTATATATATGAAGTAAAGTTTCTAGCATATGATGTGCTATGAAAATTTTTAAATTTTATGCTAAATTTACTATGTCAATGCGATGAATGATAAATATGGGCTCGTATAAGACCTCTGAGAGGTCAAGTACGCCATGTTACTTCTAGGGGGTGCTCCCCGGATGTGAAAAAAACACCATGATCACCTTCAAGTTCAACTACCACAATTCACTATGAAATCATCATGAAAACAATTCATAATCATCATATAAATATCATCAAATGTTACGCACTAGATTGGGATCAAAATCAAGCCTTACCCACAATGCAATCACAACCCTCTCTAGATTGGGGTTCTTTGGGATTCACGATTGAAGGGAAACTAGGGGGGATTCATGGATTGAAAAATCCATGAATGAATAAGCTTCACATACCTTAGATTATAGCCTTAATCCTAGCTTGAACGCTTGGATAAATCGTCCTAAGCTGTTGCCCCCAATTTTTGTTCTTCTTCAATGGTGTTCTTGAGAGTTCTAAGGTGAGAGAGAGGTTTTAGTTTGGATTCTAGAGTCTAAGGGGGTCTTTATTATTTAAATACTCCTAAAGTATCTAAAAGAACATAATTTAACCGCCCATGCATTCATTTGGACGTGGGGTGAATTTCTCAATTCACCCCTCCACTTAACAGTAAGCTGGCAGAAAGTTGGAGAACCATCGACGGAGGGCCACCTACGAGGCGTCAACAAGATGATGGGCCATTCTGGCCAACCGTCGTCTTGTTAAAAGACCCTTCATTTGGGTCTTAAGCTCATGAAGCTAAGTATCAACCAACACCCCTCACCAACGAGGCGTCGATGGACCTACGGTCCGTTAATGCCCCTGTTTGTTGGGACTGGTTTTGACAGCTTTTCTCTCAACTTTCGTCGTCTTCAAGGTCCCTTAGGTAGGTCCTTGGGGAGTCTTGTCCGAACATTTCTACCATCAATATGTTTGTATAGGGTTTAGGAACCCTCCCTATCCATTTGAGATCCAAACACTACGTAAAACCTCATGAAACATACTAAAGCACCCTAGCACATCTCAAGGCTTACTTCCAAACGTCATTGGACGTTTCACCTCTAAACTCTCTCAAACTCTATATAATGCCTCTAAACACAATAATTGATAATTTTAGGATATCATAGAACCATACTTTAGGCTATATTTGGACCTAATTCATTTTTGGGTCCTTACATAATCACATAATACATGAAGACGTATACTTACTTATCGGCGTTAAACTAAGCATTTTCATCTTTCTCATGGATCTGCAAGATATGAGTAAACTTCAATTTCATTGCTTCTTACGCTTCCCATGTAACTTTTTCTACTTGTTGGTTCCTCCATAATACTTTTAAAGAAAATACATCATTATTTCTTAACTTCCTAACTTGTCAATCCAGTATAGCAATGGGTACATCTTCATAAGTGAGATCTCCACTAAACTTTACATCTTAAGTAGGAGTAATGTGATATAAGTCACCTATGAATTTTCGAAGCATCGAGACATCAAACACTAGATGAACAATGAAATTTGTTGTGGTAGCTCTAACTCATAGGCCACTTGGCCGACTCTTCAAATAATCTTATTGGACGTATATAGCGTGGACTAAATTTTCCCTTTTTTCCAAACCTAATAACCCGTTTCATTGGAGACACCTTAAAGAACACCGAATCCCCTATAGAAATTTCTATTCCTCTCCTTCTAACATCCGCATATGATTTATACCGAATTTTAGTTGTGTCTAGCTGCTGCTGTATCACTTTGAATTTTTCCATAGCTTGATGAACAAGATATTTCCCAAATAAGGCAGTTTCACCTGTGTAAGACCTCGGAAATGACATAGGTTAACTAGAGCCTAAAATGTTGGTATTGATGTTATAAGGTCCTAAATATTTTTAATATGTGGTTTAGAGGCAGTATCTAAAATATTAGAGGTGTTGGAAGTCAAACGTCAAGGGACGACAAAGACGTTTGACGACTAAGTCACCTAAATGTCTAAAATATGGTTCTATGTGTTTATGTATGTTTCATGGTGTTTTAAGGTTCTTAATAGAGTTAATATATCATGTATAGTCAGTGGTTAAAGTTTCGTGAAGTTTGGAGGTCAAACGACCAAGAACGTCCAAGGCATTCAAAAGATGTGCCTTGAGTCGACCTTGTACGTCTAGGCGAGTTTCGTCAAGTTTTACGCGTTCGTTTTGGATGAAATTCAGGTGAGAGGTGTTAAACTTATAGATGATCATATTTTGGTTGGAAACGTCCGAGAAATTATCCCCAAGGACCATCAAAGGGTCCTTGAGGAAAGGACCCAAAACCTGATGGCAGGTTGTCCCAGGCAGCCTTGGCGACGGAGCAGTCGACGGCCAGTCATGGTTGTGACGCCCCGTCACAAGGGTTTCGTCGTGGGGGACTTGTCCAAGGGTGTAGGGGGAACCCTTGGCAAGCCACAGGATCTTGCAACGGATGGCCATGACGGGCCGTTGCACCCGTGACCCCCCGTCACAAGCCAGGCGTCGCAGCCAAGTCCCTGTGCGCAGATTTTTCTGCCAAGTCAGGGGTGAATTGGTAAGTTCACCCCACTTCCAAATAAGAGTTTAGGCGGTTGTTTAGGTGTCTTATGGGTATTTTAATTAACTATATAAGTAGTTAACACCCTAGAGACTTGATTATTCTTCTAAAATCATAACCCAAAGTCTCTTAGAAATCCCAAAACCTCCATTGAAGACTCCATTGAAGAGGCAGCTTGGTGAGGGGTTCTTGAGTGGAAATTCTTCATCAAAGTGAAGAATTATCATCCTTGAGGTATGGCTTTTGATCCTTGAAACTTATTTCATCAAGGAGCCCAATCCTCAAAGTGTTTTACAAAGTTTTCTAAAGTGAATTGTCCAATTTCGGGATTCTACCATGGGTTCTTGCATAAATGATTTCTAAACATTGAATTATGATCTAATTGATATTGTATTGATGATTTCAACATAAATTACCTATGAACCCATATGAATTGATGAATCCTAGTTTTGACTACTTTTTGGGTTACTTGATATTAAGCTTATATTGATGAATTGTTGTGTAGTTTCTTATGTGCTTTCTAATGATATAATAATTGTGTTCAATTGATATATAATTGATCTTAGATTATTAAACCTAGAATGAATTGATGTAGATTCATTAAGTTTTATGGTTATTGCTTTCAATTATTGTTCATGGCCATGGGTAAGTGCCTTGTGATGTTGAATTGGTTGATTTGGCATTGAATTGAGATGTGGATATGGGGATCAAGGTATGCTGCCCCGTTTTCCTTAATTTGATATTAATTATACTTCGATATTATTGTGATTGGTATGATCCACTTATGGTGGCGGTGTTATGTGTTTAATTTGTAATTGATTTGGCCTTGTCGGCATTACTTTATGCAATATTATGAGCATGGCCTTAATGGCAATTACTTGAAGTTATGTGGCTATTTGTGTAGTTAATGATGTGAGTATGTCATTACTTATCTACATGTGAAGTTATATAGTCATGTAGGTAATCTTCTAGTTATGTTGCCTTAAGTGATCATGTTAGACTTTGACTTTACATTATGAGTATAGTGTTAGGGTTAAGTCTTGGTTATTCCTACTTGACTTTATGAGTTTATGTGGAGTATACTAATGATGTTATGATGATATATAGGATGACTTGAAGATGTTAGGTTGTTTTAGAAGTGTTTCTAGAATGGTTTGTATTATGGGTTAAAAGTGAAGTATGTGATGTCTTGTCTTGGTTGACTTGTATCTCTTGCTTGATGTATATATGATTATGGATACGTGATGTCTTGATATAGGGTGTCATAACTCTTAGTCTTGAATAATAAATATAGGTGAGACCTTAATGATAAGAAGGTCAATGTTATGTGAAACCTTGAACTTAGTGGCGAGGTTATGAATTTTGAAGTAGTTAGCCGTAATGGTATCCTTTATGTGATGAGTGATGTACTTAAGGTTGATTGGCTGGAAAGGCATCATATCATATCTTAGGGAAATCACTATGAGCTTCTTGTCGCTAAAGTGAGATATGCCCTAGTGGAACTTGCTTTGGTAAGGTGAATGTAAAGGGGATCATGAACTAGATAAGGATCTATTTATATGAACCTTAATGTGAATTAATCTATGAGAACAAAGGCTAGCACCGAGTGAGTATGAGTAAGGGGGAAGTGGATTCAATTAAATAAGAGATTGAATGCTTCGTACACTCTCCATATTCCTTAACCATGTGCCTATATGGGATGTGTCCAAGTTCTACCATTGGCAAGTAGAACAACCTCATCGAAGTAGGATAGAACTTCAGATTCCATGTCTTACTACCATGGTCTATGTCGGTTATTGCCTATTCTCATCATGTGGAATACCTATTAGCATTAGATAAGTTTATGAGGTTTAGGTGGTGGTATGGGACGCTATCTAGACATTGCACAATAGACTTTGAAGGTGTTATGTGGAGTTCCTAGGTCTTGTCCAAAGACCATTATGTGATCCATTATGTGAGTGTCTTATGTAATGTACTATGTGAGTGTCTTAGGTGATGTAGGAGTCATAATGAACTAATGAACTAATGACCTATGTTAGTAACTATGTAAATGGTTGAGTACCTAATCTAAAATGACTTAAGCATTCCTTAGCTAAACTGTGAGGAGGGCATGAAAGGATGGTCTCTTCATGTCTTATCTTTGGAAGTCTTGAGGATGACTCTAGTTAGGGAAGTTGGTTAATCTTGTTGACATGATCTAAACCTTAGGAAGTCTTAAGGACTATTTAGGTAATCTTGGAGAGGTCATTGTACTATGGACATATCTTCTTGATTTACTTAAGTAGGTCTTTTGATAGGCTTTGGAAGGAGAATGTCTTATCATCTAAGTGTTGGTGTGTTTAGTGAGAATGATTCTATTTGAGGTAGTCTATAGGATCTCTTGTGTGTGTGTGATAGAGATTGTATGGACGGTCGCTTCACACTTACTCAAGTGAACCTTGGAAATGAACTTTGGTAGATGAATCTTACATTGATGTTTATGATTGTTTTCTATGTATGTATGTGACTCATCGTAGGTAATCTTAAGGGTCGTTTAGGCACATCTAGAGAGGGTGTATGGGCGGTCTGTATTTGTGTGACTTAAGTGAATCTTAGGACGACTTTAAGTGAGGGAATTACATGCTAGGAAAACTTAGGGTGAAGGATGAAGTGATTCACTGTAACAGTGAATTAATTCACTGTACAGTGAATATAACTACTGTAAAGTCAGTTCCTTAAATGTTATTTTCGATTAAATGTTATCTTATGTGTTTCTTAATTGCTAAATGATGTTTTTACGTTTAAACTATGATTTTTAAATGAAAAGATGCGTATTTCCAATAAAGTACGTTTTCATGATTTTATGCATATAGCCATACTTAGTACATGTGGTTGTACTAATTCCGTGCTTTATTTTCTATCTATAGTCCTTGGTAGGTAAGGAGCTTTGGAGAAGAAGACTTGGGCATTAGAAAAATCGTCCGAGTAGAAGAATTGAAGTATGTCCTCATTTGTATCGAGGGCATATATGTCATTTTATGTTTCTTTTATGAAGTATTGTAATAAGACTATGTTATTTCTATTTTCGTATTAAAGTACTCTTGTGTCTTAAGATGATGAGATTGAGACTTAGCATTTCTATTACTTTTATATGAAAGAGGTTTTTAAGACTATATTATGTTTTAGTGAAAAGTTTTAATTCCGCACTACTTTTCACTATGTATATGCGATGAATGAGGCTTGTCTTAGAACTCTGAGAGTTCGACGACGCCGGTCGCAATCCAAGATTGCACCCTATCTTCTAGGGTATGGTCTCGGGTAGTGACAAAGTTGGTATCAGATCATAAGTTAGTGAAAGTAGTATTAGGTATCAAAAAGTCTCATCAAGTCACGTCTAGTAGAGTCTTGACCATCGGTGTGAGTCGCGACACATCTATGGGCGAGAGGCTATAGGACGATAGAGTTTCCCTTCTTTTCTATTCCTATATCGTGCGGTAGAGTAAATGTTATGATTATCCTTCTTATGAGTTTCCTTGTGTTTGCTAGGAGATGAATACTAGAAGGATGGCCGCTGGAAGGTTGGAAAAGGAGAGGGTGAATGAAGAGATTCCTCAAGTTGAGCAAGTTGAGCAAGTTGCTCAAGGTGCTCAAGGTGTTCAAGGTGTTCAAGGTGCTCAAGGTGGGCAAGGTGTTCAAGCTACTCAAGGTGATCATGCTCCTAATGTAAGAGGAGGTGATGAGGTGCCGGAGTTGTCTAATAGGGTGATTGGAGAGGCTTTGATGGCTTTCGCTCAAGCCGTAACTACTCAAATCAATTTGAGTATGGTACCTAGGGTTATGGAGAGCACTATGACTTATAGGTTGAGAGACTTTGTGAGGATGAATCCGCCTATCTTTCTTGGCTCTAAGGTGAATGAGGATCCCCAAGAATTTCTTGATGGTGTGTACAAAGTTTTGAGTGCTATGAGGGTTACATCTAGGGAGAAGGCAGAGTTGGCTTCATACCAATTGAGAGATATGTCTCAGATTTGGTATACTCAATGGAAGGACAATAGGCCGGAAGATTCGGGTCCTATTGAGTGGGAAGAGTTTAAGGGAGCTTTTCTTGGCAAGTACTTTCTCCGAGAGAGAAGAGAAGTCAAGGTGGAGGAGTTTATTAATCTCAAGCAAGGCAATATGAGTGTTGAGGAGTACTCTTTGAAATTCTCAACATTGTCTAGGTATGCTCCTTCTCTTGTGTCCAATCGAAGAGATGAAATGAGTCGCTTTTGTACCGGCGTAGCCAATTTGGTGAAGGAAGAATGTCGTACCGCTATGCTTCATGATAATATGACCCTATGTAGACTTGTGGTGTATGCACGATCTATTGAGAAGTCGGGTGATGGTGATGCTGATGTTGGTAAGTTCTTGTTTCTCTTTTGATAGTATGAGTTCCTTCTAAGTGGGGGAGTATGGTTTGTAGATGGGATAGAAGTCTTAGAAATTGTTGCATGTGCATGATGTTTAGGAGTTTGGTTGAAATTGAATTTCATTTACTTCTTGTATTGTGTGTTTTATGAATCTTTGAGCATGTTGTATGATGTGTTTACATGATGTTATCTTGCATATTAGCATATTTATATAAAGAATTGCCTAAAGGTTGCATTTTCGGAAAAGTTTCTGAAATCACTGTAGCCTTATGAACTGTTCACTGTAAAATTTTTGAGAAAATGACTATTTGATTCTTTGGTCTAAAATTCTTGCTATGTGGTTATAACTGATATATATGAGTATGATGTTGAATATAAAATGAGTTTTTGCTATTTGTATTGAAGCATGTGAGTTTTGTAGCATAACGAGTTATAGAATTGTCTTCTAGTTTCTTGTTGTGTTGTGAATCTCTTGATTATGTGAAATTGATGGTTTCTTCTTGATAATGTGTTGTATGGCTTGGTTATGTGCTTCTAGTTGAATCTCTAATGTTGGAAGTGTTCGGAGAGTGGCAAGTGTCATTCGAGGACGAATGTTGTCCAAGTGGGGGAGATTGTAAGACCTCGGAAATGACATAGATTAACTAGAGCCTTACATGTTGGTATTGATGTTCTAAGGTCCTAAATATGTTTAATATGTGGTTTAGAGGCAGTAGCTAAAATATTAGAGGTGTTGGAAGTCAAACGTCAAGGGACGACTAAGACGTTTGACGACTAAGTCACCTAAATGTCTAAAATGTAGTTCTATGTGTTTATGTGTGTTTCATGGTGTTTTAAGGTTCTTAATAGAGTTAATATATCATGTATAGTCAGTGGTTAAAGTTTCGTGAAGTTTGGAGGTCAAACGACCAAGAACGGCCAAGGCATTCAAAAGATGTGCCTTGAGTCGACCTTGTACATCTAGGCTAGTTTCGTCGCGTTTTATGTGTTCGTTTTGGATGAAATTCATGTGAGAGGTGTTAAACTTATAGATGATCATATTTGGGTTGGAAGCATCCGGGAAATTATCCCCAAGGACCATCAAAGGGTCCTTGAGGAAAGGACCCAAAACCTGATGGCAGGTTGTCCCAGGCAGCCTTGGCGACGGAGCAGTCGACGGCCAGTCATGGATGTGACGCCCCGTCACAAGGGTTTAGTTGTGGGGGACTTGTCCAAGGGTGTAGGGGGAACCCTTGGAAAGCCACAGGAGCTTGCAACGGATGGCCATGATGGGCCGTTGCATCCGTGATGCCCCGTTACAAGCCAGGCATCGCAGCCAAGTCCCTGTGCGCAGATTTTTCTGCCAAGTCAGAGGTGAATTGGTAAATTTACCCCACTTCCAAATAAGAGTTTAGGCGGTTGTTAGGGGTATTATGGGTATTTTAATTAACTATGTAAGTAGTTAACACCCTAGAGACTTGATTATTCTTCTAAAATCAAAACCCAAAGTCTCTTAGAAATCCCAAAACCTCCATTGAAGACTCCATTGAAGAGGCAGCTTGGTGAGGGGTTCTTGAGTGGAAATTCTTCATCAAAATGAATAATTATCATCCTTGAGGTATGGCTTTTGATCCTTGAAACTTATTTCATCAAGGAGCCCAATCCTCAAAGTGTTTTACAAAGTTTTCTAAAGTGAATTGTCCAATTTTGGGATTCTACCATGGGTTCTTGCATAAATGATTTCTAAACACTGAATTATGATCTAATTGATATTGTATTGATGATTTCAACATAAATTACCTATGAAACCATGTGAATTGATGAACCCTAGTTTTGACTACTTTTTGGGTTACTTGATATTAAACTTATATTGATGAATTGTTATGTAGTTTCTTATGGGCTTTCTAATGATATAAGAATTGTGTTCAATTGATATATAATTGATCTTAGATTGTTAAACCTAGATTGAATTGATGTAGATTCATTGAGTTTTATGGTTATTGCTTTGAATTATTGTTCATGGCCATGGGTAAGGGCCTTGTGATGTTGAATTGGTTGATTTGGCATTGAATTGAGATGTGGATATGGGGATCAAGGTATGCTGCCCCGTTTTCCTTAATTTGATATTAATTATACTTCGATATTATTGTGATTGGTATGGTCCACTTATGGTGGCGGTGTTATGTGTTTAGTTTGCAATTGATGTGGCCTTGTCAGCGTTACTTTATGCAATATTATGAGCATGGCCTTAATGGCAATTACTTGAAGTTATGTGGCTATTTGTGTAGTTGATGATGTGAGTATGTCATTACTTATATACATGTGAAGTTATATAGTCATGTACGTATTCTTCTAGTTATGTTCCCTTAAGTTATCATGTTAGACTTTGACTTGACATTATGATTATAGTGTTAGGGTTAAGTCTTGGTTATTCCTACTTGACTTTATGAGTCTATGTGGAGTATATTAATAATGTTATGATGATATATAGGATGACTTGAAGATGTTAGGTTATTTTAGAAGTGTTTCTAGAATGGCTTGTATTATGGGTTAAAAGTGAAGTATGTGATGTCTTGTCTTGGTTGACTTGTATCTCTTGCTTGATGTATATATGATTATGGATATGGGATGTCTTGATATAGGGTTTCATAACTCTTAGTCTTGAATAATAAATATAGGTGAGACCTTAATGATAAGAAGGTCAATGTTATGTGGAAACTTGAACTTAGTGGCGAGGTTATAAATTGTGAAGTAGTTAGCCGTAATTGTATCCTTCATGTGATGAGTGATGTACTTAAGGTTGATTGGCTGGAACGGCATCATATCATATCTTAGAGAAATCGCTATGAGCTTCTTGTCGCTAAAGTGAGATATGCCCTAGTGGAACTTGCTTTTGTAGGGTGAATGTAAAGGGGGTCATGAACTAGATAAGGAACTATTTATATAAACCTTAATGTGAATTAATTTATGAGAACAAAGGCTAGCACCGAGTGAGTATGAGTAAGGGGGAAGTGGATTCAATTAAATAAGAGATTGAATGCTTCGTGCACTTTTCATATTCCTTAACCATGTGCCTACATGGGATGTGTCCAAGTTCTACCATTGGCAAGTAGAACAACCTCATCGAAGTAGGATAGAACTTCGGATTCCATGTCTTGCTACCATGGTCTATGTCGGTTATTGCCTATTCTCATCATGTGGAATACCTATTAGCATTAGATAAGTTTATGAGGTTTAGGTGGTGGTATGGGACGCTATCTAGACATTGCACAATAGACTTTGAAGGTGTTATGTGGAGTTCCTAGGTCTTGTCCAAAGACCATTATGTGATCCATTATGTGAGTGTCTTATGTAATGTACTATGTGAGTGTCTTAGGTGATGTAGGAGTCATAATGAACTAATGAACTAATGACCTATGTTAGTAACTATGTAAATGGTTGAGTACCTAATCTAAAATGACTTAAGCATTCCTTAGCTAAACTGTGAGGAGGGCATGAAAGGATGGTCTCTTCATGTCTTATCTTTGGAAGTCTTGAGGATGACTCTAGTTAGGGAAGTTGGTTAATCTTGTTGACATGATCTAAACCTTAGGAAGTCTTAAGGACTATTTAGGTAATCTTGGAGAGGTCATTGTACTATGGACATATCTTCTTGATTTACTTAAGTAGGTCTTTTGATAGGCTTTGGAAGGAGAATGTCTTATCATCTAAGTGTTGGTGTGTTTAGTGAGAATGATTCTATTTGAGGTAGTCTATAGGATCTCTTGTGTGTGTGTGATAGAGATTGTATGGACGGTCGCTTCACACTTACTCAAGTGAACCTTGGAAATGACCTTTGGTAGATGAATCTTACATTGATGTTTATGATTATTTTCTAAGTATGTATGTGACACATCGTAGGTAATATTAAGGGTCGTTTAGGCACATCTAGAGAGGGTGTATGGGCGGTCTCATTGTGTGACTTAAGTGAATCTTAGGACGACTTTAAGTGAGGGAATTACATGCTAGGAAGACTTAGGGTGAAGGATGAAGTGATTCACTGTAACAGTGAATTCACTGTACAGTGAATATAGCTCACTGTAAAGTGAGTTCCTTAAATGTTATTTTCGATTAAATGTTATCTTATGTGTTTCTTAATTGCTAAATGATGTTTTTATGTTTAAACTATGGTTTTTAAATGAAAAGATGCATATTTCCAATAATGTCCGTTTTCATGATTTTATGCATATAGCCATACTTAGTACATGTGGTTGTACTAATTCCATGCTTTATTTTCTATCTATAGTCCTTGGTAGGTAAGGAGCTTTGGAGAAGAAGACTTGGGCATTAGAAGAATCGTCAGAGTAGAAGAATTGAAGTATGTCCTCATTTGTATCGAGGGCATATATGTCATTTTATGTTTCTTTTATGAAGTATTGTAATAAGACTATGTTATTTCTATTTTCATATTAAAGTACTCTTGTGTCTTAAGATGATGAGATTGAGACTTAGCATTTCTATTACTTTTATATGAAAGAGGTTTTTAAGACTATATTATGTTTTAGTGAAAAGTTTTAATTCCGCACTACTTTTCACTATGTATATGCGATGAATGAGGCTTGTCTTAGAACTCTGAGAGTTCGACGACGCCGGTCGCAATCCAAGATTGCACCCTATCTTCTAGGGTATGGTCTCGGATGGTGACAAAGTTGGTATCAGATCATAAGTTAGTGAAAGTAGTATTAGGTATCAAAAAGTCTCATCAAGTCACGTCTAGTAGAGTCTTGACCATCGGTGTGAGTCGCGACACATCTATGGGCGAGAGGCTATAGGACGATAGAGTTTCCCTTCTTTTCTATTCCTATATCGTGCGGTAGAGTAAATGTTATGATTATCCTTCTTATGAGTTTCCTTGTGTTTGCTAGGAGATGAATACTAGAAGGATGGCCGCTGGAAGGTTGGAAAAGGAGAGGGTGAATGAAGAGATTCCTCAAGTTGAGCAAGTTGAGCAAGTTGCTCAAGGTTCTCAAGGTGTTCAAGGTGTTCAAGGTGCTCAAGGTGGGCAAGGTGTTCAAGCTACTCAAGGTGATCATGCTCCTAATGTAAGAGGAGGTGATGAGGTGCCGGAGTTGTCTAATAGGGTGATTGGAGAGGCTTCGATGGCTTTCGCTCAAGCCGTAACTACTCAAATCAATTTGAGTATGGTGCCTAGGGTTATGGAGAGCACTATGACTTCTAGGTTGAGAGACTTTGTGAGGATGAATCCGCCTATCTTTCTTGGCTCTAAGGTGAATGAGGATCCCCAAGAATTTCTTGATGGTGTGTACAAAGTTTTTAGTGCTATGAGGGTTACATCTAGGGAGAAGGCAGAGTTGGCTTCATACCAATTGAGAGATATGTCTCAGATTTGGTATACTCAATGGAAGGACAATAGGCCGGAAGATTCGGGTCCTATTGAGTGGGAAGAGTTTAAGGGAGCTTTTCTTGGCAAGTACTTTCTCCGAGAGAGAAGAGAAGTCAAGGTGGAGGAGTTTATTAATCTCAAGCAAGGCAATATGAGTGTTGAGGAGTACTCTTTGAAATTCTCAACATTGTCTAGGTATGCTCCTTCTCTTGTGTCCAATCGAAGAGATGAAATGAGTCGCTTTTGTACCGGCGTAGCCAATTTGGTGAAGGAAGAATGTCGTACCGCTATGCTTCATGATAATATGACCCTATGTAGACTTGTGGTGTATGCACGATCTATTGAGAAGTCGGGTGATGGTGATGCTGATGTTGGTAAGTTCTTGTTTCTCTTTTGATAGTATGAGTTCCTTCTAAGTGGGGGAGTATGGTTTGTAGATGGGATAGAAGTCTTAGAAATTGTTGCATGTGCATGATATTTAGGAGTTTGGTTGAAATTGAATTTCATTTACTTCTTGTATTGTGTGTTTTATGAATCTTTGAGCATGTTGTATGATGTGTTTACATGATGTTATCTTGCATATTAGCATATTTATATAAAGAATTGCCTAAAGGTTGCATTTTCGGAAACGTTTCTGAAATCACTGTAGCCTTATGAACTGTTCACTGTAAAATTTTTGAGAAAATGACTATTTGATTCTTTGGTCTAAAATTCTTGCTATGTGGTTATAACTGATATATATGAGTATGATGTTGAATATAAAATGAGTTTTTGCTATTTGTATTGAAGCATGTGAGTTTTGTAGCATAACGAGTTATAGAATTGTCTTCTAGTTTCTTGTTGTGTTGTGAATCTCTTGATTATGTGAAATTGATGGTTTCTTCTTGATAATGTGTTGTATGGCTTGGTTATGTGCTTCTAGTTGAATCTCTAATGTTGGAAGTGTTCGGAGAGTGGCAAGTGTCATTCGAGGACGAATGTTGTCCAAGTGGGGGAGATTGTAAGACCTCGGAAATGACATAGATTAACTAGAGCCTTACATGTTGGTATTGATGTTCTAAGGTCCTAAATATGTTTAATATGTGGTTTAGAGGCAGTAGCTAAAATATTAGAGGTGTTGGAAGTCAAACGTCAAGGGACGACTAAGACGTTTGACGACTAAGTCACCTAAATGTCTAAAATGTAGTTCTATGTGTTTATGTGTGTTTCATGGTGTTTTAAGGTTCTTAATAGAGTTAATATATCATGTATAGTCAGTGGTTAAAGTTTCGTGAAGTTTGGAGGTCAAACGACCAAGAACGGCCAAGGCATTCAAAAGATGTGCCTTGAGTCGACCTTGTACGTCTAGGCTAGTTTCGTCGCGTTTTATGTGTTCGTTTTGGATGAAATTCATGTGAGAGGTGTTAAACTTATAGATGATCATATTTGGGTTGGAAGCATCCGGGAAATTATCCCCAAGGACCATCAACGGGTCCTTGAGGAAAGGACCCAAAACCTGATGGCAGGTTGTCCCAGGCAGCCTTGGCGACGGAGCAGTCGACGGCCAGTCATGGATGCGACGCCCCGTCACAAGGGTTTAGTTGTGGGGGACTTGTCCAAGGGTGTAGGGGTAACCCTTGGAAAGCCACAGGAGCTTGCAACGGATGGCCATGATGGGCCGTTGCATCCGTGATGCCCCGTTACAAGCCAGGCATCGCAGCCAAGTCCCTGTGCGCAGATTTTTCTGCCAAGTCAGAGGTGAATTGGTAAATTTACCCCACTTCCAAATAAGATTTTAGGCGGTTGTTAGGGGTATTATGGGTATTTTAATTAACTATGTAAGTAGTTAACACCCTAGAGACTTGATTATTCTTCTAAAATCAAAACCCAAAGTCTCTTAGAAATCCCAAAACCTCCATTGAAGACTCCATTGAAGAGGCAGCTTGGTGAGGGGTTCTTGAGTGGAAATTCTTCATCAAAGTGAAGAATTATCATCCTTGAGGTATGGCTTTTGATCCTTGAAACTTATTTCATCAAGGAGCCCAATCCTCAAAGTGTTTTACAAAGTTTTCTAAAGTGAATTGTCCAATTTCGGGATTCTACCATGGGTTCTTGCATAAATGATTTCTAAACATTGAATTATGATCTAATTGATATTGTATTGATGATTTCAACATAAATTACCTATGAACCCATGTGAATTGATGAACCCTAGTTTTGACTACTTTTTGGGTTACTTGATATTAAGCTAATGTTGATGAATTATTGTGTCGTATGTTATGGGCTTTCTAATGATATAAGAATTGTGTTCAATTGATATGTAATTGATATTATATTGTTAAACCTAGATTGAATTGATGTAGATTCATTGAGTTTTATGGTTATTGCTTTGAATTATTGTTCATGGCCATGGGTAAGGGGATGAAGGTATGCTGCCCCGTTTTCCTTAATTTGATATTAATTATACTTCGATATTATTGTGATTGGTATGGTCCACTTATGGTGGCGGTGTTATGTGTTTAGTTTGCAATTGATGTGGCCTTGTCAGCGTTACTTTATGCAATATTATGAGCATGGCCTTAATGGCAATTACTTGAAGTTATGTGGCTATTTGTGTAGTTGATGATGTGAGTATGTCATTACTTATATACATGTGAAGTTATATAGTCATGTACGTATTCTTCTAGTTATGTTCCCTTAAGTTATCATGTTAGACTTTGACTTGACATTATGATTATAGTGTTAGGGTTAAGTCTTGGTTATTCCTACTTGACTTTATGAGTCTATGTGGAGTATATTAATAATGTTATGATGATATATAGGATGACTTGAAGATGTTAGGTTATTTTAGAAGTGTTTCTAGAATGGCTTGTATTATGGGTTAAAAGTGAAGTATGTGATGTCTTGTCTTGGTTGACTTGTATCTCTTGCTTGATGTATATATGATTATGGATATGGGATGTCTTGATATAGGGTTTCATAACTCTTAGTCTTGAATAATAAATATAGGTGAGACCTTAATGATAAGAAGGTCAATGTTATGTGGAAACTTGAACTTAGTGGCGAGGTTATAAATTGTGAAGTAGTTAGCCGTAATTGTATCCTTCATGTGATGAGTGATGTACTTAAGGTTGATTGGCTGGAACGGCATCATATCATATCTTAGAGAAATCGCTATGAGCTTCTTGTCGCTAAAGTGAGATATGCCCTAGTGGAACTTGCTTTTGTAGGGTGAATGTAAAGGGGGTCATGAACTAGATAAGGAACTATTTATATGAACCTTAATGTGAATTAATTTATGAGAACAAAGGCTAGCACCGAGTGAGTATGAGTAAGGGGGAAGTGGATTCAATTAAATAAGAGATTGAATGCTTCGTGCACTTTTCATATTCCTTAACCATGTGCCTACATGGGATGTGTCCAAGTTCTACCATTGGCAAGTAGAACAACCTCATCGAAGTAGGATAGAACTTCGGATTCCATGTCTTGCTACCATGGTCTATGTCGGTTATTGCCTATTCTCATCATGTGGAATACCTATTAGCATTAGATAAGTTTATGAGGTTTAGGTGGTGGTATGGGACGCTATCTAGACATTGCACAATAGACTTTGAAGGTGTTATGTGGAGTTCCTAGGTCTTGTCCAAAGACCATTATGTGATCCATTATGTGAGTGTCTTATGTGATGCTTTATGTGAGTGTCTTATGTGATGTATGAGTCTTAATGAACTAATGAACTAATGACCTATGTTAGTAACTATGTAAATGGTTGAGTACCTAATCTAAAGTGACTTAAGCATTCCTTAGCTAAAGTGTGAGGAGGACATGAAAGGATGGTCTCTTCATGTCTTATCTTTGGAAGTCTTGAGGATGACTCTAGTTAGGGAAGTTGGTTAATCTTGTTGACATGATCTAAACCTTAGGAAGTCTTAAGGACTATTTAGGTAATCTTGAAGAGGTTATTGCACTATGGACTTTATCTTCTCGATTTACTTAAGTAGGTCTTTTGATAGGCTTTGGAAGGAGAATGTCTTATCATCTAAGTGTTGGTGTGTTTAGTGAGAATGATTCTATTTGAGGTAGTCTATAGGATCTCTTGTGTGTGTGTGATAGAGATTGTATGGACGGTCGCTTCACACTTACTCAAGTGAACCTTGGAAATGACCTTTGGTAGATGAATCTTACATTGATGTTTATGATTATTTTCTAAGTATGTATGTGACACATCGTAGGTAATATTAAGGGTCGTTTAGGCACATCTAGAGAGGGTGTATGGGCGGTCTCATTGTGTG
Organism: Solanum sitiens; assembly: GCA_016801875.1. Classification (NCBI taxonomy): domain Eukaryota; kingdom Viridiplantae; phylum Streptophyta; class Magnoliopsida; order Solanales; family Solanaceae; genus Solanum; species Solanum sitiens. The sequence continues at coordinate 2,907,864 of JABWTJ010000073.1, read as the reverse complement.
ACTTAAGTGAATCTTAGGACGACTTTAAGTGAGGGAATTACATGCTAGGAAGACTTAGGGTGAAGGATGAAGTGATTCACTGTAACAGTGAATTCACTGTACAGTGAATATAGCTCACTGTAAAGTGAGTTCCTTAAATGTTATTTTCGATTAAATGTTATCTTATGTGTTTCTTAATTGCTAAATGATGTTTTTATGTTTAAACTATGGTTTTTAAATGAAAAGATGCATATTTCCAATAATGTCCGTTTTCATGATTTTATGCATATAGCCATACTTAGTACATGTGGTTGTACTAATTCCATGCTTTATTTTCTATCTATAGTCCTTGGTAGGTAAGGAGCTTTGGAGAAGAAGACTTGGGCATTAGAAGAATCGTCAGAGTAGAAGAATTGAAGTATGTCCTCATTTGTATCGAGGGCATATATGTCATTTTATGTTTCTTTTATGAAGTATTGTAATAAGACTATGTTATTTCTATTTTCATATTAAAGTACTCTTGTGTCTTAAGATGATGAGATTGAGACTTAGCATTTCTATTACTTTTATATGAAAGAGGTTTTTAAGACTATATTATGTTTTAGTGAAAAGTTTTAATTCCGCACTACTTTTCACTATGTATATGCGATGAATGAGGCTTGTCTTAGAACTCTGAGAGTTCGACGACGCCGGTCGCAATCCAAGATTGCACCCTATCTTCTAGGGTATGGTCTCGGATGGTGACAAAGTTGGTATCAGATCATAAGTTAGTGAAAGTAGTATTAGGTATCAAAAAGTCTCATCAAGTCACGTCTAGTAGAGTCTTGACCATCGGTGTGAGTCGCGACACATCTATGGGCGAGAGGCTATAGGACGATAGAGTTTCCCTTCTTTTCTATTCCTATATCGTGCGGTAGAGTAAATGTTATGATTATCCTTCTTATGAGTTTCCTTGTGTTTGCTAGGAGATGAATACTAGAAGGATGGCCGCTGGAAGGTTGGAAAAGGAGAGGGTGAATGAAGAGATTCCTCAAGTTGAGCAAGTTGAGCAAGTTGCTCAAGGTGCTCAAGGTGTTCAAGGTGTTCAAGGTGCTCAAGGTGGGCAAGGTGTTCAAGCTACTCAAGGTGATCATGCTCCTAATGTAAGAGGAGGTGATGAGGTGCCGGAGTTGTCTAATAGGGTGATTGGAGAGGCTTTGATGGCTTTCGCTCAAGCCGTAACTACTCAAATCAATTTGAGTATGGTGCCTAGGGTTATGGAGAGCACTATGACTTCTAGGTTGAGAGACTTTGTGAGGATGAATCCGCCTATCTTTCTTGGCTCTAAGGTGAATGAGGATCCCCAAGAATTTCTTGATGGTGTGTACAAAGTTTTTAGTGCTATGAGGGTTACATCTAGGGAGAAGGCAGAGTTGGCTTCATACCAATTGAGAGATATGTCTCAGATTTGGTATACTCAATGGAAGGACAATAGGCCGGAAGATTCGGGTCCTATTGAGTGGGAAGAGTTTAAGGGAGCTTTTCTTGGCAAGTACTTTCTCCGAGAGAGAAGAGAAGTCAAGGTGGAGGAGTTTATTAATCTCAAGCAAGGCAATATGAGTGTTGAGGAGTACTCTTTGAAATTCTCAACATTGTCTAGGTATGCTCCTTCTCTTGTGTCCAATCGAAGAGATGAAATGAGTCGCTTTTGTACCGGCGTAGCCAATTTGGTGAAGGAAGAATGTCGTACCGCTATGCTTCATGATAATATGACCCTATGTAGACTTGTGGTGTATGCACGATCTATTGAGAAGTCGGGTGATGGTGATGCTGATGTTGGTAAGTTCTTGTTTCTCTTTTGATAGTATGAGTTCCTTCTAAGTGGGGGAGTATGGTTTGTAGATGGGATAGAAGTCTTAGAAATTGTTGCATGTGCATGATGTTTAGGAGTTTGGTTGAAATTGAATTTCATTTACTTCTTGTATTGTGTGTTTTATGAATCTTTGAGCATGTTGTATGATGTGTTTACATGATGTTATCTTGCATATTAGCATATTTATATAAAGAATTGCCTAAAGGTTGCATTTTCGGAAAAGTTTCTGAAATCACTGTAGCCTTATGAACTGTTCACTGTAAAATTTTTGAGAAAATGACTATTTGATTCTTTGGTCTAAAATTCTTGCTATGTGGTTATAACTGATATATATGAGTATGATGTTGAATATAAAATGAGTTTTTGCTATTTGTATTGAAGCATGTGAGTTTTGTAGCATAACGAGTTATAGAATTGTCTTCTAGTTTCTTGTTGTGTTGTGAATCTCTTGATTATGTGAAATTGATGGTTTCTTCTTGATAATGTGTTGTATGGCTTGGTTATGTGCTTCTAGTTGAATCTCTAATGTTGGAAGTGTTCGGAGAGTGGCAAGTGTCATTCGAGGACGAATGTTGTCCAAGTGGGGGAGATTGTAAGACCTCGGAAATGACATAGATTAACTAGAGCCTTACATGTTGGTATTGATGTTCTAAGGTCCTAAATATGTTTAATATGTGGTTTAGAGGCAGTAGCTAAAATATTAGAGGTGTTGGAAGTCAAACGTCAAGGGACGACTAAGACGTTTGACGACTAAGTCACCTAAATGTCTAAAATGTAGTTCTATGTGTTTATGTGTGTTTCATGGTGTTTTAAGGTTCTTAATAGAGTTAATATATCATGTATAGTCAGTGGTTAAAGTTTCGTGAAGTTTGGAGGTCAAACGACCAAGAACGGCCAAGGCATTCAAAAGATGTGCCTTGAGTCGACCTTGTACGTCTAGGCTAGTTTCGTCGCGTTTTATGTGTTCGTTTTGGATGAAATTCATGTGAGAGGTGTTAAACTTATAGATGATCATATTTGGGTTGGAAGCATCCGGGAAATTATCCCCAAGGACCATCAAAGGGTCCTTGAGGAAAGGACCCAAAACCTGATGGCAGGTTGTCCCAGGCAGCCTTGGCGACGGAGCAGTCGACGGCCAGTCATGGATGTGACGCCCCGTCACAAGGGTTTAGTTGTGGGGGACTTGTCCAAGGGTGTAGGGGGAACCCTTGGAAAGCCACAGGAGCTTGCAACGGATGGCCATGATGGGCCGTTGCATCCGTGATGCCCCGTTACAAGCCAGGCATCGCAGCCAAGTCCCTGTGCGCAGATTTTTCTGCCAAGTCAGAGGTGAATTGGTAAATTTACCCCACTTCCAAATAAGAGTTTAGGCGGTTGTTAGGGGTATTATGGGTATTTTAATTAACTATGTAAGTAGTTAACACCCTAGAGACTTGATTATTCTTCTAAAATCAAAACCCAAAGTCTCTTAGAAATCCCAAAACCTCCATTGAAGACTCCATTGAAGAGGCAGCTTGGTGAGGGGTTCTTGAGTGGAAATTCTTCATCAAAATGAATAATTATCATCCTTGAGGTATGGCTTTTGATCCTTGAAACTTATTTCATCAAGGAGCCCAATCCTCAAAGTGTTTTACAAAGTTTTCTAAAGTGAATTGTCCAATTTTGGGATTCTACCATGGGTTCTTGCATAAATGATTTCTAAACACTGAATTATGATCTAATTGATATTGTATTGATGATTTCAACATAAATTACCTATGAAACCATGTGAATTGATGAACCCTAGTTTTGACTACTTTTTGGGTTACTTGATATTAAACTTATATTGATGAATTGTTATGTAGTTTCTTATGGGCTTTCTAATGATATAAGAATTGTGTTCAATTGATATATAATTGATCTTAGATTGTTAAACCTAGATTGAATTGATGTAGATTCATTGAGTTTTATGGTTATTGCTTTGAATTATTGTTCATGGCCATGGGTAAGGGCCTTGTGATGTTGAATTGGTTGATTTGGCATTGAATTGAGATGTGGATATGGGGATCAAGGTATGCTGCCCCGTTTTCCTTAATTTGATATTAATTATACTTCGATATTATTGTGATTGGTATGGTCCACTTATGGTGGCGGTGTTATGTGTTTAGTTTGCAATTGATGTGGCCTTGTCAGCGTTACTTTATGCAATATTATGAGCATGGCCTTAATGGCAATTACTTGAAGTTATGTGGCTATTTGTGTAGTTGATGATGTGAGTATGTCATTACTTATATACATGTGAAGTTATATAGTCATGTACGTATTCTTCTAGTTATGTTCCCTTAAGTTATCATGTTAGACTTTGACTTGACATTATGATTATAGTGTTAGGGTTAAGTCTTGGTTATTCCTACTTGACTTTATGAGTCTATGTGGAGTATATTAATAATGTTATGATGATATATAGGATGACTTGAAGATGTTAGGTTATTTTAGAAGTGTTTCTAGAATGGCTTGTATTATGGGTTAAAAGTGAAGTATGTGATGTCTTGTCTTGGTTGACTTGTATCTCTTGCTTGATGTATATATGATTATGGATATGGGATGTCTTGATATAGGGTTTCATAACTCTTAGTCTTGAATAATAAATATAGGTGAGACCTTAATGATAAGAAGGTCAATGTTATGTGGAAACTTGAACTTAGTGGCGAGGTTATAAATTGTGAAGTAGTTAGCCGTAATTGTATCCTTCATGTGATGAGTGATGTACTTAAGGTTGATTGGCTGGAACGGCATCATATCATATCTTAGAGAAATCGCTATGAGCTTCTTGTCGCTAAAGTGAGATATGCCCTAGTGGAACTTGCTTTTGTAGGGTGAATGTAAAGGGGGTCATGAACTAGATAAGGAACTATTTATATGAACCTTAATGTGAATTAATTTATGAGAACAAAGGCTAGCACCGAGTGAGTATGAGTAAGGGGGAAGTGGATTCAATTAAATAAGAGATTGAATGCTTCGTGCACTTTTCATATTCCTTAACCATGTGCCTACATGGGATGTGTCCAAGTTCTACCATTGGCAAGTAGAACAACCTCATCGAAGTAGGATAGAACTTCGGATTCCATGTCTTGCTACCATGGTCTATGTCGGTTATTGCCTATTCTCATCATGTGGAATACCTATTAGCATTAGATAAGTTTATGAGGTTTAGGTGGTGGTATGGGACGCTATCTAGACATTGCACAATAGACTTTGAAGGTGTTATGTGGAGTTCCTAGGTCTTGTCCAAAGACCATTATGTGATCCATTATGTGAGTGTCTTATGTAATGTACTATGTGAGTGTCTTAGGTGATGTAGGAGTCTTAATGAACTAATGAACTAATGACCTATGTTAGTAACTATGTAAATGGTTGAGTACCTAATCTAAAATGACTTAAGCATTCCTTAGCTAAACTGTGAGGAGGGCATGAAAGGATGGTCTCTTCATGTCTTATCTTTGGAAGTCTTGAGGATGACTCTAGTTAGGGAAGTTGGTTAATCTTGTTGACATGATCTAAACCTTAGGAAGTCTTAAGGACTATTTAGGTAATCTTGGAGAGGTCATTGTACTATGGACATATCTTCTTGATTTACTTAAGTAGGTCTTTTGATAGGCTTTGGAAGGAGAATGTCTTATCATCTAAGTGTTGGTGTGTTTAGTGAGAATGATTCTATTTGAGGTAGTCTATAGGATCTCTTGTGTGTGTGTGATAGAGATTGTATGGACGGTCGCTTCACACTTACTCAAGTGAACCTTGGAAATGACCTTTGGTAGATGAATCTTACATTGATGTTTATGATTATTTTCTAAGTATGTATGTGACACATCGTAGGTAATATTAAGGGTCGTTTAGGCACATCTAGAGAGGGTGTATGGGCGGTCTCATTGTGTGACTTAAGTGAATCTTAGGACGACTTTAAGTGAGGGAATTACATGCTAGGAAGACTTAGGGTGAAGGATGAAGTGATTCACTGTAACAGTGAATTCACTGTACAGTGAATATAGCTCACTGTAAAGTGAGTTCCTTAAATGTTATTTTCGATTAAATGTTATCTTATGTGTTTCTTAATTGCTAAATGATGTTTTTATGTTTAAACTATGGTTTTTAAATGAAAAGATGCATATTTCCAATAATGTCCGTTTTCATGATTTTATGCATATAGCCATACTTAGTACATGTGGTTGTACTAATTCCATGCTTTATTTTCTATCTATAGTCCTTGGTAGGTAAGGAGCTTTGGAGAAGAAGACTTGGGCATTAGAAGAATCGTCTGAGTAGAAGAATTGAAGTATGTCCTCATTTGTATCGAGGGCATATATGTCGTTTTATGTTTCTTTTATGAAGTATTGTAATAAGACTATGTTATTTCTATTTTCATATTAAAGTACTCTTGTGTCTTAAGATGATGAGATTGAGACTTAGCATTTCTATTACTTTTATATGAAAGAGGTTTTTAAGACTATATTATGTTTTAGTGAAAAGTTTTAATTCCGCACTACTTTTCACTATTTATATGCGATGAATGATATGAATGAGGCTTGTCTTAGAACTCTGAGGACGCCGGTCGCAATACAAGATTGCATGCTATCTTCTAGGGTATGGTCTTGGGTTGTGACATTTCCAACCAACCAATTGGTGATCTACAATTTATACAATATAAAGCTTCATTAGGTTCCATTTTCATACTCGGATGGTAGCTATTGTCATAAGCAAATTCAATAAGTTGTAGGTGATCATCCCAGCCACCCTTGAAATCAAATTTACAAGGTCGCAACATATCCTCAAGTGTTTGAATTGTACGTTCTGCATGGTAATCCATCTAAGTGGGGAAGGTTGTACTTAAATTCAATTGTGTTCCCAAACTCTTCGGAAATGACTTCCAAATATTTTCAGTGAACTGAGCTTCTCTATAAGATATTATAGAGATTGGAACTCCATGTAGTCAAACTATCTCTTTAATGTATCTCATACTCTTCATCTTTATAAGTAGTCTTCACCGTCAAAAAGTGTGTTGCTTTGGTTAGTCTTTCAACTATTACCCATATAGAGTCAAACTTCCGAAATGAGTGAGGCAAACAAGTTACAATCCATGTTGATCATGTCCCATTTAAATATTGGATGTTCTATACGCTGCATATAACCTCAGAGCTTCTTGTGTTCTACTTTTACTTGTTGACAATTTCAACATTGAGCCACGAATTCGGCAATGTTCTTCTACATGTCACCCAACAAATATATTTTTTATGATCATCATACATTTTAGTTGACCCCGGATTAACAAAGTATGTTGAGTGATGTTCTTCATCATGATCCTCTTTCTTAGTTCATCTACATAAAGTACACAAAATCTATTTTAACATCGAAGTACTCCCTTTTGGGTAAAGCTCAAACGCCTTTGACATCAAATGCTGTACATTCTCCTTAAGCTTTAAAATAATACGATCAGTGTACTGCTTTTATTTCACTCCCTCTACTAAAGAGGATTCTTCCGCATTTTGCATAATAACCCCTTCATCTGGAGATTCAATAAGTCAAACCCCAAGCTCGCTAGTTGGCATAGATCCTTAGTTGTTCCTTGTTTTTCAACACGCTAAGCATAAGTGCTTGCCATCATTTGACGGCATAAAGCATCATCTACTACCTTTGCTTTATCGGGATGATACAAGATATCAATGTCAGAATCTTTTCATAGCTCCAGCCATCTTCGCTGCCTCATAGTTAAATACTTTTGCTTAAAGATATATTGAAAACTCTTGTCATCAGTGTATATGTGAACATAAACTCCATACAAGTAGTGGCGCCATATTTTCAAAGCAAACACAACTACTGCTATCTCTAAATTATGTGTTGGATAATTTTTCTCATGTGGATGTAGCTTCCTTGATTAAGCTATAACTTTACCATGCTACATTAACACACAAAATAAATTAATGCATATACAATATCTGAAAAGATGGGCAATGTACGAGTCACCACATCCGGCTAGGCTTGTTAATGATGTTGATCCCATAGTGCAGAGGTGCGACTCTGACCTCCACTATAACTAGATTCTCCCCTAGATCCTCTACCACTACTTGTAGGCAGCTGTAGTCCCCTACCTAAAGAAGGTGTTGACGAGATCGATGCAACAACTGATCTAGTCAGCTGTGCAACACCACCCACACTTTTATGAGGGAAGTTTCTCATCATATGCCCTGTTATACCTCACCAAAAACAAACATCTTTCCCAAACTTGCATACACCGAAATGAATCCTCACACATTATTTACAAGGTTGTCGAAGAGGCCTTTATTGTCTCGTACTTCCCTGCTCTTGATGACCCGATATTTGTGAACCTTTGCTTTCACTTTTTTTGCTGAAACATATTGCCCCTAAAGCCTTGGACCTGCGGTGGAGACCTAGTTGTAGAGTAGAAAGATGATGACCTAGGTGGTCTATTAGATAACCAAGTCCTAAACTCACGTTGGGATGGTGTAAACTATCCCATGGATGTGGTCCTCTTAGAAGGTTCTATTTTTGACACGTGTCATTCTTCTTTTCCTTTGACCGTCCAACTTTTGCGCAAAATCATGCATCTTTGGTATATCCATATCTTTATTTAATGAAGTAATTGTACAATCCCTAACTATATATGAATCTAATATATACACATATCGATTAACTCTATCCTCTAGAGTAGCTACTACATTAGGAGAATATCTGGCAAAGGAATTAAATTTGAGACTATACTCACTCGCGCTAAGACTTCCTTTGTGGAGATTCAAGAACTGATCTGCATGAGCTTTTCGGATCTAAAATGGAAGGTAATGGTCAAGCAATACCGTTTTGAACTCTTTCCATGTAGATGAATGATCATTTCCTTCCCTAGATTCCTTCCAAGCTTCATACAACAATATGGCCACAACCTTTAATCTATATTCTGCTTGCTCGACTGCTTCTTTTTCGCTTACATGCATAACATCCAAAGTGTGTTGGATCTGATCTATAATGTCTTGTGGATCTTCATTAGGATCTGAACTGGTGAATGACGTCGGGTCCAAATTAAGGAAATCATGTATCCGTGTGACACCTGCTTTATATACACCTTTTGTACAGGAAATTGGACCTTCTTGCCTTTCTCTATGACCAACAACTATACGAGTCAATAATTGGACTGAATTCCTCATATCATAATTGGTAGCAATAATAGAGGTTCCATAGGTTCAACTTACCTCCTTAGTTTTCAGTAGATTGAGGCGTCGGGGAAATCTTTCATAGAGACTCATCTTGAACCTCACTTTGAACATATTGACTAGGTAGTGTATGGCTGGTCCCTACTTGGGCAGCCAAATCTACTCACTGACCACTACTTTTACTCCTTCTTGTAACCGACATCTTTACTATAATAAAAAATATAGAAATTAAATATGGTTCACCTACAAAACTGGTTCTATCGCACAATCTATGAAATGCAAAAAAAAAGACATCTTCTACATGTCCTGTAGCTTCTTGTTTATAAATGTGGTGTGCAACAAATACATAAGAAAGACTCTAAATAAACACGGCTTTGTAGACTCCCAAGTATAACCTACTCTGATACCACTTTTGTCACGCCTCAAATCCCATTAATACGGACAGGCACGTGATGCCCTAAAGAACCGAAAGAACCTAAAAGTAACCTCTGCTTACTATGCATATAACTAGAACAATTGTGTGACAAGTTCACATAGGTTGCAGCGATACGAACCAACAGAAGTAGACCTAAAAGTTATATACAAGACTTGGTCGTGGAGGCCACAACTGTTTAAGAGGCAACTGAACTATATACATAAGTCTACAAAGCCTCTAAAATATAGAAAACCTTAAAGTACGCTGAGACAGACCCCACCTTACCCTTAACTACGATACATTACAAAAATGAATTTACCAAGGACTTAGTAAAGTTCTGAATCAACCTAGAGCTCTCCAAAAGTAGGTGAGTGTCGTGTGATCCCACTGAGGAGGTATACTAGCTACAGTACATGTGCCTATAATATGAAATGCATCATCCCCTTGTGGGAAGTCTGCACGAAAAAATGTACTTAATTATGTAAGGCAATGACATATGTAATATGAGGGCTCAAATGAAATCAAGTATCTATATATGGGTGCATAGATCAGGAGAGCAGACCACCTTTGTTTACTCTTGTGAGATCAAGTTAGTTACATTATTTTCTTTAATTTTCTATACGTTATAATATTTGTAGGGCATGTGATACAAGTGACCAACTGATCAGTGGTAGCAGAGGATGGCCCATGCTAGGATTTTTAACCCCTTGAGTTTCAGGTATTTAGACTTAAAGAAAAAGGCATGAACAAAATTAGGCAAAAAGTAACAAAGGTAGCCAAAGAAAAAAAATGACCTAAGGATCGCCAAACTTGTTCGAGCTTTTGTGTCTTTTCAATCTGTCGATATGAATTTATCGTGTGGAATTCCCTTTTGTTATAATTTAAATTTAGTCACATTTTGTGGGGATGTGCTTGCTTATCGTATAAATTGCTTGAGTATCTCTTATTTATGCCGAATGTTGTAATATGCCCAATGAATGAGAATTTGACATCATTTTTAAAGGGAAAATATCGCAAATTGATCACTTTTGGCAAAACCGCGAGAATTCTGAGTATTCCGGGGAATAAGGTGTTGTGGGTCTGTCTCTAATTTGATTTTATATGGTTTTATTTTAAATTGTATGGTCGCAGAGTTGAATTCTGGATATTGGGTTTAAAATAGACACCTGTGGTCGTTCGGTGAGTTGGGTCTAGCTCGCCAAACCACTCTGTGGTTCACCTAGTGTCCCCATTTTGCCTAATAATTAATGTCAAATGTTTTGTTAGCTTTTGTAACTTTTGGTGAGGAAACTGGTGTCCCCAAAGACGCTCGGTGACTCGTCGAAAGTTAACTTTATCATTATTTGTCTACACCCTCGAACACTATTTGCAGTATAATTTTCAGCGAGCTAGCCTGGATTTTTGGAAGTTGTTGGCAATGCGCCGAGTAGGCCTTCACTTTGCGTAAATGCCATATTATTTGAACCAATACTTTTGGAGACCGATTGAGCTTGCAAAAGAGATCTGGCGACTCGCCGAGTAGGTCAACAAGCCTTTATACACCTACCTTTCAACGATTGTTATTAAGTTAGTCTTAACTTTTTCTGAACGTGTTTCAGGTATGGTGAGAAAAAATATCGATGAGCCTCCTAGAAAAAGATCATGGGGTATTAAAATCAATGAAAGAGGTTCATAACCTCCATAGAGAGAAAGAAAAGAGTCCCAATCATCTGACAAACAAAAGGGAAAGAGGCCTATGTTTTACAAGACTGTTAAACTTGAAGACGATCATTTGTACGTCCTCAACGTTTTGAGTCCTCAGATAGACCAAATTCCGCAACTACTAGAGCCTCTCCAGATCTTGTGGCCACACAAGCAACATTAGTGTCAACTCATTCTCAACATATGCCACTAGTGGCCCTTCCTCCTAGACTCCTCAATGGACTAAAAAAGATGGTTTACGAACTATCCTTGAAGAGAAGTTGCTATCTATAGATGGACTTGAAATACTTTGGCGTGAGGGACACCCTTCATTTCCATAAGTTCGAGTAGATCAATAGACCCCAAGGAGTTCAATGAAGCTTATGGTAACCTAGTTCCAAGGAGTAAAAACAAAAGCAGTGAGTTCAAACCGTTAAAGTCATGGTCCGAGGAAAGGAAGTTGGGTGTAGTAGTAAGTAAATTAATGAGGTACAAGGTAGAGATATGCATGCTACCCACCCGTATCATGTATTGCATATATCTCAATCCTTGGTTGATCTAAATTGGTGTCTGGCATTATTGATTTGTTATACCACCCTGAGGTGCATTGAGGAAGCTCCCCTATTGAGAAAAGGGATCTGACCATTGCTGCCTTACTCTGCTTTTGGATTATCAGCAGCACCATAGTGTCATCCCTGAACATGTATGTCTTTCTTTATCCTAAAGAAGCTTGCCTTTGTTCTATGATTTCTCGGAGGCGCATAGACCTATGAGTTGTTATTTCACAGAAGATGGCCAAGCAGAGGCAGACTTCTCTGCCTTTTCCAATCCTGATCACTAAGTTGTGTCAACGTGTTGGGGTACCCCGAGATGCTGTGATAGATATTAAGGTTACCTGTTCTTCCTCAACAGAATCCGGGGTATTGATATTTAGTACACACGAGAGAAGGTTGATAGAAGGAGAGAAGCTCCGGTAAATACTTCTCTAGAGGTTGATATGCACTCGTTACCATAGAGGCATCTTTGCCTACTCCTGCCTCTACCCCTTCAGGTACATCCGCTCCTTTCTCTTTTTCTCAAGCCCATGTACATATTACTGAGGTCATGATCCTTAAACTGGGTATTTAGAACAATTAGCTGACGCATGGGCATCCCGACTTGAGAGATCCATCCCACGGATGATCAAGATTTTTGCACTTGTTTCAGTTTCCCCCTCCTCTTTATCTTCGTGAGTTGATTGTACGAGTCATAACTTTTGAGGGAAAATAGAAGGAGACCTCCGAGGTTATGACTTTGAAAGACGAGGTTGCATATCTGAGTAAGGACATAGACAATATAAAGTCTACCGACTTCACTTTATTACTTGAGGCCACGGATTATCTAGTCGCCCCCCAGACTTTATAGATTCCTCCGGTTTCCTCGAGAGAAGGACAGAGCGGGGTTGTTGTTGTTCATGAGTAGGATGCTGAGACCAACAAGGAGAAGATAGAGGTACAGGAGGAGAGCATCTACAGGGATCTTCCTGACCTTAGGGAGGATGATGAAGATTCATATGGTTAACTCATGGAGACTAAGGAGTTTATGATAAACGTTGTGAATTCTTCCGTAGAAGGCACATTCTAGCCGAGCTAATCATTCTGAGGAGACTTCGGGTACAGAGGCCCTAGTGTAGATTATCCTAGGGACTGATGCCCAGATTTAATGTGAGGCACCAGCCACTGAGACCCCGCCATATAGAACGACTTCTTAGATAGGATTACCTCGTTACATCCCTCTCTGTCTTACTTATTGGATGTTTTGATTTCAGTTGCATTTGTGGACAAATACTTTTTGTTGTTGTTGGTGAGGCTCATCGTTTTGTGTGAATATTGTTCTCGTGTTTTGTGTGTATATTTGGGTTGTTATATTTTAAATTTTTTAATATTAAACAACTTACTGTGAATCTTTCAGCTTGTGGCTCCTTTTATATTAAATCGTAAATGAATTTGATCCTTCCAAAAAATTTTCATCTTTTCCCACCTCTTGTATGTATTTTTATGTGGATGTTCTTTTGCCAATTTGAGTATATTTTTTTTATCAAAACCGGTGACTTGAATAGTGCTTTCAACTGAACAAACATTAATATGCGACTACGATGAGTCCAAATGAAGTTGCATAAACAATATGTGAACTCTTTGCATCTATTTGTGACTATCCAAGTATCTAATTGAGTCTCTTATGTTGAACATTGCACACTGGCAAAAGTGTGGAGTCTTGTTTATCATTGGTATCAATGCTTTGTGTGATGAGATTACCTTTAACTATGCATGATAACACCTATAATTTTCTCCGTTTGTCCGATAAACTAGGTGATGTCAACTCGTGATTTGATCATAGGATATTTTAAAGAGTGTGAACCAATATGACGTATACCTCTTTTGTGGCCTCCCCTATGAGTGTGTGAACCTCTTTTGAACCCTTATGATCCTCACCTTTTCTTGGAAAAATGTTGATGTAAAATGTGACCTTTCTTCACCCATTAGCCTCATGACTTCTGATTTGTTTAAAGATCCAACTTAGACCAAAGGCCTAAGTTGTCGGTATGGTGAAAAGAGAAGGCAAATCAAGAAGTGCAAGAAAGTCTCCTTTTGACCCATGGTGTTGATAAAAATGGAACCCCTCCACTAAAAATAAAGAAAATAAAGAAAAAGAAAAAGAATGTAAACGATGTGCAATAAAGTTAATCGTATAAAAAAGAAAAGGGGTTTCTAACATTCATTGGGAAGTGAATAATGGGACAACTTATGAGAATGAGTGAAAATGATGTGAAAAGGAAAGGAAGTGATCATGTTTTTTAGAAAAGGAAGTTAACAACATATTCATGAGGATTATAGCCACCAAGCCTAAATGAACATACAGTTATACTCAGCCCCGTAACAAGCCTTGAAAAATCCTTTGTGATTTTGAGTAAGCTTAAAAGATTGTTGATTGGAAATTATAGGCAAACATATGGGTAAAGTTATGAATTGTGTTTGTCTTTGCCAGTGTGAGCATTACATCTAATTCTAGAGATTTAAATTATGAATACTTCTGTGTGTATGTGGAATCATCCTTTGTGTGAGGGCATCTTAATATCATTGATGAGCTTGAACTTGCATTTGAAGCAAGTATTGTCAGTTTGATGATTCTTTGATAATAGTGAGTCACAACTTGAATCTGTGAGTGCACAATTGATCATTGCATTATTAAATTGAGTCTTGTTGCGTGAATTCATGATTGGATCTTGTGTATCATTTTTCGGAACATCCATTTTTGAATGGTTGAACTTTAGTTTGCTTGAGGAGAAGCAAATGTTTAAGTTTAGGGTGTTTATGAGTCCACAAGTTGTAGTTAATTAGGGCTTGATTTTAATAGAATTAGTGTCGTCAAATTTATATTTAATTTCAAAAATTGATAAAATACCATGAGTTTGAGGTGAAAAAATGAAGATACAATCACCTGAGGATCGCTGAACCTGTTCGACTTTTCGCCAAATGGTTTCATCATCGCCTAAAGTTTGAGTGATTTGCACCCTAAAGTAAAGGATCAAATCGACGATTAAAAGGAGCGGTCGGCGTGCAACCGAGCCATTCTATGAGTCAGCGAGCCGTTCTACGAGTCACCGAGAAGTTCTGTGAGTCGCCGAACAATTTTGCGAAGCAGTACTATAAAACACAATGATCCAAAATGTGAAGATATTGAAGGCTAAAAGAAGTCAATGATGAACATATAAAAGGGTGGATAAATGCATTGATCGTCAATACCGACTAACTGCGTCGTGTGGTCCTTTGCAACATAACTTTTTGAAATTTATAAATACACAGTAATATTTTCTAGCTTAATATGGAATCTTTTATCGTTGAACGGTAGTTTTCAGACTTAGCTTCTATTTTGATTTTAGAGGGCTTTTGGGAAAGTTTGTTCTTGAACCTTGGATATTTGAAGGTTCTACATTTGAAGAAATTTGAAGTGGTTCTTGAAGAATAATTATCCTAAAGGCGTATAAAGATTTACTTATAGTACCAATTTGATGGTAGTACATTTTTGTGTCGGTTTCCATCTCCTTACTATGCATAGCAAAAAACCCAATTGTTGAAATATAATTTTTGAATATTGTGTTAAATATGTTGTTGGTGTTGCTTATTGTTAGTATATTCGTTGTTTAAATGTGATTTCATTTAGTATTTGTGTTTGAACCTAATGAGATTGTAGGTTCAAATACAATTTCATGTTAGTGTATTTGGCTTGCTCGAAAAAGAGGTTTAAAACTAAGAATACTTAATTTATAGACGATGATTATTGGGTCTTCATGGTTTCAACTCTACAGAGTGAATCCTAGTCCCTCTCCCACACATTCATCTCTATAGAGTGATTGGGCTAGGCTGAAGATCTGCTTAAGTGCCGCAACTTGGTGTTCGAGAGAAACTAAGTTTATACGGGTAAGTTGCTCGAGAGAGAATTTACCCCAG
Source organism: Solanum sitiens (assembly GCA_016801875.1). NCBI lineage: Eukaryota > Viridiplantae > Streptophyta > Magnoliopsida > Solanales > Solanaceae > Solanum > Solanum sitiens. The sequence goes on along the minus strand of JABWTJ010000073.1, from coordinate 2,892,255 downwards.
TAAAGTGTAGCCAGGTTACAAATATTAAGCGACGTACCATTTATAGCATTTAACCTACAGTGTCTTTTAACTCATATTCTGATCACATGCCAAGAATCACGTTTCCCCTTAGTTTCTCTTGTTTTTGCTGTTTTTATTTGTTAAGTTGATTGCACAAATCTCCATTGTAATTTTATACTTGTGCCATCCCCTTTGATATATTATGTTTTTAGTCAATAACTTCTTTTAGCTATTTCTAGCATGGGCTAATTTGTACTTGGCTGATACATTCTTTAAAACCACCACCTGTGAGAAAAATCCCAATTGTTGGTTTGATAATATAGAATTAACTTACGTCAACTCTTAAAAGTGATGAAGTATTTTTTATGACGTTACGCTTGATCACCGATACTGGAGTAATAGCTATAATTTTTGGCAAAACTGTATTAACGGCAAGTGGTCATCCCAATTACCCTTGAAGTCTATAACACATGCCCTTAACTTATTTTCTAATGTTTGAATGGTACGCTTCGCTTGCCCATCCATTTGGGGATGAATAGTCGTGCTAAGCTTAACCTTGGTAACAATCTCTTTTCGAAATGACTTCCAAAAGTATAAATTAAATTGAGTACCCTGATCAGAAATAATAGATAAAGGAAGCACATGCAAATTCATTATTTCTCTCATGTAAAAGTTTGCATAGTCTTCCACCGAAAAAGAAACCATGACAGGAATGAGGTGGACTAATTTTGTCATCATATCTGTAATGACCCAAATAGAATCATGTTGCCTTCAGATGCGTGGCGAATCATCTATAAAATACATATTGATATCTTCTCATATCAAAGTGGAGATATCTATATCTTGGGCTAAACCTCCCGGCCTTTGTTGCTCGGCCATAAATTTTTGATAATTCAGATAATTGCCCATAAATCCAGCAATAAATTTCTTCATTTCGTTCCACCAATATACTTATTGTAGATGGTATATATTGATGGCTCTGGGATGAATAAAATATTGAGAACTGTGAGCTTCTTTCAGAACTTATTCCCTCAAACCATCAACATCCGGAATACATAACCGGCCTTGGTACCGAAGCAACCCATCTCCCACTTAGCAGAAAGCCTCAACGGACTTCTTGAGTACCAACTCTTTCAACTCAAATAATATATGACAAAGGTCTTGTTTAGGCTCTACATCCATTACAATGGATGATTGAAAACAAATATGAACCATGACACTACCCTTTGTGGAACTCACTAGTTGAACACCTAGGCGGTCCAACCTATGCATAAATCAAAGACCAATTCCTTCCTTTAATCCTCTATATGAGCCACACTACTCATGGGCAATCTACTAAGCGCATCTTCTACCTTGTTAGTTTTGCAGGGGTAATAAAGGACACTGATGTCTTAGTCTCTCAGTAATTCTAACCCCCTCTTTTGGCAAAAATTAAAGTCTTTTTGACGAATCACACATTGTAAGCTCTTGTGATCAATGAAAACATTAACATGCACCCCATATGTATATTGCATCCATAACTGTAAGGCAAAAACGACTGTCACTAACTCAATATCATTGGTAAGATACTTCTTCTCGTGAATTTTAAGTTGTCTTGAAGAAAAGGCAATTAACTTAACATTTTGCATAAGCACACATCCAACCCAACTCTAGAGGCATCACAATGTACTAAAAAAACAATTTTACCCACCAGTAAGGTCAACACAGGAGCGGAAGTAAGTCTATCTTTCAACTCTTCGAAACTTTTCTCACAAACTTCTGTCGACACAAACCTAGCCTACTTTGAGTCAATGTTGAAAATGGAGAAGCAATGAAGAAAACCCCTTCAAACCTCTTATAGTCCGGCCAAACCCAAAAAGCTTCTATTGTCAGAAAGAGTTAAGGTCTAAGCCAACTCTTGACTGTATCTGTTCTTTTTTGAAATCTAAAAATGACTTGTTTTCGAAAAATCAATTTAACTTATGTTTTGAAGAGAAATCAGATTTGCAAAGACAGCCGCCACTTAATTTTTTAAAAATAATTTAAGAAAACTTAAATTTTTTAAAAATATTTAAACTAACATATAAATTGAAATAAAAAACAGGAGTTTGGCGTTCAATTTACATTCGGAGAAGGTATTAGCCCCTCAAAATGTCCGCTAACTTGAGGTTGAACAACGATTTGTCCAAAAGTTTGACTAACTTGAAAAAAATAAATTAAGTAATAAAAACTTACTTTTTATGGGAAGGAAAATAAACCACAGGGAAATTTTAAAGTAACTAATTCATATGTTGCATGACAACTAAAATAAAATAAACTAAATAATAAATAAAAATATAAATATTTGAACATAAAAGGAGAAATGACTACCTTTCGAGAATTAATTGAATTAAACCAAAATCAAAAAAGAGATTAGTTAATACAACAAATATATATATAAAAAAAGGATAAATTAGAAATTAATTCACAATTATTAACATTATTAGTCAAAATAACAACAATTGAAAATATTTATTTAAAATGGCAGAATGTCAATATTTTTATAAAATAATATGTTTTCATATTTTAATATTTTAAATTAATTTTATTTATGGAAAGAGTCCTTTATTGGACAAAAACAAAACATCAATAACCTTTTTAAACTGAAAAAAAAAACTAATACAATTTACCTTTTTTCATTACCATTCACCTTTGTTCCCCACATTTCACATTTCATCATTATATCTCACCTTTCATGTTTATATTCCTTCAAGGTGCCAAATTTTTGCTCACCATGAAATTTTTTATTGTTAAACTAAATCTATTTATTAATTCAAATAGATTTCTCGGTTGGCAAGGTAATTTCCATCATCCTTTTTGATTTTTCTATTTGATGTTTACATTATCGATCAAACACATTACAGATTTACAGTCGAATTTTTCAATTTTCATATGATTTTTTTAAAATATTGATCGTATATAAGATTTTCATTTTTTTTATGATTTTCTTTTAATTCAAATTTGTAGATTCTAGAAATTCATATATATGTTTATATTATTTTATGTTGAATATATTTTAATATTTCGATGCATTTTTTACAATATGATTTTTAATACCTTTATATCATCATATAAATACAATATAAAAACTAGAATAAATATAAATTTAAATAATATATCTATTTGAATGAATGCAACTGAGGATAGGAAACCAAATGTTGAAGCGAAAAACAAAATTCACAATGAAAAAACTACATGAATACAAATATATTTCTTAAATAACTATATATTCATTTGACATATCTATTGGAATTAATACGAACTAATAAAGAGATACAGTTTCATTATACAAAATACAACATGAAAACTAGAATGGATAAAAATACAAATGGAATACATATTGAAATGAATACGGTTGAAGAAATGATACAATTTTTTTGTAAATAAAATAAATAAACCATGAGAAAAGCATGTCAATAACATATAAAACTATAGGTGTTCAAATTTAAAAAGTTTAAAAAATTAATTTTTTTAATAGATAAAACTCTAAGGTATGATCATAAAGTTTCATATTATTAACTAGTTTTGAAAGACAAGGATAAATAATAACCTTTAGGAAGAAGGAAGAGACTATTGATTTTAGGTCTCATAATCTTTTGTAAGGAAATTAATGGAGATTTTCAGCAACATAATCTAATTTGAAATATTTTCCCCCTTGATTTTCTCTATGTTGTTATTTCTTAATTATATTATGCTAAATTAATGAAATATTTAAAATACATAAATAAACCCATAACAAACTAAAATACTGTCACTTTTAATAATATTGAAAGTATTGCTAAGGGGTCCTATTAAATGTTAAAATGTTGTTATTTTGAAAATATTTCCCAAAAAAATATGAAGGAACAAATATTGAACTTGCGATATTTGGCCCAAATTCCAAAATCTAATGGGCCATAATTATTTCCCTGTCCTAAGTCAAAAAATTGGTCAAAATAATGGACTTTAGACGTGCAGTAAGTTCAAAAGAAAAATTATTCGTATAGATGCCTTTTATAAAATAATTACGAATTTTAGTGATACGTTTTACTTATTAACAATTTTAGCAATACATAACAATACTATGTTAAATCTACAATATGTATCAAAAGTGAATTATTTATTCAATATATATGTATTGTAACTGTTTTTAATATATTATGTTTTCTTGGTAATAAGTTCACACATTGTATTATGAGTGTATTAAAATGTGTGATAAATAAATTATTCATCACTATAACTTTTATTATATGTAAATAATAAATTGTTCTTTGTAATATGTATTAAAATTTTATTATAAATGTATTAAAAGTGATCAAGCAAAAAAAATGTTATTGTTTATAAATGGCGAAAATATTTTTTTATTATAGTACATTTGGATAAATTTAGCAACTTCAAATGGAATGTTGTATCCATTTTTAAAAAAAATAGATTGCTGAAAATTCCTTAGATTTCTTTCTAACTTCCCTGTATATTTTGTGTATATCGGTCGTATACTGTTGTATATATAACACCTCTAGAACTACTTAGGTAAAACTAGTGTCTAACATGTTTGTCATGAGGGTCTAAGGTCCTAAAATTGTTCAAAATGTGGTAATGAGGCAGTCTCTAAAGATATAAATGAATTGGAAGTTAAACGTCAAGGGACGACCTAGACGTTCGGCGGCTAGTCACCTATATGCTTCATGTGTTTTTATGTGCTTATGTGTGTGTGTCATGAGCTTATGGGGTCCTTATATGAGAAATAATAGTTTTTATAGGCACTGTGTGAAAAATCATGATGTTTGGAGGTCAAACGTCCAAGAACGTCCATGACGTTCAAAAGGTTTGCTTTGAAACGACCTTATGTCTTAGCATGTTTCGTGAAGTTTTATGTGTTCGTTTTAGATGAAATTTATGAGAGAGGTGCTAAACTCGTATATGATCATATTTGAGTTGTGAACGTCTGCGCCAAATTCCCCAAGGAGCAACCAAGAGTCCTTGAGGAAGGACCCATCATTTGAGCCAAAAGCTGTCAAACCAGCCCAACCTACAGAAGGCAGTCGACGCCCCGTAGATGAGGGGAGTTGGTTGACAATTAGGAGTGGGAGGATGGCCTTTCAAAGAATTGACAAGAATTAAACACCGCCACCATAAGTGGACCATACCATACAATGCCATTCAAGGTCAATTCCACTAGCAATTCTATAGTAAAGTAGGGGAATAGATCTATCTTAACAATTCGTAAACCTTTGATCATCATTGATCAATACTCATAATTCATCAACAATTCATGTATAGGGCAGTAGCTAAAGTTATCATAGCATATACAAAATCATGCTTCACTTATGTACATTAAATTATAAATCTATTGAAAATAGAGGAACATAGATCAATCTTCCAATACTTCCAAGCCTTGATAATCATTTATCACTCATCAGTAATTCACCATCAATTTAAATACAAAAAAGTAGCAATAGACAATTCAATATGCTAGAATCATAATTCACTTAACATGGAATCAAGATCACAATGCCCATAACATAGGCTATTTTGAGAATTGGAAGGAACATGGGTTCATCGTGAAATTGGATTGAACTTAACATGAATATCGGTATATAAACATCAATTCATAATAAACATGCTTTTTAAATCATTTTGAGAAAGAACACATGGCTAGATTGAAAGCTAGGAAGTTTGAAAACATGGGAAGGAACTCCTTAGAAGAAAGGTTGACTAAGGATGAAGGATCACCATACCTCATTGTAGGATCAAACCACGAAATCTTCATGAAGAAATCATGGTAATTCAAGTTCCAAGTTGTTCTTGAGCTTCATCTCCAATGGATGTTTCTTTCAGAGAGGGAAGTCTAATTTTGAATAATGAATTGGATATAGGGTTTTGATATTTTTAATTAACTTAATATACCTAAAAATACATAAATAACCACCTAGGGTCAGGTTAGGACGTAATGCGAATTTCACATTCACCCCTTAATATAAAAGTTCGCCTGGCAGCATGTCGCACGCTGTATCGAAGCCACCAAATGACGCTCAGTAGACCCATCGACGGGTCATACTGGAAAATGTTTTTTGGGTCTTAAGGTTCTCATTTGGCTTGAGACTTCCCCAGGCTAAGTATGGAATGACGCCTCCCCATTGACGGGGCGTCACCAAGCCTATTGTGCGTCGATCCTTGGCGTAGGTAGACACTAACAAGGCAGTGTCTACGATATTTTTGGGTCCTACTTGAGGGATTTTTGTGGGGACCTTGAGGATTCCTACCCGGACGTTTCAAACTTAAATACACTCGTATGCATGTAAAGGACCTTCCATATCAATTTTAACCAAAACGAACACGTAAAATATGTCAAGACACACCAAGACACATATGCACGTCACAAGGCTAACTTTCAAACGTCATCGGATGTTCTTGTATGTTTTACCTACGAATGACTTTAAATTAAACATGCATATTGTTACACACTTTAACCTATTTTAAAACATTTTAGACACATGTGAGGCTCTAAGCAACCTAATTCATTTTTAGAGTCCTTTCTTCATCAAACTAGATGTAAGGTTATAATATTGTTGAAGTTGAAAGCCGTTATTGTATGCTTCTTGTGTGAATGATGGAATTAAGGTTGGTTTTCTTGAATGACATGAAATAATCCTTAGGAACGTCATTGAGACATCTGTTGACCATTGTAGGTAGACTTAGTGGACCCTCCTTGGTAAGGTGTAATGTGATTGGGTTGTGAACTTGATATGGAACCTCTTCATATGCTCTTTTATTGAAATACTCTATGAGAACAAAGGCTAGCACCCAGTGACTATTCTTGGGAAGTTTCTCTAACTAAGATTACATTAGAGAACAAAGAAACCCTCGATATTCCTTAACATGTGTATACATGGGATGTGTCCTTCTTCTACCATTGGAAAGTAGAACAACCTTTAATCGGAGTAGGGTTTCATGACTCTGGATTCCATGCATAGGTAGTATGGTCTATATCAGTTATTGTCTATTCTCATCATATGGTTTACATGCTAGTTTTTGATATGTTCTATGATGTTTAGTTAGTGGAATGGGACACTATCTAAACATTGGATGATTAGGCTTGGAAGATGTTAGTGTGTGAGTCCCTAGGTCTTCCCCAAGACCATTATGTGTATGTCCTTAATTGTTAAATGTCTCTTACATGGACTAATAAAGATAATGACTTGAGTTAAGAGTATATTAATGAATAAGTGATTATCTAGAGTTTCTTTAAAGATTGCCTAGTTAAGGTGTGAAGGGGGTATATGAATGGTCTCTTCATTTCTTATATAAGGAAGTCTTATGAGTAACTCTAGATAGGGAAGTTAATTGATGAAATAGAAATGATCTAAACTTAGGTAGTCTTAAGGATTATTTTGGTAAGCTTTGAGAGGGTTTATGGGCGGTCTCTTCTTGAATTATTTAAGTTAGTCTTATGATAACCTTTGGGAGGATAGTGTCATACTATGTACTACCGTGTGTTACTTAGTTCACTGTGAATACAATGTAAGGTTACTGTATCTTGTTATAATATTGAGTATGACTTGGAATGTGTTTTAAATGTGATGTTTGGTGTTTAAATTATTCTTCTGCTTATTATATGATGTTTTAATTAAAAAAGAGCATGTTTCTCATAAATGTTTGTTTCTCATGATTTTGTGCATTATGCCATACTTAGTACATGCATTGTACTAATTCCATACATTTTATCTACATCTAAAGTTGTAGGTGAAAGGTGAGCGGCGTCTTGAAGCAAATCTTTGAAACTACGACTCTTTCAAACAATGTTGGGGTATGTCCTCACTTGATTTGAGGACATTGCTATCTTAGACTTCTTTTATTCAAAGTATTGTAATAGACTAAGTTTCTATATTTCGATTATATGGGTCATGTCCCAAGTAATCTTGAGTCTAAGGATGGAGTATGTCGAGACTTAGTATTTTCTATCGTTTTATATGAAATATGTTTTAAGATAATATTCATGTGAAAAATTTATATTCCACACTACTTTTCATTCATGTAAGCAATGAATGATATCTAAGGGCTTGTACAAAACCTGCGAAAGGTCAAGTTCACCATGTGTCCACCTAATAACATCCTATATTCTAGGGTGTACATGCAGGTCATGACAGATTTGCCAGTTTTGGGTTTTACCATTGGAATGATATGCATGAATTAACATTGATTGCTTATGGAATTTTCCACTATTCACACCGTGTATCTTCCTCTGTTATTCACGTTGCTGCCAGCCCATCTCTTTAGCAAACCGGAGTTGGGTCGTAGCGGGGTCTAAGAGTGTCGGCTGCTCGAGTTAAAACAATCTCCAATCTATATCTATTTTATGGAAACTTACATAAATATACTATACTATTTTTTTATCACTTATAGTAATTATTATTTTTTACTTCGTCACTTTTAACTCATTTATAATACAAGTTTGATACATATAACAAAGAACAATTAATTATTCACATATAATACATGTGTTAAATTTTTAGCAAACAAACATAATATATTTTAAAAAAAAATTATAATACATATATATTCTCATACATAATTCACTTTTAATACATATTGTAGATTTAACATAGTTTTGCTATAAACGGAAATACATAAAAAGTATAGCTAAAATACGTAATTATTCATTAAAATTTATCAATTCATGTAATTTTTCCATTGCAATTCGTCATTCTCTATATTTGGAGGATAAAATAGAAAATGGGTTCTCCAGTCACTATATATTTAACTATCTATTATTCGGAGAATTACAATTAATATCTTTATTTTAGTTTTTGATTATTACTGTATTATTTCTATTATATTATTAATTTGATCTTTATCATTTCTAATTAGTTTTAATGTAATATAGCATTTAGCAAGTTGCCACTACATTCAAATTAATACTACTTCCGCCAAATTAAACATTTTTCTATGTCAGTTTTTAAAATAAATGGTCACTTTAAATATGTAACTTAAAGTTGTTTTAACTCTGAAATGAGCTGCTTCCCCATATTATATGATATCCTAGCTATAATTCAATCTACCCGTACAATAAGTCATATGAATGAGATTTCCCAATGGATGCATCCTCTGGCCAGCTAGTTTCAACCACCTCCAGGCCTCAATCAAGAAGTAATGGCTAGTAAGACCCTCACTAGCATACGCTAGACTACCTCCCAGTATTTCTCCTCTACTAACTTGTTCTGCAACCACGTAAGGTCTATATCCTTCATCTTAGTGATGTAGGGATAAGGAGCAATCTTTGACACTCCCAACTCTAAGTTCATGAGTTGACCATCCACCCCTCCGGTGTAGATAGTAAAGGTTAGTGAATCAAAAAGTTATAGGTAAGTTGGCATAGAACTGTAACACCCACTTGTAATGATAGGGAGATGTCACTACCAAATGACACCAATCGACCTCTTTGAGCCAGTTATAGAAGATGGGTGCGTGTTAAGACACTCTGCTTCTTAAATCCCACTCTATACATAAGCCCATCCTCCGCACTAAAAAAATATTTTGTCTATGAAATACATCGAGATTTTTTGGAAGGGGCTGCCTAGTCGTGATTTGTTCCTCAATATAAGGACCCCAAAAAGATTTAGGTCGAAATAGATCCTAACATGTGTGACATGAGCTTATTAGGTCATAAAATGACTAATTATAGTGTTAAGAGTATTGTTATGGAGTTTGGATGATTTAGGAGGTCAAATATCCAAGAACGTCCAAGATATTCGAAAGTTAACCTTGAGATGTGCTTGCATGCCTTAGTATGTTTCATGAGGTTTTAAGTAGGTTTTGGATCTCAAATTGATAGGAAAGGTTCCTAACATCTAGACGGACGTATTTAAAGTTCAAACGTATGGGTATGAGTCCCCAAGGACCACCCTACACGTCCTTGAGAAGGACCCAACTTGTGGGCCAAAACTGCCCAAGGCAGTCTCAACCAACAATGGCAAACGGCTCCCCATCATCCAAAGAACGACCCGTCATTTTGAGGTTTAGCCCCATACTTAGAGTGTTAAATAAATCTACCATTTTTCATGGTATCTGTTTCAAACAACGTAAATGCAGGACAGAGTCTTCGTTCCATCGACGGCCCGTCGACAGCAAGCGTCATTGGACCTACAACTTTCCCTGTTCATCCAACGTCCAAATAATTGGATGGGTGGTTATTTTAGGTGGTTTTAGGTATTTTATGAGTATTTAAACAAAAATAGAGCCATTTATACATTAGACTCCAAAATCAGAACCTCTCCCTCTCCAAAACTCTTTCAAGAACACCATAGAGGAATAAGAGAAATTGGGGGTTGCTCTTAGGAAATATTTCACCAATTATTCAAGCTGAGATTAATCCTCTAACCTAAGGTATGTGAAGCTTATTCATTCATAGATTCTTCCATCCATGAAGTTCTCCCAATATTCCTCAATTGTGAATCCAAAGAACCCCAATCTTGAGAGGGTTGTGATTGTTGGTAAGACTTGATTGTGATCCCAATATAGTGGGAAGAATTCAATAATGTGATCATATGATTATTATGTGATGTTTTCCTGGTCAATTTTAGTAATTGATATTGAAGGTGATCGTGGTGATTTTAGGCCATTAGAGGCAAGATGAAGGTTCTAAGTTGATCTTCTTAATTTAATTGTATTATATGCTAATTGATCATGCTTAAATCACCTAGATATGAATAGAACTAGGCCAAATTTATAAAGAATGGTCTTGACTTGTAAACTTGGATTTGAATATATGTGATCATGTATGCCTAGACTTACCATCTAATGATCAAATTGAATGAATTAACTTGTAATTGAACATGGATCATGATGAATTAAGGGAAGTAATCGATTTTAGGGCTTTTATGCCATTGATGTTAGGGCTTTGGGGGTGAACTCATTATGAAGGGACTGTGATGATGTTTTCATCTCTTTTAAACTTTAACATGAACAAGATAGGAGAAACAAGTTATTTCACATAGATGGATTCTAGGTTGACCTACTAACCTAAAATGAATCATGACATGATGAACTAGAATAGTTTGAAGTTGTATTGAATAAGCCTCTTCTTATTTGGTTGACTTAGTAAGATAAGACAAAGATGTGTTAGCTTGAGAAGCTAGTTCTCATTATAGCTTGAGATTGTAGGTCTCATGATACCTTGAGGTGATAAATCTCTTGATAGCTTGAGGTGATGAATCTTATAATAGCTTGGGATGGAGGAAGTAAGCTCTGTTATGTTTAGCTTGGTCATGTGTTGTTAGGATGCTTGATCATGATAGCTTGGGATTGAGTGGTGAATCTCTCCTAAGAATATCTTGAAGTATCATGACTAGAGTGCCTTCATGATAGCTTGACTTGGTTAGGCCTAAAAAATTTCATGATAGATTTAGGGGAAAGTCCTATACTCTTCTAATGTTACCTTGACAGTCACGCAAGGTGCAGTTCATGATAGCTTGACTTCAATGCAAGGTGCATTTCAAGAAATAGCTTCATATTGGTTTCTCATGATAGCTTAGTGTTGATGATTCATGTTCCCCTGTGATTGTCTTGCATCCACATGATTGTTTACATGATGGTTAGGATGGGTGTTTCCTTCCTTAGTTAGCTTATGTTAGGTTATTTTATAGGAGTACTTAGTGTGTATGGTAGTATGGGAGGCGATACATACATGGCACAAGTATGACTTGAAGCTCCCTATGGCATGACCCCTATACTATGTATGTTTATCTTTGGTAGTGTTTATGCTTGATTTCCATGACATGATTGAGTTAAGATGATAGTTCCTTGTCAATATGAAGTAGGTCTTCTAGAGACTCCTAAACTAAAATGAAATGGAATAGGGTGACTTAAATATATGCTTAGTTTGTGAGGTAGAATGAGATGCTTCACATGCATTACACAAGTGTGCTTTGAGGTGGCCTAGGGTCATAGTGCTTATATGTTATGATGAATATTGGTCTTAATTATGAAAGTAGATTATGATAAAGAATGAATAAAGAGAGATACTTAGCATTGGTAGTAGTATGGATTCTACCTTAACCTTGCACAAGTATACTTAAAGATGGCTTGTGAAGTAGTTCATTGGAGTAAGAAGTACAATGAGTTAAGTATGAACTCTTATATTCTTTATGATGATTTATTATGCTTATGTTATTCATGTTATGTTATTTATTTATCTCGTAGTATGCTTATGTTATTCATGTTATGTTATGTATTTATCTCTTATTATGCTTATGTTATACATGTTATGTTATGTATTTATCTCTTATGATTATGTCTATTTATGACTAACCCTTTGAGATATCTTATGTTTGGTTTGATAGTTTCCATACTAGGTACATTTCTTACTAACACATAATTTGCCTACATTCTAATCCAATGTATGGTCTTGAAGAGATTGAGTTGCTTTCAAGCGTAGAGTTTCCAAGGCTTGTCAAGAAGTGAAGATTGGTTAGTCCTCATAGCATCTGAGGACATTACTACTATGTTATCGTTTATGTTCCTTTCTATGTTAGACTTTTATGGGCTATGCCCCAAGACCTTTGTACTCATGTTGTCGTAGATGGTTTTTGAGACATGTGTTAGAAGTCTTATTAAATGATTCTGCATTATGGTTTGTAATAAATGTTTTAATTCGGCACTACTTTTCGTATATATGAATTAAATGATGTCTAAGGTCTTGTACAAGACCACCGAGAGGTCAATTACGCCGTGTTCCAACTTGAAAGATGCCCTATCTTCTAGGGTGTACTTTGGATCATGACACTCAACGAGTTCTATTTGTTAACCTTCTATTTAAAAATCATTGGTTAGGAAACCGTAGAACTATCCCACTAGTGCGTGCGATTTATGTTTTGCATTGCGTAGCCTGGGAGGGTAGTACTATTTTTTTCCTCCTGTGATAGTGGTCATGGTGGCAGTATAGAAGGAGTAATACTGACGTCAAATGTTCTAAAATAGGTTACTTCCCACAATAGACACATGTTATAAACAAATGCAAGGTCGATATAGAGATTTTCATTGCTCAAGAACTGTGATGGTGCATCAATGGTTCCCCTTGGCCCAGAAATTTCTATTTTTGACAATTTCTCTACAAATGATAGAGTTCATAAGGTACTCCTCCTCATACATGCAAAATATAGTCATTTCAAGTCTTAAAATATAATTGAATCAATGTTTTCTTCAAAAACAACCCCTAAAATTCCTCACTATTTTGAAATCGAATTTGGCCCTTCTTCTCATATCCTTATGCCTAGAACATTGTAGTGGAATTATAAACGTATGGGGAAACCCCATACTTTTGAAATATTGGAAATCAAGGCGTAATTTTCAAAATTCAAAACCAATACAAACCCTATTCCTCTCCAATAATTCATAAAATGCATCCTATTGAAGTATAAAGAGTTAAAAGAGTGATGCTTACATTGATTTTCACATTGTGGACAGAGTGGTTGGGAGGAATTTGAGAGTTTATTGAGAGTTAGAAGAGGGGAAATGGGTATAAGAAATAGTTACCCTCCCTTTTATGTTTATTTTTTGTGTGATGTAGCTATAGAGGTTATGCATCTGCAATAGCAAAGTCGCTATAGAGGGGTTATGGTTGATACATCGAGGTCTAGTGTAATTGGTGGGATATAAATTTTACGGTGGTTTAATGATTTTGAAATTTTATATTGATATTCTTAGTTATGCGGGACATGGTAAACCTCTATTGCTGGTCTATCTTATTCTATTTGGGTAGTCGTTAAGGGATGAACAATAGGTAATTTTGTATTTATTATAATGATTTATTCCATTGTTGCTAAAAGGCACCTCGTCCGGAGTTTAGACATCTAGAAGTGCAATGCAAGATTTTTTTAAAATTTGAGCACGCAACAATTTTTTCCCAAATTGACTTTTGGTCCTGGCTGATGTCAGCCCACCATAGCAATCTAGAGGGCTATAGCAGGCTGACTAAAAATCTACAATCTAATTAATATGTTAACTTTTATTTTCTTCCTGATTTTAAAAGAGACAATTCTAACATCTCATAAATTACTATGGTATGACCCAAACCATTCTTCATTTGCATATAAGGTCAATTATTTAGTGTGGGAACAAATTTGGAGATGAATTAAGGTCACATGTATCCCCTAGCACAAAGTTTAGTTGATGAAAGTTTCCTTACCGATGCAATTTTGATATATGATTCTATTCGGGTCAACATAAAACAATTATAACTTTTAGAATATAAAAATTCAGGTGACCCTAAACGTATGTAGTTACAATTCTATGAGACTATTTTCCAACGCCATCATGTTTTCATTACTTAGTGTTTGAAGTAAATAATTTTCCTATTTTAGTGAAACCCTATCATGCAGTCGTTGTTACTCAACCATCACTATTGATGGTGTAATGTGCCACGAACCCTAGAGCCTTCTTTGAAGGCTTCCTGTGATATTTTTTCAAAAAAAAAATGTAACATCCGGGGAGCACACCCTAGACGTAACTGGCATCGTCTTCCTCAGAGAGGACTAAGACTAGAAACTTAGCATTCATCATTATATTCGTAGGTTAAGAAGTGCGAAAAATTAAAACTTTTCATGTACATCTAGTTCATGAGGTTTACATAGACCTCTCGCTTACACATAATATATACTTAGGAAGTGTACTTAGACACCTCGCAATAAGAAACATAATTAGTCTTCTACTTTTATGTTACATATATATAACATACACAATATGGTTTTAATAGGGATGTCTCATATTAAACCATATAAAATGGAATAGAACAATATGAGCATAGCCGTTACACAATTGTATAAATGTCACTTAGGGCTTACAATAATATCTTGAAACAACAAGAGTGAAATAATTGTCTTTAGACTATAACAATGTAGCATAGGTAGATTGAGAAAAAAGATCATCCTCGGAAGTTGATGACATACCCACACATGGAAAAATGATCCAAGCCTTCCTTGCAAAGTTGTCACGAACCCTTCAACGACCGCAACCTAAAATGTTTGGGAAATGGGAGAATAGGGGTTAGCACATCACTTGTACTAATTATGATAAATATGCACACACAACATAGAAATCATGCTAAAAAGGAACATTTGATAAAACCATGTCAAGTAAATTTGAAAAGCCTTATGCATAATCAAGAAACACCTGCAAGACAATAATCATGTATCCCTTAAGCCTATAGCATTTTCATCACAAGACCAACATCATCAAGTTAAGCCAAGTCACCATGTGTATAACATAATAGAATTCATATCCAAGGAAACTCTAATATCATATTATAACCAAAAGGCATGTTCATGAATTTCTAACATTATAACATAAGTAAAACCCTTACCCATAACCCTTCACCAATCCTAAGAGTGCAATGGTTAAGTGAAGCCCCATAACTCCACTCAACCAAGCAAATAATTAAAGGATCATGAAAAATGTGTAAATTCACATAAGTAAACATTATGAGTATTCATCTTCGTATTTAGCAATATATATACCATTAACGTGAAGTCTAACTAGTGCAATGTATGGGTAGAGTCCCACACCCCTACCTAGACTAAGTCAAACCCCTTAGGTCATCCTAGTTAGAGTTCACCTTATTACTTAATTATACTTTTGGGAACATCTTACCTTAACCGACATAGACCACATGAGCTTATGTGGAATCCGGAGTCATGGAACCCTACACCGAAAGAAGGTGGACTGCTTGCCAAGGTAGTACCAAAACATGAACATAACATCTATATGGATCCACTAGCTAGTATTCCTATCGGGGTAACATAGTTCAAGAACTAGGATATATCTTTGGGACCCTCTTTATTCTACATGCATTATAGTCTCCAATATAATGAGTACAATAGTTAACATACCTTCCCTATGTGGTAAGGGACACTCCTCACTACTAGTTCACTCGGTGCTACGCTAGAGTCCCTTTTGAAATGTCTTTCATTAACAATCATGAATTAGTTTAGGTCATAGGAGACTACTCCTTATATATTCATTGTATTTATCTCAATAGGAATTGTATGAGAACATCCTTTAAATACAACCCTCACATGTGATATTAACACTTTAACATCATCATATTATAGTAAGGCACATAGGTACTTCTTAACAAACATTATATCATTACATCTTAAGATTATCTCACAATATACATAATAAAGACATTTCAATTGCATCATAATACCAACACCTACCTAATTCAATCATAAAGTATACCTCAATTAAAATTCATCACGAACTACAAGCCACCATAATTGAAGTAAAGGTTTGAGATCACAAAGACTTACCCAATCTCCTTCACAAGCCATCATCCAAGGTTTTGCCATCAACCATCCAAGTCAAACAAACAACGGGTGTAATATAATCACACAATGGTAAATAACACAACAATTAAGTCAATTGCACAATTACAACTCAATTCAACACTAGTTCATAACCTAGGGTTAGGGATTTGGGTCAATTTCATGATTTATTTCACATACTAGGTTAACTCCTCAAGAACTAGCATAGTTGAGTCATAATAATCAAAATAAAACATAGACCATACAATTTAGAAGATCAAACTCATATTAGAAAGAAACCGATATGAAATCATCTTTTGAAAACAAATGTTTGGAAGAACCCTTTGGGGAAAGGAATCTCAAAGGTGAAAAGTTCCAATACCTTGGTATTTGATGAATATTGATGGAGGAAATTTGACTTCTTGCTGAACAAAAGACATTCACTTAGTTCTCAAATGAAGTTCTTTTTTTTTGTTTTGGGAGAGACTAAGAAGAGAGAAGGAAGAGCAATTTCTGTTTCTGAAATTGTGGGGTGTTTTATTGAGTTTAGACTTACGGTATGTTATAGAGTTGATTTACTAACCTTATTATCAAAACACTAATCACAAATTAAACCCCTAACTAACTAACTTAATTGAATGAAGTCACTAAAACTCACCAGCGAAATTGTAGCCTGACCTACGAGACCACCACCTACGGGTCCGTAGGTAGGTCGACAGGACTTGGGACCAACCGTCCTGAAGGTCCGTCGTTTTGGTCAAAGACCATGCATTTGGAAACATTTGGAAAAGTGGATAAGTTTGCAAAGATGGAGGCATCGACGCCCAGTCCTCTTACCTACGCCCCGTCGATGGCAAGTGTAGGTGGACACTGCCTACACTGTCCCATTAGATAACTTTGGGTCAAAATGAAAGTGTCTTCCTCAAGGACCCTTAGGGTCGTCCTTGGGGAGTAGTAACTAGACTTTTCAACCCTAAACCTACTCTAAATTGTGTTAAAAATATTTACATCAAATTTCATCATTTTCCGACTCTTAAAACCTTGTGAAATAGGCTAAGGCACTCTAGCACATTTTGCACTAGTCTCTTAACGTCATAGACGTTCCTTGACATCTTGACTCTAAAGCTTCCTAAATGACTTTTATACACTATTATTGATCTTAAAACAGTTTTACAAACCTTAGACACTCATGTGAGTCTCTATATTAAGTTTTAGACTTTCGGAGTGTTACATTATCCCCTGCTTAGGAACATTCATCCCCGAATAACGCTAAAATCTTTTGAAGGGAGAGTATTGAATCAATAATAGTTTGCCCAACCAACAACATACATAATCAACATGAGTTACAACTCAAATTATCATAATCATATGGCATCTACACATAGCAATTCGAAACATCAACTACTACACAAAAGAGCTCAAAATCACAGCATGAGGAATTTTCTTCTCAAAAAAACAAGAACTCAACATATCATTAAAGAGTCAATTATGCTAAAATTCAACCTATCAACATGATCAATATCATTTCATCAGGGAAACAACATACCAAGTACACGATAAGTGCAATACAAGCGAAGGAGCATACCGTTTCTAAACAAGTCAAATTAAAATTAACTCATTAATTTATCATTATTAGGAACAACTAATCTGAATTATCAAAGAGACGAGGGTAACAGGACTTCATGTCGACCTCGACCTCCCATGTTGGTTTCTCTATAGAATTTTTATGGAGGCCACCTCTTTGTTCCTCAGTTTCTTCACTTGACGATCAAGGATTTTCACCGGAACCTCTTCATAGGAGAGGTTCTAACCCACACCAAGACCTTCAATAGGAAAAATGAACTCGATATCACCGATGCACTTCTTAATCGGGGAGACATGGAACATCGGATGAACTAAAGCTACTTCACTAGGTAATCTCAACTCGCATGCAACATTGCCAACCCTTTGCAAAACTTCATGGGACCCATATAACAAGGACTGAACTTCCCTTTGTTGCCAAATCTCATCACCCCTTTAATGGGTGAAATTTACAAATACACTTTATTACCTTCTTATGATTCAAACTCTCTTCTTCTATTGTCGGCATAGGACTTTTGCCGAGTATAGAACGTTTTCAACCTATCCCTTATGATACGAACTTTTTCAAAAGCCTTATATAACAATTCGGGACCAAGAAGTGAAAACTCACCAACTTCAAAACATCTAACCGGAGATCTACATATCCTACCATACAAAACTTCAAAAGAAGCCATGTATATAGTCGAATGATAACTATTATTATAAAAGAACTCAACTAAAGGAAAATGTTCATCGCAATTTCCTTTGAAGTTGATCACATAAGCTCTAAACATATTCTCAAGGGTTTTAATAGTACGCTTCGCTTTACCATCTGTTTCAGGATAAAAAACAGTGCTTAACTTCACCTTTATACCCAATCCTTTTTGGAATGACATCCAAAACCTAGATGTGAATTGTGTACCCCTATCCGATATGATGTATAATGGAATACCATGAAAACACATAATCTCATCTATGAAGATATTTGCATAATACTCCGCAGAGTAATTGGACTTGACGGGAATAAAATGAGCGAACTTTGTCAATCTATCTAGCACTACCCATATAGAGTCATTTTGGCCTTCTAGTACGAGGCAAACCGGCCAATACGAAGTCCATATTAATCTCTTCCCACTTCCAAATGGGAACTTGTATTTCTTGGAGTAAGCCACCCGACTTTTGGTGCTCGATCTTCACTTGTTGGGAATTCGGACACTTGGCAACAAATTCTGCAATGTCCTTTTTTGAGCCATCACACCAAAACACTTCTCTAAGATCATGATACTTCTTAGTCGAATCGGGATTAATAAAGTAACGGGAACCATGAGCTTCCTCTAGAATCATGTTTCTCAAATCATCAAGATTGAAAACACACAACCTTTCCTGATACCTCAAAACACCATCCCCCTAGGAGAATGAATCATTAAGCTTACCAAGGACCGATTCCTTCAACTCCATCAATGATTGATCAAGGTGTTTCTTAGACTTCACCTCAACCACCAAAGAAGATTCAGAGTTGTGATGGACCGTAAAACTACCATTTGGGGAATCTTCCAATATAACACCAAAACGAGTCAACCTATGAACATCTTTCACTGGGTCTTTCTTGGCTTCTTCTACACGAGCCACCCTACCCATGGTCATACGACTTAGAACACCTTCCACCACATTGGCCTTTTCGAGCTGGTTGACAACAATCATGTCGTAATCCTTTATAAATTCTAACCATGTTCTTTGTCTAAGATTTAACTTTTTTGAGTAAACACATATTGAAGAGTCTTATGGTCGGTATACACATCAACATGAACCCCATAAAGATAATGCCTCTATATTTTCAAGGCAAATACCACAACCGCTAAGTCAAGATCATGGGTCGGATAATTCTTCTCATGCACCTTAAGTTGTCTAGAGGCATATGCTACTACCTTCCCGTGTTTCATAAGGACACGCCCCAACCCACACAGGATGCATCAAAATATACAACAAAGCCCTTGGTACCCTCCGATAAAGTTCACAGTGGAGCAGAGGTAAGTCTATCTTTTAATATTTGGAAGCTTCTTTTACATGCCTCCGAAAACTGAAATTTCACACTCTGTTGGGTCTAGATAGTCAAAGGAGATGCAATTGACGCAAAACCATCCACGAATCTCCTGTAGTATCTGGCTAGACCCATGAAATTCCTAATTTCATTTGGACTCAATGGTCTAGGGCAATTTTTTACCTCTTCGATTTTCCTTGGATCAACCTTAACTCTTTCACTAAAGATGATATAATCATGAAATGCCTTCGTCCTCAACTAAAACTCACCTTTTCTATACTTGTCAATAGTTGGTTTTCCTTAAGCACTTGTAAAACCACTCTCAAATGGTCCATGCGTTCACCCTCATTTTTTGAATATACCAAGATGTCGTCAATGAAGATAATGACAAATGAATCTAGGTAACTTCAAAACACCATATTCATTAGGTCCATAAATGACGCTGGGGCATTAGTGAGACCAAATGACATTACTAAGAACTCATAGTGACCATATCTAGTTCGAAATGCCATTTTTTGTATATCCTCTCACCCTAAGTTGGTGATACCCCAATCTCAAGTCAATCTTAGAAAAGTGACATACCCCTTGGAGTTAATTGAACATGTCAATCCGAGGGAGAGGATACTTATACTTAATAGTGACATTATTGAGTTGGCGATAATCAGTGCAAATTCTAAGGGACCCATCCTTCTTCTACACAAACAATACCAGAGCACCCCATGGAGAAATACTAGGTCTAATGAATCCTTTGTCTAGTAAGTCCTTAAGTTGAGCCTTCAAAACTTTCAATTCATCCAGAGCCATCCGATTACGAGGAACTAAAATGGGGTTGGTATCGGGTAGAAAGTCAATATTAAAATCAATTTCCCATTTGGGAGCGATTCCGGGAAGATCATTAGGGAAGACCTCTAGAAATTCCCTCAATACGAGGACTAACTCAATGGGGGGATTTTTGGAGTCTAAATCTTTGATTCTTTCAATATGGTATAAACACCCCTTTGAGATAATTTTACAAGCCTTAAAGAGGTGATACGACCTCTAGGAAGAGAATTTCCCCCGTTTCACTCTAAGATGGGTTCATTTGGAAAATTGAACTTGACAATTTTTGTTCTACAATCAGTGGAAGCAAAACAATCATGCAACCAATCGATCCCCAAAATGACATCGAAATCAACCATATAAAGCTCTACTAGTTGAAAATGAGTAACTCTATTGGGCAACATTATAGGACAATTTATATAAACCCTCTTTGCAACCACCAATTCTCCTACTGGAGTAGTTACCTTAAAATGTTCATTTAGGACATCGGGAAAAATATCAAACATTCTATCTATCAAAGGAGTAACAAAGGATAATGTAGCACCCGGATCAAGTACAGTATAAATATAAATAGAGAAGACTTCTGACATACCGGTCACAACATCGTGAGAACTCTCTTGTTAACCCCTCGAGCGAAGAGAATAAAAGTGATTCTTTCATGGAGCATCAACAATAGAACCACTAGCTTGATCTTGACAAATTCGTTTGTCTTTCCCCTTCAAATTAGGGCAATCCCTAAACTTGTTGCCACTCATTGCACATTAAAAGCAATTGTCCATCCCAACGAGGCAATCACCATAATTATTCTTGACACACTTTCAACAAGTTGGATTCTTGCTTGGTTAACTAGTACCTCTTCACTTTTGAGACTTAGGGTTGGACACCATATCATCACGAGCCTTGGGGAACTTATAAGGAACTTGGTTAGAAAACCTCTTCTTTAACCGAAACTTGTCTTGAATGTCAAGCCTATACTTAGAAGAAACACCTCATATGACATTGCCTTCTTGGCCTCCCTATTCTTTCTCCTTAGATTACTTTCTTCCACTTGTTGAGTATGGACCATTATACGAGTAATATTCATATTATGATGAAGCATATCCGAATGATATTTTTATACCTTGTCTTCGGACACCTTCGTATAAAAACTACTCATCTCATCCCTTAGGTTAAACACCAAGGATGGAGCATACTTGGACAATTTAGTAAACTTCAAGGAATAGTCAAGTACACTAATACCTTCTTGACGAAGGTTGATAAATTCTTTCACCATAGCTTCCCTCAACTCTCTTGGAAAGAACCTATCAAGGAAAGCCTTCTTGATGATCTCCCAAGTCACCGAACCACCTCTTATTGCCCTATTATCCCTCCATTGTATGTACCAAGTTAGGGCCACATATTGAGTTGATAGGCCGCCAAATCTAGTTGGCCCAAATTTATTTCCCTGTCCTATGTCAAAAAATTGGACCAAATAATGTACTTTAGACCTGCAATAACTTCAAAAGAAAATTATTTGCATAGATGCCTTTTAAAAAATAATTACGACTTTTAGTGATACTTTTTATTTATTAACATTTTTAGCAATACATAACAATACTATGTTAAATCTACAATATGTATCAGAAGTGAATTATATATGCAATATATATGCATTGTAACTGGTTTTTAAATATATTATATTTTCTTTGTAAGAAGTTCACACATTGTATAATAAGTGTATTAAAATGTGTGATAAATTTATTAATTATCACTAAAACTTTTATTATATGTGAATAATAAATTGTTTTTTGTAATATGTATTAAAATTGTATTATAAATGTATTAAAAGTGATCAAGTAAAAAGATGTTATTGTTTATAAATCGTGTAAATATTTTGTATTATAGTATATTTATGTAAATTTCGCAACTTCAAATGGAATTTTGGGCCCATTTTTGCCTAAAATATATTGCTGAAAATTCCTTAGATTTATGGCCCACTTCGCTGTATATTCTGCGTACATTAGCCGTATATTATTGTATATGTAACTACTCTAAAATGACATAGGTAAAACTAGAGCCTAACATGAGTGTCATGGATATCTAGGGTCCTAAAATGGTTTATAATTTTGTAATGAGGCAGTGTCTAAATATTTAAGTGAATTAGATGTCAAACGTCAAGGGACGACCAAGACGTTCGGCGACTAGTCACCTATATGCCTCATGTGTTTTTATGTTCTTATGTGTGTGTTTCATGAGCTTATGTTGTCCTGATATGAGTAATAATAGTGTTTATAGGCAGTGTGTCAAGTTTCATGAAGTTTGGAGGTCAAACATCCAAAACGTCCATGACGTTCGAAAGGTTTTCCTTGAAACGACCTTATGTGTCTTAGCATGTTTTTTCAAGTTTTATGCGTTCGTTTTGGATAAAATCAATGTGAGAGGTCCTAAACTCGTATACTATAATATTTGAGTATGAAATGTCTCGGCAAAAGTCCCCAAGGACCAACCAAGGGCCCTTGAGGAAGGACCCATCATTAGAGCCAAAAGGTGTCAAACTAGACCAACCTACGGAAGGCAATCGATGCCCAGTAGGCTAGTTGACGCCACGTAGGTGAGGGTCGTAGATTGACACTGAGGTGTGGAAGTATTTCCTTCCATATACCAGCCTGTGACCCAAACCACGGACCAACAGGACGGTTTGTTGGTTGGGTGACGCCCCGTTGATGGGCAGTCGTAGGTGAGTCCTGCAATTCGCCTGCTTCACTATTAAATGAAGGGGTGAATTGGTAAATTCACCCCACATCCAAATAACTAAATGGACGGTTACTTAGTTGTATTTTGTGTATTATAAATAGTTTTAGAAGTCCTAAACACCTAGATGAATTCATTATTCAAAATAAAAACCCAAAATCTCTAAGAAATTCTCTAGAACTCCACTGGAGCCAAAACTCAAGGAAGAGATTGGATTGAAGATTGGTTTGTGATTCTTCATAAATTCATCACAAACTTCATGGTCTAGCATCAATTGAGGTATGGTTCTTCATCCTTGAAACTTTTCTTCAAGGAGCCAAACTTCAAAGTGATTTCTAATGTCTTCTAAAGATGAACTTGTCATATTTTGATATCTATCCTTGGTTTACGGCATAAAACGTTTTGAATATTTATATATTAATTTAGTTGATGTTAATTAGATGATTCTAACCTAAAAACTCTATGAAACCATGCAAAATAGAAATTCGTAAATTTATCTATAATTTGGGTTAAGTGATCAAGTCTCTATTCCATAGTTTTCTTGTGTAGTTTACATT
Organism: Solanum sitiens; assembly: GCA_016801875.1. Lineage (NCBI taxonomy): Eukaryota > Viridiplantae > Streptophyta > Magnoliopsida > Solanales > Solanaceae > Solanum > Solanum sitiens. The sequence goes on along the minus strand of JABWTJ010000073.1, from coordinate 2,868,256 downwards.
GGGATATTGACTGATGTAATAATTGTATTGCATTGATGTATAGGATATCTTAGATTGATGAATTTATATTAAATTGACTTAGATGCATTTAGTATTATGGTTTTTATATTGAATTGATGAGCATGACCATGGGTAAGGGCCTTTGAGTATGGTATTGATTGGTTTAGCTATGGATTGAAGTGGTGAGAATGGATTGGTTGTACGCTGCCCTAATTCTCTATATATTATGTAATTTAGTCTTGAATTATGTTGTGATGGGTATGGTCCACTTATTGTTGCGGTGTTATGTGTTTTACTTATTAATTATGTGGCCTTGTCGGCGTTACTTTCTGTATTATGATGATCATTTCCTTGTTGGCACTACTTGATATATTATGATGGGTTGTGTAGTTTATTTATGTTAAGTATGATCATATCTATCTACTTTTTATTAAGGTGAATATATGTGTTTTTCTATTGATGTTAGGTGATCATGTTTGACTGTGACTATGTCCTTATCTGTGTAGTCTTAGGATTGATGGATGATTCTTCCTAATTGGTTATATGAGTCTTATGATGGTTATATTGAAGGTTCTATAGTAGTGTATAGGATTACCTATAGTTGACTTGCTTGTGCCTATGTACTCCTTAGGTGATATGCTATATGTGATAAAGTCAAGTATTGGTATGTCTTGTTTTGGTACACTTATGTCCCTTACTTGATACTTGTATAATGTGAATATGATGTGTTGACTTAGTATGCTAAAGATCATTCATCTTGTATATGTGATGGACATGAGGCCTTAAACATATTGAGAAGATCAAATTATGTAGATCTCTCAACATAATTGAGAGGTTATGATATCCTTGACGTTGAAAGTCATAATGATATCCTTCTTGTGTGAATGGTGGACTTAAGGTTGGTTGGATGGAACGACATTAAATCATCCTTAGGAAAGTCATTAAGCTATCCTCTTAGACATTGTAGGTAGCCTTAGAGTAGCCTCTTTGGTAAGGTGAATGTGATTGAGTTATGAATTAGATATGGACCCTCTTCATGTGATGCTTTATTGAATTACTCTATGAGAACAAAGGCTAGCACTGACTGAGTATGGTTGTGTAGTAGCTCTAGATAAATAGAATGCCAGAGTACAAAGCAACCCTTTATACTCCCGAACCATGTGCCTATAGGGGATGTGTCCAAGTTCTACCATTGGAAAGTAGAACACCCTTCTTCAGAGTAGGTTACAACTCTGGATTCCATGATTAGCTATCATGGTCTATGTCGATTATTGCCTATTCTCATCATATGGGATACCCTCTAGTTTTGGAGAAGTTATATGAAGTTTAGGTAGTTGTATGACACGATTAGGATTTACAGATGTTAGTGAGTGAGTCCCTAGGTTTTCTCCAAGACCATTACTTGAATGTCCTTAAATGTTGAATGTATCTTAAATGAACTAATGAAGATAATGACTTAAGTTATAAAGCATGTATATGAATAAGTACTTATCTAAAGTAGTTTAAAGGTTGCCTAGTCAAGGTGTGAAGGGGGCATAAAGGATGGTCTCTTCATGTCTTACCTAGGGAAGTCTTAAGAATGAATCTAGATAGGAAGGTTGATTAATTAAGTGAGAATTATCTTATCTTAAGTAGTCTAAAAGATCTCTTAGGTGTGTATGAAGGGATTGTATGGGCGGTTGCTTCATAACTCATTCAAGTGAGCCTTAGATTCACTTTTTGTAGGAGGATTTCATGTTATGTGTTTTGGTGTATTGTAAGTGTATTTATCTCATTATAGGGGGTCTTAAGAATCATTTAGGTGTGATTTGAGAGTGTGTATGGGTGGTATCTCTTTGTCTTACTTAAGTGAGTCTTAGGATAACTTTTATTGAGAGGGTCGCATGCTAAATGGGTTAACTGTAATGTTGGGTTTAGTTCACCGTAACTTGGCTTTGTTCACTGTGATAATTCTTATAGTTTGATAAAATGCTTATGTGATATCTTATATGTTTCTATGGTGTTAAATGTTGTTTTTATTCTTATACGATGACGTTTTAAACAAAAAAAGTATATTTCCATTAAATGTCCATTATAATGATTTTATGCATTATGAAATACTTAGTACATGTGTTTGTACTAATTCCATACTTTTATCTATCTCTAAACTTATTTATAGGTGAAGGGAATTTTGAGAGCAAGGCTTGTATTATAGGATCTTTCAATCAAGTTTGAAGTATTCCCTAATTGGAATCGAGCGCATCACTATATTAGAGTTCTTTTATTAAATCATTGTAATAGACTTAATTGAACTATATTTCGATTGTATGGGCCGTGTCTAATTATTCTCGAGTCTAAGATTTGATGACATGAGACTTAGTATTTCCTTTGGTTATATATGAAATATATTTGGAAAGACTATTCGAATGTTGTGAAAAGTTTTAATTCCACACAACTTTTCATATATGTATATGCGATAAATGATGTGAAAGGGCTTCTACAAGACCTCCGGGAGTTCAAGTACACCATGTTTAACTCTGACAGTGCAATATCTTCTAGTGTATACTCTCTGGATGTTAGAGTATACGACTTGTATCCAACCCATTTTGGGTTGTTCGTAACCTGTATATCGGCTTAAACCTCATATTTCTATATTTTTCAACCTGTATTTCAATATTTTCTTCTATATACCAGAGTATACAAAAGCTATACACCACACATACCGCCCTTTTTTTGTCTTTAAGGACTTAAAATCTGCCTCAATTGCATCTGTGCTTCGGTTTTGATCCTGAAGCAAAGGATTGAGCCTCCTTGAGTCAAAATGAAATGTAAGGAAAAAATGGGAGTCCAAATGACTCAACTCGAGGGAAATCATGTAAAGAACATAAGATGATAACTATGAGGACAAGAAGAATCATTATAACATTATAAAAAAAAATGCAAACGTATGAAGACGAAGCACAAAATCCAAACGGAGCATGATATAATTTTAGATGACCAACTATTGTTGCAACTTGTTTCCAAGATATGGACATAATCAATAAAAGTTTAGATGAAGTACTAACAAAACAACATCAAAATAGTAAACAATCTTGCTATGAATCTGCTAATGTAAATTTACAAATGGAAAAAGAAACCATAAGACATGTAAGGAAGTCAAACATACAATCAAAACTAATACAAACCCAAAAGTAATAAGACAAAATAAATAAATTTCACACCAAAGACTAATAGAAACTTAATAGATGCATATTGTGAACCTTAAATTTCTACATGGCAAATGTATACACTAGAAATTTAAATCATTCCCATGAGGACTTTACTAATACAAGACAAAGGTGTTTATGAAAATGGTATGCACACCAATAAATGATCAGACAGGACTCAAGTTGGGAACAAGAATATAATTTTAAATGCTCATATTCTAGATAGAAAATTATTGCTGGTCTCAATCCCCTTTTTTAAAACAAGATATCCATGGCACATGAATATCGCTACATAAATGTTACGACCCGCAAGTACACCTTAGAAGTTAGGGAAACCCTTAGGTCGGAACAAGGCGTACTTGACCTTTCGAAGGTCTTGTACAAGCCTCTTAGATATCATTCATTACATAAGACATGAAAAGTAGTGCGTAGTTAAAACTTTTCATGATAAATAATAATAAGGAAAACATCTTTTATAAATACTAAAGTATAGTCTTATCGTAACAAGCCAACTTAAAGACACGACATAAATATCTTAGGGACACGTCCCTTTATATTGAATGAAAATACATAATAAGTCTTAAACAAAACTAGAGAAATAAAGAATATGTCCTTGGATATATGAGCACATACTTAGTCTTGAGAGAGTAGATTCCCAAGCTTGCCTTCTAACCTTCAACTTTCCCCCAACCTATTCTTATAGAGTATAGAAAAGTATGGAGTTAGTATGAATATTGTACTAAATATGACATATGCAAAATCACGTAAAAGGGGACATTTTAGTATAAATAAAACTTTCATGATAATTAAGTAAAACCTTTATGAATATAGAATTATAATAACATATGAATCATCATTTAACACATAAAGTGAAACTTCCATAATTTTAGCATAGAAATGCACATTACCATGAACTCAAGATATCATACAGTGAACACATTTTATACCTACTCACAGTGAACTTATTTCCTTTGAGGTTTCCTAATCAAGTTATCCTAAGACTCACTAAGGTAATACATGGAGGAACCGCACATACAAACCCTTCAATACACACCTAAGTGATCCTCAAGATTACCAACCATAGGCTTACCTTGCACGGGTAACAAGTCCACACTTTATAACTTAACACTACAGGAACATACATATATTAAGGACTTCAAATAAGTACCCTTCTCCAATGGGAAGTGGAAGTTACACTAAGTGTAATGTTAAATTAGTATCTCATACTACTACTCCCACAATGTGCTCCTTGAGGATTCCCTTGAATTACGAACACCACAATCATCATTCATAACTTCATCATATACGACATAACTTCAACATGCTTCTTTAACATTAGACATAAGACCTTCATACTTCATGAACATTAGCCATAGAATAACCATACTTCATAAACATTAGACATAAACTCACATTACTTCATTAACCTGAGATATATAGTCCTCATGGTTCATTTCATCATATAATGACCCATTCATACATTTCATAAGAGGACACACCGAGACTCCCTCTAAATGCTTACTTGTGCAATGGATAGATAGCTTCTCATTCCACTATCTACCCTAAGTAGTACACCCTTAAGAAGACTTTGTTAATAACATTCATTTGTGGCAGCTAGCTTTAACCGATATAGACCATGAGAGCTAGACATGGAATTCCGGTATTAACCCCTACCGCATGAGAGATCCTCACTTTCCTAAGGTAGGGTTATTCTTTGCCCTTTAATGGGGTTTCTAATATCTACTCCTACGCGGGCGCATATTTAAGTGATAAGGATATTTCTTCTAAGTGACTCATTCATATTCTAGCGAGGAGCACTCATCTCAAGAGGTACATTGAATACATCATCTCTACTAACGAAGTGTACCCACCCCTTTTTCAAATCCTCTCGGTGCTAAGCATAACTTCCCCATAGAATCTTAAATGTTTATTTACTATAGGTTAAGGGATAACTATTTAGCACCACATCTCAACTCATGAAGGGTACTTATCCCTAGAGGTTACTTTTGAATACCACATCTCAACTGACGAAGGGAATCAAACTCCAACCTACATTTTGAAGCTCATTGGGAATAGTGAGGTTGTTACTAAACACTTCATCTCAACTCACGAAGAGTGTCCACCCCAAAATTTCCCTTTTTATTCTATAGGGATTGTAAGGATGGTCTAGACAGTTCATCTCTACTCACAAAGAGTTTCTACCCTATAATCCCCCATTTCATTCATTAGAGTCTTATTGAGAAAACCTTTCAATTGACTTTCATAAACTTCATTAATTCATTCTAGGTGTGTGTGAGAGAGTACATATTAGAACACCTTTCACATAACCCCTATCATGCATAACATTGATTTCTAATCATCTTCACCTTGCATTCATCATAATCACACACTATCATGCTTCACATACATATATATTTCATTTAAACCTAACATATTAAAGATACACAATCTCAACTTCATAGACATCACATGTATAATAAACATACTTTCACTTCACTTCACATTCAATGCCTTCAAAGTGATAAATTACAATATAAACATATATTCATATACTTCAATTAAACACCGCCACAAAAGGTGGACCATACCACTCAAGATCATTTCACAATAAGAACTAAGAAAGATTAGAACAACTTACCCTTCATCCAAGCCGTTAACATATTTTCTCAATTTCTTCAACAATGCATCGTAAAATAGCATTTAGGAAGTAGCTAAATCTCATAAGACAAAAGTTGAGAAATTGAATAAGCATGGGTTCATTGAGTTTTTAACCTAAAAATCAACAACTAACATTGAATAATATCATATTACCTCATTAAAATGTTTTCATTCAAGACCCTTGCTTAGAGTAAAATCTAGACGAGTTTGGAGTTTGAGAACCCTTTTTGAAAAGTCTTTGAATGGTCTCCTCGAATGAAAGAAGATTCAAGGATGGACTACCATAACTTAATATGAAGAAAACCACTAGATTTTGAAGAATAAAACTGTCAAAAACTTCAAACCTAGCTCCACTTTGAGTTGGCTCCAATAGAGTTTGAGAGAGCTTTTTGGGAGATAAGAACTTTCAAGGTTTTTGCAATTTTGATTTCTAAATGAGGGCTTTGGGTTTTTGGTTGGGGAAATTGGTGTATAATGCCTAAAATCAGTAATAACACACCCCTAAAATACCCAAAACACCCCTACATTTATAGGACCATTTTAGACAAGTCAAACTTAACTTAAATTTTGTGAGTCATGGAGTTGTTCCCACAAGTTCTTGCAAATAAATTTTTGGACAGAGGAGTGTGCGACATTGCCGTGACGTGTACCAAAACTTTTGGCCTATAATAGAGCAGGTCCGCGATACGCCTTGGTTTCATTAATGTGCAAAACTTTGCTGACTTGGGCAGCTTATTTGGGACATGTTTGGGTCCTCCTTGGGGACCCTTAGGGTGGTCCCCGGGGAGTCGTACTCGGATGTTTTGACCCTAATCATGTCCCTGTAGGTGCTAAGGTCATCCCCACTGATTTTAGACTCCATAAAACACAAATAAACACACACAACATACAAGGACACACTAGCACACATACAAGGCCAATCTTCACCAACTGAATTCTAATGCTAAAATACATCATTTTAACTCATTATTAACTCATGAAACACATGCAAAACTCTATTTCAATCTTGTTCATTTCGAGGGTGTAACAATAATCCTTCACTTGGGAACATTCGTCCTCGAATGACACTAAACACTTTCAAGGACATCAAGGAATCAACCACAACACATATAATCAAGGTCATAATATTCATAGTTAATGCACGAAACTCACAAGGAACACTAACTTCATATCATTAAGCACTTTAAGAAACATAAGAAATTTTGAATAAATTCCATAATTCAAAGACCACACATACTTCATCATTTTCATTTCATTTGTGAAGGAACTACCTTACCCAACGTTAGACATGCTCATCACATCATTTCAAAGCTCAACATGTAATAACTTTCAAATCACACATTGGCACATGACATAACAACTTTTAAGCAATTAAGCAAATATCATTAGCTACACATTGACATGACAAATATTGATTAACTACCAATCTACTCATGAAACTATGATATCACAAAGAGCATACAGAACTGTCAGATCCAGGAAGCACCCCCTAGACGTAACCAGCGTCATCATCCTCGAAGAGGACAAAGACTAGCCTCTTACTTTACATAATTACATTCATAGGTTAAAATGCGAAAGATTTAAAACTTTTGTATATCTATCTTGAGGTTTACATAGACCTCTCGCATACACATAATATATTCATATCGAGTATACATAGACCCTTCGTATAAGAAGATTACATAGTCTTCTACGTTTATTTAACACACACACAAACACACACACACACACACACACACACACACACATATATATATATATATATATATATAAGATATAACATAGTCTTAAAGGGATGTCTAATATCATAACTATCTAAACAAGAGTATAGCAATTGGGCATAACTCATACATTAGTACAGTAAAGCCACATATAGGTTATAGAATCTTTAGTAATCAAATGAAAAGGAAAGAACTAGAAGTCTTATAACAAGAACAACATCAATAGCTTGATATTGGCATTGTCCTCGGAAAATGAGGACCTACCCATCTTAGATAGTGAGAATTCCAAGTCTTCCTTCAAAGTCGTCTCAAATGCCCTTCAACGACCGGAATCTAAAATGTTAGTCAAAAATGGAGAAAATGGGGTTAGCACATCACTTGTAGTAAGTATTAGACCATATGCACACACATCATAGAAATCAGGCTAAAAAGGTACATTTTATTAAAGCATGCTATTTTTACATTTGAAAAGTCTTATGCACATTCAAGAACAAATACAAGTCATTAATGCATGTTCATTAAGTCAAGACCATGTTCACAACAAGACCAACTATACTAAGTCTAGTCAAGTCAATCGTGCATACCAACATAATTGAATCCAAAGTTAAGACAACTATATCAACAAGTTATAACATCAACAAGCATAGATAAGAGTTCATAACATCATAACCAAAGCAAGACCATTACTTATGAACCTTCATCAAATACAATAGTGCAATGACTAAGAAAAGCCCCATAAACTTACTCAATCAAGAAAACCTAAAATGAACCATAACCAATGTCCAACTTCACATATCATATCATTTAGAGTACATACCATCACACTTTAGCAACAGAGACCAAAACCATATTCATAAGCGGAATCAACATCATATGGTGTCATCAACATGTAAGATCATCATATACATATCATTTACATGTATAAGCATATACATACATAAGAACATCCTTCAAGACTTCCTTCAAGGCTAACTAGTGCAATGTATTACTAGAGTCTCTCTACGTAGACTAAGTTAAACCCCTTAGGTCATTCTAGTTAGAGTTCATCATGAGCTAATGTGGAATCCAGTTTCATGGAACCCTACACCTAAAGAAGGCGGACTACTTTCCAAGGTAGTACCAAAACATGAATATAGCACCTACATGGATCCACTAGCTAGTATTCCTATAGGGGAAACATAGTTCAAGAACTAGGAGATATCGTGGGACCCCCTATATGCTACATACATTATAGTCTCTAATCTCATGAATACATTAGTAATCCTACCTTCCCTAAAGGGACACTTCTCACTCTAGTTCACTCGGTGCTAAGCTAGAGTACCTTTTTGAAATGTCTTTAAACCTTTATTATCATAAATTAATTTAGGTCATAGTGTCTATCCCTTATACAATCATCATCATATCTCAATAAGAATTGCATGAGTATTTTCCTTTCATTACAATTCATACATGTGAGGTTAGCACATTTACATAATCACATCATGATAAGGCTCATTGGTAAGTTATCACCATCCTTATAACATTTACATCTTAGCCAACATCTCACAAACCATAGTAAAGACATTTCAACTCAACAACATACCAACCCTATCAATCTTAATATAAGGTATTCTTCAACACAACATCATCACTATGTCACAAGTAATAATAATCGAAATAAAGAATGAAGATCATAAGGCTTACCCCAATCTCCTTCACAAGCCATCATCAAGGTCTTACCATCAGCCATTATCAATTCAACCCAACAATGGTTGTAATACCATCACATAATAACTAACATAATAATAAAGTCAACTGAATCACTACACAATAATCCATCACTAGTTCATAGCTTAAGATTAGAGACTTAGATCAAATTCATGATCTACTTCACAATCTAGGTTAATTACTCAAAAACTAGCATAATAGGATTACAATACATCTCAATGTACTCATAAATTGGCATAATAACATCTTAGAATAGTAATTCACACATTAACCAAACCAGTTATATCAATACTAGATAATTCAATCCAACATCACAAACTAGGGTTAAGGGGAAAAGATCATCTTCCACAAACTAGGTCAATTCATTAAGTAGTAACATAATTGAGTTATAATACATGTTAATATACTCATAATAACCAAAAGGAATCATAAACAGAGCAATTCACAAGATCAATTTTGTAGTTGAAGAAAACCCACTTGAATTTCATCTTTTTGAAAATAACTTGAAGGAACCCTTTGGGGAAAAAGATCCCAAACGTGAAACGAATCCCATACCTTGTTAATTGATGAAGTTTGATTGGGAAAATTGCTAATTTGAATCCCTAAAACCCTCCTTATCTTGGTATTCTATGGTGTTCTTATACTTGGGAGCGAGAAAGAAGAGTGAAGGAACAATAATTGGGTTTTGGGAATTATGAGGGTTAGGTTAGTTTAATTAGGTTAGGGTCTTTATATGGTCATTAACCAACTTAAATAGACCTAACCTAACCCCTATTTAATTAACTAATCACCTAATTAATTAATTTAGCTAATTTAAAAACGTGTAGCAAGACAGTGTCTTGACAGACGAAAGCCGGACCCATGCCACGTTTGTCAGTCGACGACAAGGAACCAACAATATTGTCGGTCTGTCGTTTGTGACAGAGACTTGTAACAATGAACCCTTTGACAATGGACTAAGTTTCCATTGAAGGTGGCCATCTACGCCCCGTCGATTGTGCCACGCCTAGTCGATTGGCACCATTTGTGGACACTGTCTCTTGATAGCTTTTGCCACAAATTTCAAGGGTCCTTCTCAAGGGCTCTTGGTTGGTCCTTGGGGAGTGGTACCCGGGCGTTTTCACTATAGTCTAACTCTAATACGTGTTAGACACATTACCACCCAATTTCATCATTTTTCAACACTTAAAACATAGTCAAATAGGCTAAGGAACACTAACACCTCATTGAACTAGTTTCTCAATTTCATGGACGTTCTTTGACGTTCAGATTCTAAAATTTCCTAAATGACTTATATACATTAAAATTGACCTTAAAACAGCGACACAACCTTTAGCCACTCATGTTAGGCTCTAGAACACGTCTTAGGGCCCATTTGCCATAGATTTCCCATATAATATTTGGGGAAAAACATGGCAAAGAGTGTTTGTCCATACACTTTGTCATTATTTGGCAAATATCCCAAATTCCCAAATACTTGTTTTTTCTAGTATTTGGGCCAAATACTAGTTTTTCTAGTACTTGGGAAAAATCTCATTATTTGGGATCTTTTAAAAATTTAAATTTTACCCGAAACTTTTATGTTTTACACAAACACCCTCTATAGTTGTTGCTTACGTTGTATTACATAATTTTGTACGTTAATTCTAAAGTAGTGGTGAAATATTCGGTGAATGTTAAATGATAATATGGTTATTGATGAAAATGATGAACAATGGACTCATCATAACAAAGTCATGTGTTTTGTCTACTTCACGATGTATGAATTGATGCTTGTTGCACTCACTCCAAATCACCACATTGCTCTAGTGTCATGGACACTATTTGTTATTGTTGTAAGAAAGATCCAATTAACTTGTAATACAAACTTATGATTAGTTTTGATATTTTTAAAACTTATGGGTAAAAATCATATTTTTCTAAAAAAGTGAATTGTATTTCCCAAATACTATGGTCAGACACATGGTGAAATTTCACCCAAATTCTCATCCAAATAATATTTGCCAAGAATATTTGGAAATCTATGACCAAACGCTAGCTTAGACTTTCGGAGTGTTACATTATCGCCCATTAGGAACATTCGTCCCCGAATGACACTAAAATCTTTTGGAACGAAGGAATAGACTCAAGACTAACAGCCCAAACACCAACAATACATTTAAACATGAATTTCAACCCAATCATGGCGTTTTCATATAGTAATTCAAGACTTTAATTACTACACATAAAGCTCAAAATCACAATATGCGGAATTTCCTTTAAGAACAACATGAGCTCAACATATCATTAAGTAGTCAATTATGCAAAAACTCAAACTATCAACATGCTCAATACCATTTCATAAAAACTCACCATATCAATATTCCCAACATAACTCAAAACAAGTAAAATTAACAATTTTCAAGTCTCTAGGCATAACTTCACTTTTATGCACTGTAACATCAACATTTTTGCAAAACTTCACCAAAATCAAAGAAACTTCAAATTTAGTCATTAATTTAACTATTAGTAAGAAAAATTAACATTTTTTAGGAAAAAGATGAGGATAACGGGACTTCATGTCGGCCTCAGCCTCCCATGTTGCTCCCTCATCTCGGTGGTTTCTCCATAACACTTTTACGGATGCCACCTATTTGTTACTCAACCTCTTCACTTGTAGATTAAGGATTTCAACCGGAACCTCCTCATAAGAGAGGTTCTCGTTCGCACCAAGACCCTCAATCGGAAGAATAGACTCTGGATCACCGATACACGTCTTAAGCATGGAAATATTGGAAACCGGATAAACCGAAGATATCTCACTAGGGAGTTTCAACTCATTGCAAACTTACCAACCCTTTGCAAGATTTCATAAGGACACAAATAATAAGGTCTCAACTTCCCTCTCTTGCTAAATCTAACCACCCCTTTCATAGGCTAAAATTTTAGATACACCTTATCACCTAATTCTCTTCTCCTATGATCAACATAAGACTTTAGCAGAGTATAGGTTGTTCGCAATCGGTTCTTTATGATATGAACTTTCTCTAAGGTCTTATAAATCAGATCATGATCAAGAAGCGAAGACTCGCCAACCTCAAACAACCCAATAAAACATCTACACCTCCTACTATACAAAGCTTCATAAAAATCCATAGATATGGATTAATGAAAACAATTATTATATGAGAACTCCACCAAAGGAAAATTCTCATCCCAATTTCCCTTAAAGTCAATGATACAAGCTCTAATTATATCTTCAAGAGCTTGAATAGTCGACTCCTTTTGACCATCCGATTGAGGATGAAAAGCAGTGCTTAACTTCACTTGAGTTCCCAAAAATCTTTGAAATGATCTCCAAAACCTAGATTTAAATTGAGCACCTCTATCCGATATTATTTAAAAAGGAACCCCATGAAGACTCACTATCTTGTCAATATATATCCTAGCATAATCTTCTACCGAAGAAGTAGACTTAAGGGTAATAAAGTGAGTGGATTTGGTCATTCTATCCACACCAACCATATAGAGTCATATTGATTTCTAGTCAAGGGCAATCCAACTACAAAATCCATGTTAACATCTTCCCACCTACAAGTAGGAATTTGGATTTCTTGTAGTAAACACTCGGTTTTTCGTTCTCGGCCTTCACTTGTTGTCAATTAGGACAGTTTGCAACAAACTCCGCAATATCCTTTTTTAGTACATCCCACCAAAATATCTCTCTAAGGTCATGGTACATCTTTGTAGAACATAGATGAATAGAGTAACGGGCTCCATAAGCTTCCTCAAATTTCCTATTCCTCAAATCATCCACATTAGGCATACACAATCTCCCTTGGTACCTAAGCACACCATCCCCTCTTGGGAGAATGACTCATTCATTTTTTCAATAACCGATTCTTTCAACTCCATCAATAATGGATCAAGGTATTGCTTGTACTTCACCTCAACCACCAAAGAGGACTCAGAGTTATGATGTACCACTACACCACCATATGGATAATCTTCAATCAGAACTCCTAAATGAGCCAATCTACGAACATACCTTACTTGGTTTTTCTTGGCTTCTTCCACATGGGACACACATCCCATGGACAAACGACTTAGAGCGTCCGCTACCATAATAGCCTTGCGGGGGTGATAGAGAACACTCATGTCATAGTCTTTCAACAATTCTAACCATCTCCTTTGTCGTAGATTCAACTCCTTTTGAGTAAATACCTATTGAAGACTTTTATGGTCCGCATAGACATAAACATGAACCCCGTAAAGATAATGCCTCCATATTTTCAAGGCAAATACCACGTCCGATAACTCAAGTTCATGAGTCGGATAATTCTTCTCATGAACTTTGATTTGCGTAGAAGCATACGCTATAAATTTGCCATGTTACATAAGAACACACCCTAACCCAACTCGGGATGCATCATATTATACCACAAATCTTTTGTACCCTCCGGTAGGGTCAATACCGGAGAGGAATTAAGCCTATCCTTCAACATTTGGAAGCTCTTTTCACATTCTTCCAAAAACTCAACCAAAACTCACATTTACTATACTGGGCAAACAATTTGTGTTCTTAAGCACTTGCAACATGACTCTCAAATGTTCTATGTAATCACCGAATATACCAAGATTTCGTAAATGAAGACAATGACAAATGAATGCAGGTAACTTCAAAACATCCTATTCATTAGGTCCTTAAACGCTGCCGGAGCATTAGTGAGACTAAATGACATTACAAAGAACTCATAGTGACCATATCTTGTTCTAAATGTCGTCTTGGGAATTTCTTCATCTCTCACCTAAGTTGGTGAAATCCCAACCTCAAGTCAATCTTGGAGAAGTAACCCGCACCTTGGAGTTGATCAAATAAATTATAAATCTGAGGGAGAGGATACTTGTTCTTTATTGTGACTTTGTTGAGTTGACAGTAACCGATACACATTCCAAGGAACCCATCCTTCTTTTTCACGAATAACACAGGAGCACCCCATGGAGAAATAGTAGGCTGAATAAATCCCTTGTCTAGTAATCTTTTTGTTGAGCCTTCAACTCATTCAATTCGGCCGGAGACATTCGATGCGGAGGAATTGAAACGGGATTTGTATCCGGTAGCAAGTCGATACCAAAATCAATTACCCATTCGGGAGGAATACCGAGAAGATCATTAGAAAAGACCTTCGAAAATTCCCTCACTATGGGGACCGAGGAATTGCGTAGTTTAAATCTTTGACTCTTACAATATGATATAAACACACCATAGAGATCATCTTACAAGCTTTCAAACAAGAAATGATACAACCTCTAGGAATAGAATTTCCCCATTTCCACTCTAAAATGGGTTCAATTGGAAACTTAAAACTCACCACCCTTCTTCTACAATCTATGGAAGCAAAGCAAAAATGCAACCATTCCATACCCAAAATGACATCAAAATCAAACATATCAAGTTCTACTATTTTAACATGAGTAACTAGATTGGGCAACACAAGGCAATTTCTATACACTATTTTTGCAACAACCGAATCACCAATCGGGGTAGAAACCGAGAAAGGTTCACTCAAAATATCGGGCAATATTTCAAACTTTTTAGCTACTAAAGGTGTAACAAATGACAAGATAGCATCGGGATCAAGTAAATAATATACATCAATAGAAAAGACTTTCAACATACCGGTCACCAAATTGGGAGAAGTCTTTTGCTCACCTCTAGAGCAGAGACATAAAAACTATTCTTCTTCGGAGCATCAACATTAGAACCACTTGTTTAAGTTTGAAGATTACCCTTGTCTTGACCCTTCATATTAGGGAAATCCCTAACCTTGTGGACACTCTTGCCACAACCAAAGCAATTGTCCGTCCTAATGAGGCAATCATCATAATGCTTCTTGCCACACTTTCCACAATTTGGCTTCTTTATTTCTGAACTAGTACCCCTTCCCTTTTTATACTTAGGGTTAGACACCCTATCATCACGAGCCTTAGGGAACTTGGAAGGAACTTGATTATAGAACCTTTTCTTGAAGTTAGGATTGTCTTGGATATCAAGCCTACCATTTGAAGAACCACTATCAAAAGATATTGCCTTTTTGGCATCTCTACTCTTTATCTTAACCCTTGTATCTTCCACTTATTGATCATGAACCATGAGACGAGAAATGTTCATATTATCATGTAGCATACCCGAACGACATTCTTCTTTCAAGTCATCCTACACTCCCATCACAAAGCGGTTCATTTCATCCCTAGGTTCGGAAATAGAAGAAGGAGCATACTTTGACAATTTAGTAAATTTCAAAGATTAGTCAATTAAACTCATGCCTCCTTGACAAAAGTTGATGAATACTTCCACTTTGGATTCCCTCTTATCTCTAGGAAGGAACTGATCAAGTAAAGTCTTCTTGAAAATCTCCAATGTCACCGTACCACCCCTTAAAGGCCAATTGTCTTTCCATTGGACGTACCATATTTGGGACACATCTTTGAGTTGATAAGTGGATAACTCGTCTTTTTTCACTAGTAGTCAACCTCATACCATAAATTATCTTGTAGGTCTCATCAATGAACTCTTGGGGGTATTCCTCAACTTTTGGCCAATAGAAAGTAGGAGGATTCATCCTAGTGAAATCCCTCAAACAGGAGGCCATGGTGCCAAAATGTTAGTTTCCTCGGGGTACCACCTCGTGATTAGATTGGGACGTCATGGCTTGTTCTTGAGTGGTGATGGTTTGTTCTTTTGTAGTAATTGCTTGGGCCATTTGTATAAAGGCTTCCCTTATGTCACCATCCGTCGAAGGTGGAGGATTGATCGGAGCTTGGTCATCATTAGCAACTTCTTCAAGAGGAGGGACTTTATTTCCACGGGGAGGAACTCACGCATTGGAAATCTCTTCACCAAGTCTTTGAGCGGTTGTTCTTCGAGTATTGGTTGCCTATAATCACAATATATGGATTAGATGCTAAGGGCACATAGAGTCAAGACACTAGAGGAACAATATTGGATTTCCAAGAAACTGAGAGTTTCCTAAGCATTATATAGTTTCCTATTCATAAGTGTGGTGCACTTCACAATTATGAGAAAGAAACTAAATAGACGTTGTTGACTTAGACATCGACTCTTAATATATTCAACCTCATGCTCTGTACCAAGTTTGTCACATCCGTGGAGAATCCTCTAGACGTAACCATCGTCGTCCTCCTCAAAAGAGACTAATACTAGCCTCTTCGTTTACAACATAACATTCATAGGTTAAAAATGTGGAAAATATAAAAAATTTCTGTATCTTTCTTGAGGTTTACATAGACCTCTCGCATACACATAATATATTCATATTGAATATACATAGACCCTTCGTATAAGAAGAATACATAGTCTTCTACTTTTATTGCATATATATATATATATATATATATATATATATATATATATATATATATATATATAACATAGTCTTAAACGGATGTCTCATCTCATAACCATCTAAGCAAAAGTATAACAATTGGGCATAACCCATACATCAATACAATAAACCCACATAAAGACTACACAATCTTTATTACTCAAATGAAAAGGAAAGAACTACAAGTTTTATAACAAGAAAAAACATCAATATCTTGATAGTGGCATTGTCCTATGAAATTGAGAACCTACCAAACTTGGAGAGTGAGAATTCCAAGTCTTCCTTCAAAGTCATCTGAAAATTCCTTCAACAACCGAAACCTAAAATGTTGGAGAAAAAAGAAGAAAATGGGGTTAGCACATCACTTGTAATAAGTGTGAGACCATATGCACACACATCATAGAAATCATGCTAAAAAGGGACATTTCATTAAATCATGCTATTTTTGCATTTGAAAAGCATTATGCACATTCAAGAACCAATACAAGTCTTTAATGCATATTCATGTCAAGACGATGTTCATCACAAGAAAAGCCATACTAAATCTAGTCAATTTAATCATGCATACAGACATAATTGAATCCAAAGTTAATATAACTCTATCATAAAAGTATAACATCAGTAAGCATAGATAAAAGTTCATAAAATCATAACCAAAGAAAGACCATTACTCATGAACCCTCGTTAAGTCTACTAGTGCAATGACTAAGCAAAGCCCCATAACCTTACTCAATCAAGTAAACCTAACAAGAACCATAACCAATGTCCAACTTCACATATCATATCATTAATAGTACATATCATCACACTTTAGCAATAGAGACCAAACACATACTCCTAAGTAGAATCAATATCATATGGTGTCATCAACATGTAAAATCATCATATACATATCATTTACATTTATAAGCATATACATACATAAGAACTTCCTTCCAAGACTTCCTTCAAGGCTAACTAGTGTAATATATAGGTAGAGTCCCATACCCCTACCTAGACTAAGCTAAACCCCTTAGGTCATCCTAGTTAGATTTCATTCATTACTTCATTTTAACTTTTGGGAACATCATTCCTTAACCGACATAGACCACATGAGTTAATATGGAATCCGGTGTCATGGAACCCTACACTAGCTAGTATTCCTATAGGGGCAACATAGTTCAAAACTAGGAGATATAGTTGGGACCCTCTTTATGCTACATGCATTATAGTCTCCAATCTCATGAGTATGTTAGTGATCCTACCTTCCCTATGTGAGAAGGGACACTCCTTAATATAGTTCACTCGGTGCTAAGTTAGAGTCCCTTTTTGAAATGTCTTTAAGACTTTATTAATGATCATAACTCAATTTAGGTCATACGATCTATCCCTTATATAATCATCATCATAGCTCAATAAGAATTTCATAAGTATTTTCCTTTCATTACAATTCATACATGTGAGGTTAGCACATTTACATAATCACATCATGAATAAGCTCATTTGTAAGTTATCACCATCCGTCTAAGATTTACAATTTACCCAACATCTCACAAACCCTAGTCAAAACATTTCAACTAAACATCATACCAACCCTATCAATCTTAATAGAAGGTATTCTTCAACACAACATCATGACTTTATCACAAGTAATCATAATTGAAGTAAATAGATGAGATCACAAGTCTTACCTCAATATCCTTCACAAGCCATCATCAAGGTCTTACCCTCAACTATCTAGATTCAACCCTACAATGTTTGTATTACCATCACACAATAGTAACCAGCATAATAATAAAGTCAATTGAATAACTACACAACAATCCATCACTAGTTCATAGCTTAAGATGATATACTTAGGTCAAATTTCATGATTGGATTACAATACATCTCAATCTACTCATAAATTGGCATAACAACATCATAGAATAGTAATTAACACATTAATAAAACCAATTACATAAATAGTAGATAATTCAATCCAAGATCACAATCTATGGTTAAGGGGGAAAAGATCATATTCCACAAACTAGGTCAATTAATCAAGAATTAACATAATTGAGTTATAATACATTTTAATCTACTCATTATAACCAAAAGGAATCATAAACAAATAAATTCACAAGATCAATTTCGTGTTGGAAGAAAACCCACTTGAATTTCATCTTTTTTGAAAACAACTTGATGGAACCCTTTGGGGAAAGAGATCCCAAATGTGAAAGGAATACCATACCTTGTTAATTGATGGAGTTTGATGGAGAAACTTGCTCATTTTCAGCACTAAAACACTCCTTAGCTTGGAATTCTATGGTGTTCTTCTACTTGGGAGAGAGAAGGAAGAGAGAAGGAAGAGAAATAGGGTTCAGGGAGTTATGAGGGTTTGGTTAGTTTAATTAGGTTAGGATCTTTATATAGGTCATTTACTAACCTAATTAGACCTCCCTTATGCTCTAAATAATTAACTAACCACCTAATTAATTGATTAATTTAGCTAACTTAAAAACATGCAGCTAGACAGTGTCTTGACAAAGGAAACCCCGACCCACGCCTCGTTTGTCAATCAAAGGCCAAGGGACCAATCGTCCGGTTGGTCCGTCGTTTGTGACAGAAACATGTCAAAATGACCCCTTGGCCAAATTGTCCAAGTGTCCATATATGCATCGTCGATTGGTCCACGCCTCATCGATTGTCAATGTTTGTGGAAACTGTCTCTTGACAACTCTTCCCACAAATTTCAAGGGTCCTCCTCAATGGCCCTTGGTTGGACCTTGGGGAATCGTACCTGGTCGTTTTGACTATAAACTAACTCTAATATGTTTTAGACACCTTACCACCCAATTTCATCATTTTCCGACTCTTAAAACATAGTCAAAGAGGCTAAGGTACACTAACACCTCATTGAACAAGTTTCCGAACGTCATGGACGTTCTATGATGTTTTGATTCTAAAACTTCCTAAATGACTTATACACATTAAAATTAAACATAAAACAGTGAAAAAACCTTTAGGAACTCATGTTAGGCTCTAGAACATGTCTTAGACTTCCAGAGTGTTATAAGAACATTAGACCATCAAAGGTACTCATCATCATAAGGAGAGAAGCAACTCATACTAATATTCAAGACTCCAAACATAACCAATCTACTAAGTATTATAGTCTCAACCTTGAGTAATAATATAAGGAAAAGATAAGATATCAACTACCCTCCTACTAAACTCATTCTCCCCCACTTAAGGTAATATCATCTAAAGAAAATCAAAACAATCATAAGGAAGTATAACGTACCGAGGCCTCTATTCAAAAATCAAAACTCTTGTTAAGGCCCTTACAAAGCATCTTCAAGGTCTCATACTTCAAAATACCACTACACCACTCATACTAATGAAACTCATACTAACCTTAATTTATGAACATCAAGACTAACAATCAACCTTACTAGTCAAACATAACACCCTCTTCTTGGGATTCAAGTTTAGAAAAACTTTTAAACATTACCTCATTCAACTATTAGGCACCACGGAACTCAACCTCATAAAATAGAAACTCCTTAGGAATAAGCCTTACATAAGAACTTCAACCCAACATAAGGACAACAATAAAACATTATTCATTCAAAGGGGAAACTTCCCACTCTTACTATTGTCACATTCCCCCAACACTCCTCACATCTACACCATAACTTTTTACTATCATTGCACATACCTTACAAGATAACTCATTGTCCCCAAAAACGAATTCATCCTACCAATATAACTTGCATCATTCTACAACTACACCACAATACACTTTCCATTATAATATTTCCAATCTAATAGATCACACATAACAATATATGGTATCACATCAGAATCTTCGGAACTCACCTTCACATCAAATCACCAGTCACAATACCACAATAAGCATCAAAACTCACTATTTCTCCCTCACACCTTCCAATAAATCATATCTAGAAGACCACCAGACAACGGAAATTAAGAGAGAGATCATATAGAGTCTAGATTTATGGAACGACATAAGAGTAATGAAGAAAGTGAAACTTTATCGTTCTGTAGCCAGTCGGTCATAGATGTGTTGCGACTCACACCGATGAACTAGACTCTACTAGACGTGGCTTGTGAGACTTTAAACCCTAAATTATTTTCCAAAACCATATGCTATGATACCAAAGAGTGTCTACCCTACAATCCCCTATTTCATTCATTAGATTCTTATTGATAAAACCTTTCAATAGACTCACACATGTATTCTTTCATAAACTTAATTGATTCATTCATTCTATGTGTGTGTGATAGTACATGTGAGAACACCTTTCACATAACCGCTATCATGCATAACATTGATTTCTAATCATCTTCACCTTGCATTCATCATAATAACACACTATCACGCTTTTCATACACATATAATTCATTTAAAGCTAACAGATTCAAGATACACAATCTCAACATTATACACATCACATGTATAATCAACATCCTTTCACTTCACTTCACATTCAATGCCTTCAAGGTGATAAATCATAATGTACACATATATTCATATTCTCAAGTAAACACCACAACCAAAGGTGGACCATACCACTCAAGATCATTTCACAATAACAGCTACGAAAGATTAGAATAACTTACCCTTCATCCAAGTTGTTACAACCATTTCTCAATTTCTTAAACAATACATCATAAAATAGAATTTAATGGAGTAGCTAAATATCATTATAACATAAAGAAAACCATATTTTTAACATTATCAACAATGTATATTAAGCCCACTTCATAAGCCAAAAGTTGAGAAATTGAATGAGAATGGGTTCATTGAGTTTTTAACCTTAAAATCATCAAGTAATATTTACTAATATCATATTATACTCATTAAAAGTTTTCATGCAAGACCCATGGCTAAAGTAAAAAATAGAAGAGTTTAGAGTTTGAAAACCATTTTTGAAAAGTCTTTGAATGGGCTCCTTGAATGAAAGAAGAGTCAAGGATGGACTACCATACCTTAATATGAATAAAACAACGATATTTTGATGAAGAAAAGTTCCAAAACCTTCAACCCTAGCTCCACCTTGAGTTTTCTCCAATGGAGTTTGAGAGAGCTTTTTGGGAGATATGAAATTTTGATGGTTTTGAAATTTTGATTTCTAAATGAGGGCTTGAGGTTTTTTGTTGGGTAAATGGCTGTATAATGACCTAAAATAAGTATATAACACCCCCCAAAAATATCCAAAAGACCCCTACATTAATTGGATCATTTTAGACAAGTCAAACTTCACTTTAATTTTTGGAGTTATCGTGGGGGAACAAGTCCGCATCGTGGAGCTGTTCCCACAAGTTCTTGGAAATTAATTTTTGGTCAGAGGAGTGAGCGACGCGGACCAAAACTTTTGTCCTAAGCTGGAGCAGGTCCGCGACGCGCCTTTGTTTCACCAATGTGCAAAACTTTGCTGCCTCGGGCAGCTTGCTTGGGACTTTTTTGCGTCCTCCTTGGGGTCGCTAAAGGTGGTCCCGGGGGATTCGTACTAAAACGTTTTGACCCCAAGAGTGTCACTCTAGTTTCTAAGGTCATCCCCATATATTTTAGACTCCAAAAAACACACATAAACATATACAACATACAAGGACACACTAGCACACACAAGGCTAGTTTCCGAACGTCTTCGTCGTCCCTTGACCTTTGACTTCAAATATTCACCAACTGACTTCTAATGATAAAATATATCATTTTAACTCATTATTTACTGATGAAAGACAAGAGACAATCTAGTTTAACCTAGTTCATTGTGACAACACGAAAAAAACTATGCTAAGTAGGGCCTAAACGTACATAGAATTCCTAGGTTAGACAGGGTTCACACGGGTTGATGTGCGAGGAACCAGACCTCTGAACCTATGCACCAGCCAAGCAAACCAACTTGGTTAGTTAGTTGAGCTAGGCAGAGTTGGTTCCAGCCATGTAGCGTACCATGAGTCTTAACCGGACTTAAAGGGTTAGTCCTAGGTTTTAAGGGTTCTAGGGGTATAAAGGTAATTTTTGTGCTAGGGGTAGTATAGTAATTACCCTAGTCTGATATTTAATTAATTAAATAAAGATATTAATTAGTAAAAGTAAGCCAAATCTCGGTGGTCAAACCCGAGACAGTCCTTAACTCCACACTCGGGTTCGAGCCGAGTTGGAGGCATAAGGGGGCATGAATTAATTGATTTAAAATTAATTAAAATAAGGGGGGGCATTATAATAACTTAAAATATAATTATAATCTGATTTTTATAATTAAAATTATTTTGAATAAGTCAACAACAATTCCCACAAAAAGGGGCGCACAACTCCCACTACGAGTGTGCTTCTTTCCCACTCTTAATTCTTTAATTTACTCTTAAAAACGTTTTCAGACTTTTCCCACACTTCAAAAACATAAGACAAACGTGTACTCACTGTTATAAAACATATTCTTGTCTGCATCCATCAAAAACAAAATAAAGAATTTGTACGCCTAAGTGTTATAAGTAAAGAACTTCACTGTGGAACACGAATCAAAGCTTGGAAGAAAGATTTGTGTGTGGGGGTGGAGGCGTGTGGTTGTGGCTGGTTGTAAAGGCTGAAAAGGTATGGGTTTTCTTCTCTCTTGGTCCATTACCCCAGAGTTCCCTAAGGTTCAGTTTAAATCCAATCGAAAAACTAAGATTGTCCCCTGTTGCATGCCCCTGTCATTAGATCCTATGAACGAATTGATGCATGCGTTGGTATGACTTCTGGTAGATGATTTTAGGAATGATTCTGGTTTTGTGCAATGTATATTACGGGCTGTTTATGATATCTTATGCATGTCCGAATGTTGAATGTCGTATGTGCACAAAACATGTTGTTTTCCGTAATTGTATTGTTACTGTTAACTTGAAGAAAATGGTGAATCACGTGTTATGCAATGTTGTGTGTTTAGCATGCAAAAGAAATTGTGATGTTCATGAATAACAAAGTGAAAGTAAATTCCTTAATGAATTGGTCAAAAGTATATGTAAACTATGAGTTAAACTCCTAGGCTAAATGTAAGAAAGTGAATTAAATCTTTATGTTAAATGAACATGGTTTCGGCTAGTCACTAATATAAATGAAGAGGAATAGTTTCTGCCATTTAGAGTGAATCTCAAAATTCTTAAGGTCCTAATGCTAAGAGATTAAGCCTTAAAATAAAAGAAAAGAAAATAGGGTGAGAGAGGGGATTCGAACTTGGGCAGGTTGGAAGAAGCTTGAAATTAAAAGAAAAAGAAAATAGTGAGGGAAGGGGGAATCGAACTCGGCTCTTTGGCCAAGGGTGTGAGATACATAAATCTCACACCAAAATAAAGTAATAAAAAGATGAGGCCACTGGGATTCGATCCTAGATCCTCTTAGCCGAATTAAGGAAAACACTTAGCACTCTAAATAATTAAAAATAAAGTGTTGCCCAAGGGATTCGAACATGGGTCCGCTTGGCCGAATTTATGGAGACACTTAACACTTTAAAAAATTAAAAAAAAAGTGTTGCCCAAAGGATTCGAACATGGGTCCTCTTGACAGAATTTATGGAGACACTTAACACTTTAAATAATTAAAAATAAAGTGTTGCCCTAGGGATTTGAACATGGGTCCTCTTGGCCGAAATTGGGAGACACATAAGTCTCACATATGATTAAATAAAATGCAGCCACTAGGGATTGAACTTGAGTCCCTTGGCTGAATGTGTAAGATGCATAAGTCTTGCACAGCACATACTTAGATTATCATGAAACACTTAGCCAAATATGAGTAACCCGAAATGGGTACCACCATGAGTTCATGGTAAGATTAAGAAATGAACATTCACGTAATGAGGTGAGTAATTATGTTATACTATGATGCTAATGAAAATAGTGACAACATGATAAGAGGCTAAGATGAATGGTGAGACAAGTCTCAACCAAGCCTAAGAAAATGTTACCAAACGTACTCACATATTGGAGTGTAGAATGATGTAGAATCAAGTCTCAAGTATACTCCAAAAGAAAGTGTTAAAAATGAATTCATAGTTAATATGTAGAGAAAAGAGTGACTACATGACTATAGGCTAGTGCAAGTGAGACAAGAAACATCTACGCCTAAAAATCAATGTCACTACATGAAATTTCTAAGAGAGTATATTTATGCTATACAATGAATAAGCAAATAAATAGTAGCTACATGGGGACAAGCTAGTACAAGTGAGACAAGTTGTATCTACGCCTAGAATCAATGTCCGTCAATGTAAATTCCAAGAGAGCACATATATGATATACGATGAACAAATATTGAAAGGTGAGTTAAGATGAAATTAAAAGACGTTAAGAAAGAACAGGGTGGCACCACAATATGAGGCTAGTGCAAGTGAGACAAGTTTTACCTACGCCAATATAAGGTCACCAAAAGTACTCACCTAAGAGAGTGTTGAATATTAAGAGACAAGTCTCAATCACACTCTATATATAAGTGTAAGGACAATTCACACTTAATACGTAAAGAAGAGATGATAAATCATCTAATGAGCTATGACTACCTCATTCTAGAAGCAAGCTTCGATGATGTATGAGTTGAATGTAAATAGTACCTTTAAATGGAGCACCGATATGCTAGCTATGAGTGGTGATACCTTCTTTCGGGAAGGGCGGAGGTTCACATTATTCTCATGAGATGAGACTGTCCACCAAGGTGAGTATGGGTATCCCTAAATCTCCTAGTCTTTGAACTATGCTGCCAACATAGGGAACTAGCCAGTGGTTTTCCACCTAAGCGAGCTAGGGATGATTTGGTTTCACCTTGGCCAGTGACTCCACCTCTTTTCGGTGTGGGGAAGACACCGAATTTCATGATGCTCACATGATCTATGTTGGTTAAAGTTAAAGTTCCTTAAAGTATGAAAGATAATGAAATGAATGATACTGAAGATGTATGTGCAAGACAATCAGGAGGTGAAACCAGATTCAGGTAATGACATTAGGTCATTCTTGGTCATTACACTTCATGATCCCGATGAGAGTTTTAAACTTCATCCTAGGTATAGCTGGTGTTTACATCAGCCTACGAATGAATGAAATGAATAATGTAATGTACGTATGAATGAAAGAAGCAGAATCTGTGTTTGCTAAATAAGGCTACCAAGTTGAGGTCCCATATGTGGAGCCCTCATTTGGGAAGTTCTAATGTTAAATCTGTGATTCCAAGGTCTCATGGTATATTAACGAATGATATGTGATATATATATGTGCTATATGAAATATGTTATGTTCTAGGTGGAATATGTAAAGAATGATGATGCATGTTACTCTCATAGCATGACTTTCCTAATCTGATTTGGCAAGTCCAACTGACTTGGCTTTCCATAATTCATATCGTTAGGAGAGATCTCTTCTTAATCATGCATGTCCTTGCTGTGTACTTGCATACATCCATACTTAGTACAAGTGTGTACTAATCCCATACATTATACTATTTTAGCTGCAGGTTCAGGAGGGTGTTTAAGACATTCATTGCAGCTATTAGGACATTAGAGCTTTTCATCCGGACCTGGTAGGTCCTCATGCATTCGAGGATGCCTACCGTTATGTTTCTAGCTTAGTAATAGGTTTAGGCTAGTGGAGCATGTTCCACTAGTATTTCTTTCCTATTTTGTTGGTGCCATTTTGGCAATTGTTACTTATGCTATAAGATTATTTATTTCAAGATTGAATGATCCTTTATTAGGTGGTTGAAACACATGAGCAATGAACTTCTTTATACGCGTATGCATGTTCAAACTATGAAGTAGATGTACATTTCAAACAAAACAAAAAGTTTCAAATTTTCCGCTAAAATTTACCTAACGAAAGTAATGACGACGTAAGTAGGCTTGTCTGCGATCTTTGAGAGGTCAACGACGCCATTGTTTGCTAGGGTCTAGACCCCAGTCATAACAAACTTTGTATCAGAGCATTAGGTTGAATATCCAAGACATCACGCTCATATCAACCACGTTAAGTAGTTTCTAAGTTATGGTAGTGAAGTGCACCAATATCATGAATTAGAGACTGCATAATGCTTAGGAAATTTTCCCTTATTCTACTCTTTATCGTGCTATCTAGATCTTTGACACTTTGTGTCATTATAAGTATCTAACTTCCTTCTTGTGTGAACGCGTAGAAGAATACACACAAGAATTAGGATGGCCAAGTGGTCTAAGGCGCCAGACTCAGGATCTAGCCTTCACAAGAAGGGCCATAATGGAAATGCCCAACGTGGACAAAAGACGTGTGGTGAATGTGGTTGTTCGCATGGAGGTGAATGCATGGTAATGTCTAAAAGCCTGTTATGCGTATTGATGAGGAGGAGAAGGATTAGTTGGTTGCATACCAACTCAAGAATATGGATTAGACATGGATTTGCTTCATAAGTGTATGCTTTAATAGACTATAGAAATAGGGTAGTAATGCTTTAGTTCAAAATAAGTTAGGTTAAAATGAGAAGGGCGTGGTTCAAATCATAAGGCCAACAAGATGTTATCTAAGAGGTTGGATATACTCTTCCTAAGTCTGGTTTATGTTTAAGAAACTCTAGGTTTAAGTGATTTAGTGGATTTGGTGTGGTAAGTCCCAAATCGTATGTCTTATAATAGCACTATGCGAGTTAAAACGAAGTTATGTTTGCATTTTATGTTGTTGTTTTAGTGTAGCATAGACATGTTTTCTGTATTGCATGATTTGTGATGTGCATTAAGTTAAGTGTGATTGAGAAGGAAAATCCTCAATCTCAAATAAGAAGCTTCAGATAAGCTTGAATGATATGCATCATCCAAATAAGTGTAGATCAAATATTTCCAAAAGAGAAACGTTTAAGTATGATGAGGTAATTTAGGAAACTCACCCTCTTTGTTTAAATGATATGTAGTGTCATTCAGGGACGAATGTTCCTAAGGGGGGGATAATGTGACAACCCGAAAACAACTATGCTAAGTAGGGCCTAAACGTACATAGAATTCCTAGGTTAGACCGGGTTCACACTGGTTGATGAGCGTGGAACCATACCTCTGAACCTATGCACCAGCCAAGCCAACCAACTTGGTGAGTTAGTTGCGCTAGGCAGAGTTGATTCCAGCCATGTAGTGTACCCAAATACTAGGATTTACCTGGATGAGTCTTAACCGGACTTAGAGGGTTAGTCCTAGGTTTTAAGGGTTCTAGGGGTATAAAGGTAATTTTAGGGCTAGGGGTAGTATAGTAATTACCCTAGGCTGATAATTAATTAATTAAATAAAGATATTAATTAGTAAAAATAAGCTAAATCTCGGTGGTCAAACCTGAGATTGACCTTAACTCCACACTCGGGTTCCAGACAAGTTGGAGGCATAAGAGGGCATGAATTAATTGATTTAAAATTAATTAAAATAACGGGGGGCATTATAATAACTTAAAATATAATTATAATCTGATTTTTATAATTAAAATTGTGTTGAATAAGTCAACAACAATTCCCACAAAAAGGGGCGCACAACTCCCACTAGGAGTGTGCTTCTTGCCCACTCTTAATTCTTTAATTTACTCCTAAAAACGTTTTTAGCCTTATCCCACACTTCAAAAATAGAAGACAAACATATACTCACTGTTCTACAACATATTCTTGGCTACATCCATCAAAAATAAAAGGAAGAATTTGTACACCGAAGTGTTATAAGTAAAGAACTTCACTTGGGAACACGAATCAAAGCTCAGAAGAAAGGTTGGTGTGTGTGGGAGGAGGCGTGTGCTTGTGGCTGGTTGTAAAGGCTGAAAAGGTATGAGTTTTCTTATCTCTTGGTCCATTACCCAAGAGTCCCCTAAGGTTCAGTTTAAATCCAATCGAAAAACGAAGGTTGTCCCCTGTTGCATGCCCCTGTCATTAGATCCTATGAACGAATTGATGCATGCGTTGGTATGACTTCTGGTAGATGATTTTAGGAATGATTGTGGTTGTGTGCAATGTATGTTACGGGATGTTTATGATCTGTTATGCACGTACGAATGTTGAATGACATATGTGCACAAAACATGTTGTTTTCCGTAATTGTATTGTTACTGTTAACTTGAAGAAAATGGTGAATCATGTGTTATGCAATGTTTTGTGTTTAACATGCAAAAAAAATCGTGATGTTCATGAATAAGAAAGTGAAAGTAAATTCCTTAATGAATTGGTCAAAAGTATATGTAAAACTATGCGTTAAACGCCTAGGCTAAATGTAAGAAAGTGAATTAAAACTTTTTGTTAAATGAACATGGTTTCGGCTAGTCACTAATATATATGAAGAGGAATAGTTGCTGCCATTTAGAGTGAATCTCGAAATTCTTAAGGTTCTAATGCTAAGAGATTAAGCCTTAAAATAAAAGAAAAGAAAATAGGGTGAGAGAGGGGATTCGAACATAGGCAGGTTGGAAGAAGCTTGGAATTAAAAGAAAAATAAAATAGTGAGGGAAGGGGGAATCGAACTCGGCTCCTTGGCCAAGGGTGTGAGATACATAAATCTCACACCAAAATAAAGTAATAAAAAGATGAGGCCACAGGGATTCGATCCCAGATCCTCTTGGCCGAATTTAGGAAGACACTTAGCACTCTAAATAATTAAAAATAAAGTGTTGCCCAAGAAATTCAAACATGGGTCCTCTTGGACGAATTTATGGAGACACTTAACAGTTCAAATAATTAAAAAAAAAAGTGTTGCCCAAGGATTCGAACATGGGTCCTCTTGGCCGAATTTTTGGAGACACTTAACACTTTAAATAATTAAAAATAAAGTGTTGCCCAAGTGATTCGAACATGGGTCCTCTTGGCCAAAATTTGGGGACACATAAGTCTCACATATGATTATATAAAATGCAGCCACTAGGGATTGAACTTGAGTCCGTTGGCTGAATGTGTAAGATGCATAAGTCTTGCACAACACATACTTAGATTATCATGAAACACTTAGCCAAATATGAGTAACCCGAAATGGGTACCACCATGAGTTCATGGTAAGATTAAGAAATGAACATTCACATAATGAGGTGAGTAATTATGTTATACTATGATGCTAATGAAAATAGTGACAACATGATAAGAGGCTAAGATGAATGGTGAGACAAGTCTCAACCAAGCCTAAGAAAATGTTACCAAACGTACTCACATATTGGAGTGTAGAATGATGTAGAATCAAGTCTCAAGTATACTCCAAAAGAAAGTGTTAAAAATGAATTCATAGTTAATATGTAGAGAAAAGAGTGACTACATGACTATAGGCTAGTGCAAGTGAGACAAGAAACATCTACGCCTAAAAATCAATGTCACTACATGAAATTTCTAAGAGAGTATATTTATGCTATACAATGAATAAGGAAATAAATAGTACCTACATGGGGACAAGCTAGTACAAGTGAGACAAGTTGTATCTACGCCTAGAATCAATGTCCCTCAATGTAAATTCCAAGAGAGCATATATATGATATACGATGAACAAATAATGAAAGGTGAGTAAAGATGAAATGAAAAGATGTTAAGAAAGAACAGGGTGGCACCAAAATATGAGGCTAGTGCAAGTGAGACAAGCTGTACCTACGCCAATATAAGGTCACCAAAAGTACTCATCTAAGAGAGTGTTGAATATTAAGAGACAAGTCTCAATCACACTCTATATGTAAGTGTAATGACAATTCACACTTAATACGTAAAGAAGAGATGATAAATCATCTAATGAGCTATGAATACCTCATGCTAGAAGCAAGCTTCGATGATGTATGAGTTGAATGTAAATAGGAACTTTAAACGGAGCACCGATATGCTAGCTATGAGTGGTGATGCCTTCTTTCGGGAAGGGCGGAGGTTCACGTAATTCTCATGAGATGAGACTGTCCACCAAGGTGAGTATGGGTCTCCCTAAATCTCCTAGTCTTTGAACTATGCTGCCAACATAGGGAACTAGCCAGTGGTTTTCCACCTAAGCGAGCTAGGGATGTTTTGGTTTCACCTTGGCCAGTGACTCCACCTCTGTTCGGTGTGGGGAAGACACCGTATTTCATGATGCTCACATGATCTATGTTAGTTAAAGTTGAAGTTCCTCAAAGTGTAAAAGATAAATAAATGAATGATACTGAAGATGTATGTGCAAGACAATTAGGAGGTGAAATCAGATTCAGGTAATGACATAAGGTCATTCTTGGTCATTGCACTTCATGATCCCGATGAGAGTCTTAAATTTTATCCTAGTTATAGCTGGTGTTTACATCAGCCTACGAATGAATGAAATGAAAAATATGATGTACTTATGAATGAAAGAAGCAGACTTTGTGTTTGCTAAAGAAGGCTCCCAAGTTTTGGTCCCATATGTTGAGACCTCATTTGGGAAGTCCTATTGTTAAATCCGTGATTCTAAGGTCTCATGGTATATAAAAGAATGATATGTGATATATGTATGTGCTACACGAAATATGTTATGTTCTGGGTGCAATATGAAGGAATGATGATGCATGTTACTCTCATAGCATGACTTTCCTAATCTGATTTGGCAAGTCCAACTGACTTGGCTTTCCATAATTCATATCGTTAGGAGAGAGATCTTCTTAATCATGCATGTCCTTGGTGTGTACTTGCATACACCCATACTTAGTAAAAGTGTGTACTAATCCCATATATTATACCATTTTAGGTTCAGGTTCAGGAGGGTGTTGAAGACATTCATTGCAGCTGTTCGAACATCAGAGCTTTTCATACGGATATGGTAGGTCCTCATGCATTTGAGGATGCCTGCCGTTATGTTTCTAGCTTAGTAATAGGTTTAGGCTAGTGGAGCATGTTCCACTAGTATTTCTTTCTTATTTTGTTCAGACTTATGTAATGGTGCCATTTTGGCAATTATTACTTATGCAATAAGACTATTCATTTCAAGATTGAATGATCCTTTATTAGATGGTTGATACACATGAGCAATGAACTTCTTTACATGCGTATGCATGTTCTAACTATGAAGTTGATGTACATTTCAAACAAAACAAAACGTTTCAAATTTTCCGATAAAATTGACCTAACTAATGTAATGACGACGTAAGTAGGCTTGTCTGCGACCTATGAGAGGTCAACGACGCCAGTTTCGGCTAGGGTCTAGACCCTATCATGACATTCATTTTGAGGGTGTATCAATAGACAAGGCAAAGATCCAGAAAATAAGAACCACGAAGAACTCAAGACAAAAATTATGAGATTATAAGATGCGAGATGGATCAATAACAACATGATATTATGTGAAGCTCGAGCTAAACTAATACTCTATTCAGTAGGTTACAACCATACAGCTTCAGATTGAAAATATGGAATAGAACTGGAACTAAGATGACAACAATATAATCAGTAGTATAAAGCCACGCTCATGCTGACACTAGAACTCTTTCACATTAATGACATAACTATCAGCTAATAAGAATGAATAAACGAGTCCAAGCAACATGTAATCATCAAGTACTAAATGAATCTACTAATTTCACACTACAAAATTATCCCTTGACAACTGAGTCATATTAATGTGAACAAAAATTACTAATCCATATTTGAAAATACACAAGAGAAATAATGAAATGACTTCTTTGACACTTAAGGACATACAATCAAAATGAGAAAATTATTTCAGAAACCACAGACAGAACAAAATCACGGTGATCAACAAATAATCAAATCAAGCTTAAGCCTAGCATAACAACGGTGAATTTGAGGAGAACATAGACAGTTATATGAGATTAAACAAGAATTAACCCATCTATAAAACAAACACACACTAGCATTTCAGAAAAATAATATGAAGAGAATCACAAAGATGGAACACACCACGTATAAGCACATTTCAGAATCCACAAAGAGCTACACATCAAACCAACCCATTGAACTCAAAACAAACAAAGGGATTACAATTCCTAGAATTCCAATGAGCAACAAGAATGTTGTTTTCGGAAAAAGAAACTAAAAACAGAATACCCTCTATGATATTTGTTGGTTTTTGAGTTTACTTTTGCCTCATAATCTATGTATATCTATGTACTTTTTCTGTAATCAACTCAAATTCCTTCAATCCCAAGCAAGGAAGAAGGAAGCAGTTTATATAGAAGGCTTCTAGAGTTCAGAAATAGGGGTAAATGGCTCATAAATTTGGATTCAATGCCTAGAAGTTTGTATCCCAAAATGAAATTCTATCCAAAAAAATAAACGAGAATATTCAAAAATGATTCTCATAAATCAAATGGATTGGAGGCAAGGTGGAGGGCCTCGATCGATCCAGTATCCTTGATATGCCATCCTAAGGTGCAAGGACGAATTTCTTTGTTGGGAATGTACCATTGGAGAGCGACAAGAAAATTGTATTGGGCGCTTTTTATCGCTGCTTTCTGTGTTATGCTTCGTGATTAGAATCGTTCGAATTGACATCGTTTGATTGATGTCGTATTCAAATTGATTTTCTAATACCTCTAGAATGACCTAAGTGAAACTAGAGCTTCACATTTGTTTCATAAGGTTTTAAATTACTAAAATAGTTTATAATAAGTTTTATAGGAAATGTGTAAAGTTTGGTGAAGTTTGGAGGTAAAATGTCCAAGAACGTCCATGTCGTTCGAAAGATTTTCCTCGAAATGTCCTTGTGTGTCTTAGTATGTTTCGTCAAGTTTTACTTGTTTTTTTTGGTTGAAATTACTGTGATGGATCCTTAACACATGTAAAACTATATTTTGGTTGGAAACATCTGGGAAAAACACCCTAAGGACGAACCAAGGGGTCCTTGAGGAGGACCCATCTTGGTTGCCAAAACTGTCAAAAATAGTCCCACCTACAGATGGCAATCGACGCCTAGTAGGCTGGTAGACACCCCGTAGGTGGAAGGCGTAGGTGGGGATTTAGGCTTGGGTAGCTTGAGCTCAATTTTTCCATCCTTTGACGTAATCCACAGACCAAAAGGATGGTCCGTTAGTGGGTGTACGGGGCGTATGTGAGTGGCCGTCGATGACTCCTGCAATTTATGCATGTGTCTCGGCCAAGTCAAGGGCATTATAGGGTTTCCATATAACCTTCCTAAAATTAGTTGGAAGGTTTTCTAAAGTTATTTTAGGTATTATAAATAGTTTTATTAGTCTAAAACACTTAGATGAATTATGAATTCACTCTTTCAAAATCAAAACTCAAAACCCCTAAAGAACTCTCTGGAACACCATTGGAGATTGGAGCGTTATTTCTCCATCAAATATTCTCAATTTTCATGTCTTAGCATCAATTAAAATATGACCTTCATCCTTGAATCTCTTTTCTTCAAGGATCCAATCTTCGAAGTGGTTTTCAAAGACTTCTCAAAAAGATGAACATCTAAATTGTAATCTAGCCATGGGTTCTTTCATAAAAGATTTTGAATCATTTTATATTGATTTAATTGATGTTAATTTTATGATTTTAACCTAAAACAACTCTATGAACCCATGCAAATCATCAAACCCTAGTTTTTGACTACTCTATGGGTGATTTGATTATGTCTTTATGCTATTGAATTCTTGTGTAGTTTGATTAGGGATATTAAATTCTGAATGAATCATGCTAGAATTGTAAGTAGGCTTCCATAAATTGATGAATTCATATTGTATTATCTTTAATTCATTGTATATTTCTATTATTGAATTGAATTGGTGACTATGGCTATTGGTAAGAGCCTTTGTATATTGAGTTGGTTGAATTGTCTATGGATTGGAGTTGTGAGGTAGGATTGATGGTATGTTGACCTAACTTTCTCTAGATGTTGTAGTATAGGTCTTAGATGATGATAATATTTGGTGTGGTCGACTTATGGTTGCGGTGCTTATGTGCTATACTTGTGACTAATGTGGCCTCGTCAGCATTACTTTATGAATTATGGATTTATCCTATTTTAACTTGAATATATGATTATTGTGAAGGTATTGATGTTTTATGTGTATATGTGGAGTCAAAGCATGAGTTGTTCTAGTTGATGATATGTGTCTTTAGTAAGCTATAGTGAAGTTGTCATGTGTATTACTTGATGATTAAAGTATGATGCTTCTTGATGAATTATATGAGACTTGTGATGACTTAGATTGATGATATTATAGTAGTGAATAGGGTGACCTATAGGTGACATTGGTTGTTCCTATGTGCTTCTATGATGATGTGTTATATGTGATATGGTGAAATATGAGTGTTTCTTGTTTCGGTAGACTTGTGTCCCTTACTTGCTACATGCAAAATATTAATAGGGATTCTTGACTTAGAATGTTATAGACTCTTAGTCTTGTATGTGTGATAGACATGTGACCTTGAACATAGCTAAGAAGGTCCTTTATGTGGAACCTTCTCTCACGATCGAGGAGCATCCCCAAGAAGTATCATGGCGTACAAAACTTCTGAGATGTCATATACAAGCCCATAGTTATCATTCATCGCATTATCATAGGTAAATTTGGTGGAAAATTTAAAACTTTCATAGCACATATTATGCTAGAACATCACTTCCATCATATAGATAAAATAACATAAGTACATA
Organism: Solanum sitiens; assembly: GCA_016801875.1. NCBI lineage: Eukaryota > Viridiplantae > Streptophyta > Magnoliopsida > Solanales > Solanaceae > Solanum > Solanum sitiens. Next base: position 2,833,073 of record JABWTJ010000073.1, on the reverse strand, counting down.
GTTAGACTCTATGTCTCTTTGTCATCTTAGACTCAACAACATTAGAGTAACTTAGGGACACAGACCTTATAACATAATTCACTTAACTAAATTATTACTAAACTTTACATAAAACATGACATGGCAAATTCTTGAACTTAACGATTCCTTTCCTTGAGCTTGGGAATCACATGTCAAGCCCTTCACCTTAGAAACATCCATTAAGCATCCATGATCAACACATATATAGATTGACAAAAAGTAAACATCTTCACCATTATTGGACCATACCACACAATGTCATTCAAGGCAATTCAACAAGCAATTCTATATAAATGTAGGGGAATAAAGCTATCTTACCAATTCATCAACCTTTGATCATCATTGATCAATACTCATATTTTATCAGCAATTAAAGTATAGGTTCGTAGCTAAAGTTATCTTAGCATAGACAAAATCATGCTTCACTTACTATAGGATTCAAGTTCACATGATGTATATTACAATATAAATCTATTGAAGATACAGGAACATATATCAATATTACCAAACTTCCAAGCCTTTATCATCATTGATCACTCATCAATAATTCACCATCAATTTGAATACAAAAAAGTAGCAATAGACAATTCAACAAGCTAGAATCATAATTCACTTAACATGGAATCAAGATCACAATGCCCATAACATAGGCAATTTTGAGAATTGGAAGGAACATGAGTTCATCATGAAATTGTATTGAATTTAACATGAAAATCGGTACATAAACATCAATTCATCATAAGCATGCTTTTGAAATGAACTTGAGAAGTATCCCATGGCTAGATTGAAAGCTAGGAAGTGTGATCATGAACTTTCATTGAAAACATTGGAAGGAACTCCTTAGAAGAAAGGTTGAATAGGGATGAGGGATCACCATACCTCATTGTTGGATAAAACCACCAAAATATTCATGAATAACCCATGGGAATCAACGATCGGAGCTGTTTTTGAGCTTCATCTCCATTGGAGGTTTCTAGAGAGGTTTCTTTTGGAGAGGGAAGTTTAATTTTGAATAATGAATTTGTTATGGGATTTTGATCTTTTGAAATAACATAATATACCTAAAAATACATAAAATAACCATGTAGGGTTAGGTTAGGACGTGGGGTGAATTTCTTATTCACCCTTTAATAAAACAGTGCCTCGGGCAACATTTTTT
>JABWTJ010000073.1:2493054-2831883 GCA_016801875.1 Solanum sitiens | reverse complement strand
CTGCATGTTTTTAAGTTAGCTAAATTAATCAATTAATTAGGTGGTTAGTTAATTATTTAGAGCATAAGGGAGGTCTAATTAGGTTAGTAAATGACCTATATAAAGATCCTAACCTAATTAAACTAACCAAACCCTCATAACTCCCTGAACCCTATTTCTCTTCCTTCTCTCTTCCTTCTCTCTCCCAAGTAGAAGAACACCATAGAATTCCAAGCTAAGGAGTGTTTTAGTGCTGAAAATGAGCAAGTTTCTCCATCAAACTCCATCAATTAACAAGGTATGGTATTCCTTTCACATTTGGGATCTCTTTCCCCAAAGGGTTCCATCAAGTTGTTTTCAAAAAAGATGAAATTCAAGTGGGTTTTCTTCCAACACGAAATTGATCTTGTGAATTTATTTGTTTATGATTCCTTTTGGTTATAATGAGTAGATTAAAATGTATTATAACTCAATTATGTTAATTCTTGATTAATTGACCTAGTTTGTGGAATATGATCTTTTCCCCCTTAACCATAGATTGTGATCTTGGATTGAATTATCTACTATTTATGTAATTGGTTTTATTAATGTGTTAATTACTATTCTATGATGTTGTTATGCCAATTTATGAGTAGATTGAGATGTATTGTAATCCAATCATGAAATTTGACCTAAGTATATCATCTTAAGCTATGAACTAGTGATGGATTGTTGTGTAGTTATTCAATTGACTTTATTATTATGCTGGTTACTATTGTGTGATGGTAATACAAACATTGTAGGGTTGAATCTAGATAGTTGAGGGTAAGACCTTGATGATGGCTTGTGAAGGATATTGAGGTAAGACTTGTGATCTCATCTCTTTACTTCAATTATGATTACTTGTGATAAAGTCATGATGTTGTGTTGAAGAATACCTTCTATTAAGATTGATAGGGTTGGTATGATGTTTAGTTGAAATGTTTTGACTAGGGTTTGTGAGATGTTGGGTAAATTGTAAATGTTATACGGATGGTGATAACTTACAAATGAGCTTATTCATGATGTGATTATGTAAATGTGCTAACCTCACATGTATGAATTGTAATGAAAGGAAAATACTTATGAAATTCTTATTGAGCTATGATGATGATTATATAAGGGATAGATCGTATGACCTAAATTGAGTTATGATCATTAATAAAGTCTTAAAGACATTTCAAAAAGGGACTCTAACTTAGCACCGAGTGAACTATATTAAGGAGTGTCCCTTCTCACATAGGGAAGGTAGGATCACTAACATACTCATGAGATTGGAGACTATAATGCATGTAGCATAAAGAGGGTCCCAACTATATCTCCTAGTTTTAAACTATGTTGCCCCTATAGGAATACTAGCTAGTGTAGGGTTCCATGACACCGGATTCCATATTAACTCATGTGGTCTATGTCGGTTAAGGAATGATGTTCCCAAAAGTTAAAATGAAGTAATGAATGAAATCTAACTAGGATGACCTAAGGGGTTTAGCTTAGTCTAGGTAGGGGTACGGGACTCTACCTATATATTACACTAGTTAGCCTTGAAGGAAGTCTTGGAAGGAAGTTCTTATGTATGTATATGCTTATAAATGTAAATGATATGTATATGATGATTTTACATGTTGATGACACCATATGATATTGATTCTACTTAGGAGTATGTGTTTGGTCTCTATTGCTAAAGTGTGATGATATGTACTATTAATGATATGATATGTGAAGTTGGACATTGGTTATGGTTCTTGTTAGGTTTACTTGATTGAGTAAGGTTATGGGGCTTTGCTTAGTCATTGCACTAGTAGACTTAACGAGGGTTCATGAGTAATGGTCTTTCTTTGGTTATGATTTTATGAACTTTTATCTATGCTTACTGATGTTATACTTTTATGATAGAGTTATATTAACTTTGGATTCAATTATGTCTGTATGCATGATTAAATTGACTAGATTTAGTATGGCTTTTCTTGTGATGAACATCGTCTTGACATGAATATGCATTAAAGACTTGTATTGGTTCTTGAATGTGCATAATGCTTTTCAAATGCAAAAATAGCATGATTTAATGAAATGTCCCTTTTTAGCATGATTTCTATGATGTGTGTGCATATGGTCTCACACTTATTACAAGTGATGTGCTAACCCCATTTTCTTCTTTTTTCTCCAACATTTTAGGTTTCGGTTGTTGAAGGAATTTTCAGATGACTTTGAAGGAAGACTTGGAATTCTCACTCTCCAAGTTTGGTAGGTTCTCAATTTCATAGGACAATGCCACTATCAAGATATTGATGTTTTTTCTTGTTATAAAACTTGTAGTTCTTTCCTTTTCATTTGAGTAATAAAGATTGTGTAGTCTTTATGTGGGTTTATTGTATTGATGTATGGGTTATGCCCAATTGTTATACTTTTGCTTAGATGGTTATGAGATGAGACATCCGTTTAAGACTATGTTATATATATATATATATATATATATATATATATATATATATATATATATATATATATATATATATATATAAAATAATATATATATATAACATAGTCTTAAACGGATGTCTCATCTCATAACCATCTAAGCAAAAGTATAACAATTGGGCATAACCCATACATCAATACAATAAACCCACATAAAGACTACACAATCTTTATTACTCAAATGAAAAGGAAAGAACTACAAGTTTTATAACAAGAAAAAACATCAATATCTTGATAGTGGCATTGTCCTATGAAATTGAGAACCTACCAAACTTGGAGAGTGAGAATTCCAAGTCTTCCTTCAAAGTCATCTGAAAATTCCTTCAACAACCGAAACCTAAAATGTTGGAGAAAAAAGAAGAAAATGGGGTTAGCACATCACTTGTAATAAGTGTGAGACCATATGCACACACATCATAGAAATCATGCTAAAAAGGGACATTTCATTAAATCATGCTATTTTTGCATTTGAAAAGCATTATGCACATTCAAGAACCAATACAAGTCTTTAATGCATATTCATGTCAAGACGATGTTCATCACAAGAAAAGCCATACTAAATCTAGTCAATTTAATCATGCATACAGACATAATTGAATCCAAAGTTAATATAACTCTATCATAAAAGTATAACATCAGTAAGCATAGATAAAAGTTCATAAAATCATAACCAAAGAAAGACCATTACTCATGAACCCTCGTTAAGTCTACTAGTGCAATGACTAAGCAAAGCCCCATAACCTTACTCAATCAAGTAAACCTAACAAGAACCATAACCAATGTCCAACTTCACATATCATATCATTAATAGTACATATCATCACACTTTAGCAATAGAGACCAAACACATACTCCTAAGTAGAATCAATATCATATGGTGTCATCAACATGTAAAATCATCATATACATATCATTTACATTTATAAGCATATACATACATAAGAACTTCCTTCCAAGACTTCCTTCAAGGCTAACTAGTGTAATATATAGGTAGAGTCCCGTACCCCTACCTAGACTAAGCTAAACCCCTTAGGTCATCCTAGTTAGATTTCATTCATACTTCATTTTAACTTTTGGGAACATCATTCCTTAACCGACATAGACCACATGAGTTAATATGGAATCCGGTGTCATGGAACCCTACACTAGCTAGTATTCCTATAGGGGCAACATAGTTCAAAACTAGGAGATATAGTTGGGACCCTCTTTATGCTACATGCATTATAGTCTCCAATCTCATGAGTATGTTAGTGATCCTACCTTCCCTATGTGAGAAGGGACACTCCTTAATATAGTTCACTCGGTGCTAAGTTAGAGTCCCTTTTTGAAATGTCTTTAAGACTTTATTAATGATCATAACTCAATTTAGGTCATACGATCTATCCCTTATATAATCATCATCATAGCTCAATAAGAATTTCATAAGTATTTTCCTTTCATTACAATTCATACATGTGAGGTTAGCACATTTACATAATCACATCATGAATAAGCTCATTTGTAAGTTATCACCATCCGTCTAAGATTTACAATTTACCCAACATCTCACAAACCCTAGTCAAAACATTTCAACTAAACATCATACCAACCCTATCAATCTTAATAGAAGGTATTCTTCAACACAACATCATGACTTTATCACAAGTAATCATAATTGAAGTAAATAGATGAGATCACAAGTCTTACCTCAATATCCTTCACAAGCCATCATCAAGGTCTTACCCTCAACTATCTAGATTCAACCCTACAATGTTTGTATTACCATCACACAATAGTAACCAGCATAATAATAAAGTCAATTGAATAACTACACAACAATCCATCACTAGTTCATAGCTTAAGATGATATACTTAGGTCAAATTTCATGATTGGATTACAATACATCTCAATCTACTCATAAATTGGCATAACAACATCATAGAATAGTAATTAACACATTAATAAAACCAATTACATAAATACTAGATAATTCAATCCAAGATCACAATCTATGGTTAAGGGGGAAAAGATCATATTCCACAAACTAGGTCAATTAATCAAGAATTAACATAATTGAGTTATAATACATTTTAATCTACTCATTATAACCAAAAGGAATCATAAACAAATAAATTCACAAGATCAATTTCGTGTTGGAAGAAAACCCACTTGAATTTCATCTTTTTTGAAAACAACTTGATGGAACCCTTTGGGGAAAGAGATCCCAAATGTGAAAGGAATACCATACCTTGTTAATTGATGGAGTTTGATGGAGAAACTTGCTCATTTTCAGCACTAAAACACTCCTTAGCTTGGAATTCTATGGTGTTCTTCTACTTGGGAGAGAGAAGGAAGAGAGAAGGAAGAGAAATAGGGTTCAGGGAGTTATGAGGGTTTGGTTAGTTTAATTAGGTTAGGATCTTTATATAGGTCATTTACTAACCTAATTAGACCTCCCTTATGCTCTAAATAATTAACTAACCACCTAATTAATTGATTAATTTAGCTAACTTAAAAACATGCAGCTAGACAGTGTCTTGACAAAGGAAACCCCGACCCACGCCTCGTTTGTCAATCAAAGGCCAAGGGACCAATCGTCCGGTCGGTCCGTCGTTTGTGACAGAAACATGTCAAAATGACCCCTTGGCCAAATTGTCCAAGTGTCCATATATGCACCGTCGATTGGTCCACGCCTCATCGATTGTCAATGTTTGTGGAAACTGTCTCTTGACAACTCTTCCCACAAATTTCAAGGGTCCTCCTCAATGGCCCTTGGTTGGACCTTGGGGAATTGTACCTGGTCGTTTTGACTATAAACTAACTCTAATATGTTTTAGACACCTTACCACCCAATTTCATCATTTTCCGACTCTTAAAACATAGTCAAAGAGGCTAAGGTACACTAACACCTCATTGAACAAGTTTCCGAACGTCATGGACGTTCTATGATGTTTTGATTCTAAAACTTCCTAAATGACTTATACACATTAAAATTAAACATAAAACAGTGAAAAAACCTTTAGGAACTCATGTTAGGCTCTAGAACATGTCTTAGACTTCCAGAGTGTTATAAGAACATTAGACCATCAAAGGTACTCATCATCATAAGGAGAGAAGCAACTCATACTAATATTCAAGACTCCAAACATAACCAATCTACTAAGTATTATAGTCTCAACCTTGAGTAATAATATAAGGAAAAGATAAGATATCAACTACCCTCCTACTAAACTCATTCTCCCCCACTTAAGGTAATATCATCTAAAGAAAATCAAAACAATCATAAGGAAGTATAACGTACCGAGGCCTCTATTCAAAAATCAAAACTCTTGTTAAGGCCCTTACAAAGCATCTTCAAGGTCTCATACTTCAAAATACCACTACACCACTCATACTAATGAAACTCATACTAACCTTAATTTATGAACATCAAGACTAACAATCAACCTTACTAGTCAAACATAACACCCTCTTCTTGGGATTCAAGTTTAGAAAAACTTTTAAACATTACCTCATTCAACTATTAGGCACCACGGAACTCAACCTCATAAAATAGAAACTCCTTAGGAATAAGCCTTACATAAGAACTTCAACCCAACATAAGGACAACAATAAAACATTATTCATTCAAAGGGGAAACTTCCCACTCTTACTATTGTCACATTCCCCCAACACTCCTCACATCTACACCATAACTTTTTACTATCATTGCACATACCTTACAAGATAACTCATTGTCCCCAAAAACGAATTCATCCTACCAATATAACTTGCATCATTCTGCAACTACACCACAATACACTTTCCATTATAATATTTCCAATCTAATAGATCACACATAACAATATATGGTATCACATCAGAATCTTCGGAACTCACCTTCACATCAAATCACCAGTCACAATACCACAATAAGCATCAAAACTCACTATTTCTCCCTCACACCTTCCAATAAATCATATCTAGAAGACCACCAGACAACGGAAATTAAGAGAGAGATCATATAGAGTCTAGATTTATGGAACGACATAAGAGTAATGAAGAAAGTGAAACTTTATCGTTCTGTAGCCAGTCGGTCATAGATGTGTTGCGACTCACACCGATGAACTAGACTCTACTAGACGTGGCTTGTGAGACTTTAAACCCTAAATTATTTTCCAAAACCATATGCTATGATACCAAAGAGTGTCTACCCTACAATCCCCTATTTCATTCATTAGATTCTTATTGATAAAACCTTTCAATAGACTCACACATGTATTCTTTCATAAACTTAATTGATTCATTCATTCTATGTGTGTGTGATAGTACATGTGAGAACACCTTTCACATAACCGCTATCATGCATAACATTGATTTCTAATCATCTTCACCTTGCATTCATCATAATAACACACTATCACGCTTTTCATACACATATAATTCATTTAAAGCTAACAGATTCAAGATACACAATCTCAACATTATACACATCACATGTATAATCAACATCCTTTCACTTCACTTCACATTCAATGCCTTCAAGGTGATAAATCATAATGTACACATATATTCATATTCTCAAGTAAACACCACAACCAAAGGTGGACCATACCACTCAAGATCATTTCACAATAACAGCTACGAAAGATTAGAATAACTTACCCTTCATCCAAGTTGTTACAACCATTTCTCAATTTCTTAAACAATACATCATAAAATAGAATTTAATGGAGTAGCTAAATATCATTATAACATAAAGAAAACCATATTTTTAACATTATCAACAATGTATATTAAGCCCACTTCATAAGCCAAAAGTTGAGAAATTGAATGAGAATGGGTTCATTGAGTTTTTAACCTTAAAATCATCAAGTAATATTTACTAATATCATATTATACTCATTAAAAGTTTTCATGCAAGACCCATGGCTAAAGTAAAAAATAGAAGAGTTTAGAGTTTGAAAACCATTTTTGAAAAGTCTTTGAATGGGCTCCTTGAATGAAAGAAGAGTCAAGGATGGACTACCATACCTTAATATGAATAAAACAACGATATTTTGATGAAGAAAAGTTCCAAAACCTTCAACCCTAGCTCCACCTTGAGTTTTCTCCAATGGAGTTTGAGAGAGCTTTTTGGGAGATATGAAATTTTGATGGTTTTGAAATTTTGATTTCTAAATGAGGGCTTGAGGTTTTTTGTTGGGTAAATGGCTGTATAATGACCTAAAATAAGTATATAACACCCCCCAAAAATATCCAAAAGACCCCTACATTAATTGGATCATTTTAGACAAGTCAAACTTCACTTTAATTTTTGGAGTTATCGTGGGGGAACAAGTCCGCATCGTGGAGCTGTTCCCACAAGTTCTTGGAAATTAATTTTTGGTCAGAGGAGTGAGCGACGCGGACCAAAACTTTTGTCCTAAGCTGGAGCAGGTCCGCGACGCGCCTTTGTTTCACCAATGTGCAAAACTTTGCTGCCTCGGGCAGCTTGCTTGGGACTTTTTTGCGTCCTCCTTGGGGTCGCTAAAGGTGGTCCCGGGGGATTCGTACTAAAACGTTTTGACCCCAAGAGTGTCACTCTAGTTTCTAAGGTCATCCCCATATATTTTAGACTCCAAAAAACACACATAAACATATACAACATACAAGGACACACTAGCACACACAAGGCTAGTTTCCGAACGTCTTCGTCGTCCCTTGACCTTTGACTTCAAATATTCACCAACTGACTTCTAATGATAAAATATATCATTTTAACTCATTATTTACTGATGAAAGACAAGAGACAATCTAGTTTAACCTAGTTCATTGTGACAACACGAAAAAAACTATGCTAAGTAGGGCCTAAACGTACATAGAATTCCTAGGTTAGACAGGGTTCACACGGGTTGATGTGCGAGGAACCAGACCTCTGAACCTATGCACCAGCCAAGCAAACCAACTTGGTTAGTTAGTTGAGCTAGGCAGAGTTGGTTCCAGCCATGTAGCGTACCATGAGTCTTAACCGGACTTAAAGGGTTAGTCCTAGGTTTTAAGGGTTCTAGGGGTATAAAGGTAATTTTTGTGCTAGGGGTAGTATAGTAATTACCCTAGTCTGATATTTAATTAATTAAATAAAGATATTAATTAGTAAAAGTAAGCCAAATCTCGGTGGTCAAACCCGAGACAGTCCTTAACTCCACACTCGGGTTCGAGCCGAGTTGGAGGCATAAGGGGGCATGAATTAATTGATTTAAAATTAATTAAAATAAGGGGGGGCATTATAATAACTTAAAATATAATTATAATCTGATTTTTATAATTAAAATTATTTTGAATAAGTCAACAACAATTCCCACAAAAAGGGGCGCACAACTCCCACTACGAGTGTGCTTCTTTCCCACTCTTAATTCTTTAATTTACTCTTAAAAACGTTTTCAGACTTATCCCACACTTCAAAAACATAAGACAAACGTGTACTCACTGTTATAAAACATATTCTTGTCTGCATCCATCAAAAACAAAATAAAGAATTTGTACGCCTAAGTGTTATAAGTAAAGAACTTCACTGTGGAACACGAATCAAAGCTTGGAAGAAAGATTTGTGTGTGGGGGTGGAGGCGTGTGGTTGTGGCTGGTTGTAAAGGCTGAAAAGGTATGGGTTTTCTTCTCTCTTGGTCCATTACCCCAGAGTTCCCTAAGGTTCAGTTTAAATCCAATCGAAAAACTAAGATTGTCCCCTGTTGCATGCCCCTGTCATTAGATCCTATGAACGAATTGATGCATGCGTTGGTATGACTTCTGGTAGATGATTTTAGGAATGATTCTGGTTTTGTGCAATGTATATTACGGGCTGTTTATGATATCTTATGCATGTCCGAATGTTGAATGTCGTATGTGCACAAAACATGTTGTTTTCCGTAATTGTATTGTTACTGTTAACTTGAAGAAAATGGTGAATCACGTGTTATGCAATGTTGTGTGTTTAACATGCAAAAGAAATTGTGATGTTCATGAATAACAAAGTGAAAGTAAATTCCTTAATGAATTGGTCAAAAGTATATGTAAACTATGAGTTAAACTCCTAGGCTAAATGTAAGAAAGTGAATTAAATCTTTATGTTAAATGAACATGGTTTCGGCTAGTCACTAATATAAATGAAGAGGAATAGTTTCTGCCATTTAGAGTGAATCTCAAAATTCTTAAGGTCCTAATGCTAAGAGATTAAGCCTTAAAATAAAAGAAAAGAAAATAGGGTGAGAGAGGGGATTCGAACTTGGGCAGGTTGGAAGAAGCTTGAAATTAAAAGAAAAAGAAAATAGTGAGGGAAGGGGGAATCGAACTCGGCTCTTTGGCCAAGGGTGTGAGATACATAAATCTCACACCAAAATAAAGTAATAAAAAGATGAGGCCACTGGGATTCGATCCTAGATCCTCTTAGCCGAATTAAGGAAAACACTTAGCTTTCTAAATAATTAAAAATAAAGTGTTGCCCAAGGGATTCGAACATGGGTCCGCTTGGCCGAATTTATGGAGACACTTAACACTTTAAAAAATCAAAAAAAAAGTGTTGCCCAAGGGATTCGAACATGGGTCCTCTTGACAGAATTTATGGAGACACTTAACACTTTAAATAATTAAAAATAAAGTGTTGCCCTAGGGATTTGAACATGGGTCCTCTTGGCCGAAATTGGGAGACACATAAGTCTCACATATGATTAAATAAAATGCAGCCACTAGGGATTGAACTTGAGTCCCTTGGCTGAATGTGTAAGATGCATAAGTCTTGCACAACACATACTTAGATTATCATGAAACACTTAGCCAAATATGAGTAACCCGAAATGGGTACCACCATGAGTTCATGGTAAGATTAAGAAATGAACATTCACGTAATGAGGTGAGTAATTATGTTATACTATGATGCTAATGAAAATAGTGACAACATGATAAGAGGCTAAGATGAATGGTGAAACAAGTCTCAACCAAGCCTAAGAAAATGTTACAAACGTACTCACATATTGAAGTGTAGAATGATGTAGAATCAAGTCTCAAGTATACTCCAAAAGAAAGTGTTAAAAATGAATTCATAGTTAATATGTAGAGAAAAGAGTGACTACATGACTATAGGCTAGTGCAAGTGAGACAAGAAACATCTACGCCTAAAAATCAATGTCACTACATGAAATTTCTAAGAGAGTATATTTATGCTATACAATGAATAAGCAAATAAATAGTAGCTACATGGGGACAAGCTAGTACAAGTGAGACAAGTTGTATCTACGCCTAGAATCAATGTCCGTCAATGTAAATTCCAAGAGAGCACATATATGATATACGATGAACAAATATTGAAAGGTGAGTTAAGATGAAATTAAAAGACGTTAAGAAAGAACAGGGTGGCACCACAATATGAGGCTAGTGCAAGTGAGACAAGTTTTACCTACGCCAATATAAGGTCACCAAAAGTACTCACCTAAGAGAGTGTTGAATATTAAGAGACAAGTCTCAATCACACTCTATATATAAGTGTAAGGACAATTCACACTTAATACGTAAAGAAGAGATGATAAATCATCTAATGAGCTATGACTACCTCATTCTAGAAGCAAGCTTCGATGATGTATGAGTTGAATGTAAATAGTACCTTTAAATGGAGCACCGATATGCTAGCTATGAGTGGTGATACCTTCTTTCGGGAAGGGCGGAGGTTCACATTATTCTCATGAGATGAGACTGTCCACCAAGGTGAGTATGGGTATCCCTAAATCTCCTAGTCTTTGAACTATGCTGCCAACATAGGGAACTAGCCGGTGGTTTTCCACCTAAGCGAGCTAGGGATGATTTGGTTTCACCTTGGCCAGTGACTCCACCTCTTTTCGGTGTGGGGAAGACATCGAATTTCATGATGCTCACATGATCTATGTTGGTTAAAGTTAAAGTTCCTTAAAGTATGAAAGATAATGAAATGAATGATACTGAAGATGTATGTGCAAGACAATCAGGAGGTGAAACCAGATTCAGGTAATGACATTAGGTCATTCTTGGTCATTACACTTCATGATCCCGATGAGAGTTTTAAACTTCATCCTAGGTATAGCTGGTGTTTACATCAGCCTACGAATGAATGAAATGAATAATGTAATGTACGTATGAATGAAAGAAGCAGACTCTGTGTTTGCTAAATAAGGCTACCAAGTTGAGGTCCCATATGTGGAGCCCTCATTTGGGAAGTTCTAATGTTAAATCTGTGATTCCAAGGTCTCATGGTATATTAACGAATGATATGTGATATATATATGTGCTATATGAAATATGTTATGTTCTAGGTGGAATATGTAAAGAATGATGATGCATGTTACTCTCATAGCATGACTTTCCTAATCTGATTTGGCAAGTCCAACTGACTTGGCTTTCCATAATTCATATCGTTAGGAGAGATCTCTTCTTAATCATGCATGTCCTTGCTGTGTACTTGCATACATCCATACTTAGTACAAGTGTGTACTAATCCCATACATTATACTATTTTAGCTGCAGGTTCAGGAGGGTGTTTAAGACATTCATTGCAGCTGTTAGGACATTAGAGCTTTTCATCCGGACCTGGTAGGTCCTCATGCATTTGAGGATGCCTACCGTTATGTTTCTAGCTTAGTAATAGGTTTAGGCTAGTGGAGCATGTTCCACTAGTATTTCTTTCCTATTTTGTTGGTGCCATTTTGGCAATTGTTACTTATGCTATAAGATTATTTATTTCAAGATTGAATGATCCTTTATTAGGTGGTTGAAACACATGAGCAATGAACTTCTTTATACGCGTATGCATGTTCAAACTATGAAGTAGATGTACATTTCAAACAAAACAAAAAGTTTCAAATTTTCCGCTAAAATTTACCTAACGAAAGTAATGACGACGTAAGTAGGCTTGTCTGCGATCTTTGAGAGGTCAACGACGCCATTGTTTGCTAGGGTCTAGACCCCAGTCATAACAAACTTTGTATCAGAGCATTAGGTTGAATATCCAAGACATCACGCTCATATCAACCACGTTAAGTAGTTTCTAAGTTATGGTAGTGAAGTGCACCAATATCATGAATTAGAGACTGCATAATGCTTAGGAAATTTTCCCTTATTCTACTCTTTATCGTGCTATCTAGATCTTTGACACTTTGTGTCATTATAAGTATCTAACTTCCTTCTTGTGTGAACGCGTAGAAGAATACACACAAGAATTAGGATGGCCAAGTGGTCTAAGGCGCCAGACTCAGGATCTAGCCTTCACAAGAAGGGCCATAATGGAAATGCCCAACGTGGACAAAAGACGTGTGGTGAATGTGGTTGTTCGCATGGAGGTGAATGCATGGTAATGTCTAAAAGCCTGTTATGCGTATTGATGAGGAGGAGAAGGATTAGTTGGTTGCATACCAACTCAAGAATATGGATTAGACATGGATTTGCTTCATAAGTGTATGCTTTAATAGACTATAGAAATTGGGTAGTAATGCTTTAGTTCAAAATAAGTTAGGTTAAAATGAGAAGGGCGTGGTTCAAATCATAAGGCCAACAAGATGTTATCTAAGAGGTTGGATATACTCTTCCTAAGTCTGGTTTATGTTTAAGAAACTCTAGGTTTAAGTGATTTAGTGGATTTGGTGTGGTAAGTCCCAAATCGTATGTCTTATAATAGCACTATGCGAGTTAAAACGAAGTTATGTTTGCATTTTATGTTGTTGTTTTAGTGTAGCATAGACATGTTTTCTGTGTTGCATGATTTGTGATGTGCATTAAGTTAAGTGTGATTGAGAAGGAAAATCCTCAATCTCAAATAAGAAGCTTCAGATAAGCTTGAATGATATGCATCATCCAAATAAGTGTAGATCAAATATTTCCAAAAGAGAAACGTTTAAGTATGATGAGGTAATTTAGGAAACTCACCCTCTTTGTTTAAATGATATGTAGTGTCATTCGGGGACGAATGTTCCTAAGGGGGGGATAATGTGACAACCCGAAAACAACTATGCTAAGTAGGGCCTAAACGTACATAGAATTCCTAGGTTAGACCGGGTTCACACTGGTTGATGAGCGTGGAACCATACCTCTGAACCTATGCACCAGCCAAGCCAACCAACTTGGTGAGTTAGTTGCGCTAGGCAGAGTTGGTTCCAGCCATGTAGTGTACCCAAATACTAGGATTTACCTGGATGAGTCTTAACCGGACTTAGAGGGTTAGTCCTAGGTTTTAAGGGTTCTAGGGGTATAAAGGTAATTTTAGGGCTAGGGGTAGTATAGTAATTACCCTAGGCTGATAATTAATTAATTAAATAAAGATATTAATTAGTAAAAATAAGCTAAATCTCGGTGGTCAAACCTGAGATTGACCTTAACTCCACACTCGGGTTCGAGACAAGTTGGAGGCATAAGAGGGCATGAATTAATTGATTTAAAATTAATTAAAATAAGGGGGGGCATTATAATAACTTAAAATATAATTATAATCTGATTTTTATAATTAAAATTGTGTTGAATAAGTCAACAACAATTCCCACAAAAAGGGGCGCACAACTCCCACTAGGAGTGTGCTTCTTGCCCACTCTTAATTCTTTAATTTACTCCTAAAAACGTTTTTAGCCTTATCCCACACTTCAAAAATAGAAGACAAACATATACTCACTGTTCTACAACATATTCTTGGCTACATCCATCAAAAATAAAAGGAAGAATTTGTACACCGAAGTGTTATAAGTAAAGAACTTCACTTGGGAACACGAATCAAAGCTCAGAAGAAAGGTTGGTGTGTGTGGGAGGAGGCGTGTGCTTGTGGCTGGTTGTAAAGGCTGAAAAGGTATGAGTTTTTTTATCTCTTGGTCCATTACCCAAGAGTCCCCTAAGGTTCAGTTTAAATCCAATCGAAAAACGAAGGTTGTCCCCTGTTGCATGCCCCTGTCATTAGATCCTATGAACGAATTGATGCATGCGTTGGTATGACTTCTGGTAGATGATTTTAGGAATGATTGTGGTTGTGTGCAATGTATGTTACGGGATGTCTATGATCTGTTATGCACGTACGAATGTTGAATGACATATGTGCACAAAACATGTTGTTTTCCGTAATTGTATTGTTACTGTTAACTTGAAGAAAATGGTGAATCATGTGTTATGCAATGTTTTGTGTTTAACATGCAAAAAAAATCGTGATGTTCATGAATAAGAAAGTGAAAGTAAATTCCTTAATGAATTGGTCAAAAGTATATGTAAAACTATGCGTTAAACGCCTAGGCTAAATGTAAGAAAGTGAATTAAAACTTTTTGTTAAATGAACATGGTTTCGGCTAGTCACTAATATATATGAAGAGGAATAGTTGCTGCCATTTAGAGTGAATCTCGAAATTCTTAAGGTTCTAATGCTAAGAGATTAAGCCTTAAAATAAAAGAAAAGAAAATAGGGTGAGAGAGGGGATTCGAACATAGGCAGGTTGGAAGAAGCTTGGAATTAAAAGAAAAATAAAATAGTGAGGGAAGGGGCAATCGAACTCGGCTCCTTGGCCAAGGGTGTGAGATACATAAATCTCACACCAAAATAAAGTAATAAAAAGATGAGGCCACAGGGATTCGATCCCAGATCCTCTTGGCCGAATTTAGGAAGACACTTAGCACTCTAAATAATTAAAAATAAAGTGTTGCCCAAGAAATTCAAACATGGGTTCTCTTGGACGAATTTATGGAGACACTTAACACTTCAAATAATTAAAAAAAAAAGTGTTGCCCAAGGATTCGAACATGGGTCCTCTTGGCCGAATTTTTGGAGACACTTAACACTTTAAATAATTAAAAATAAAGTGTTGCCCAAGTGATTCGAACATGGGTCCTCTTGGCCAAAATTTGGGGACACATAAGTCTCACATATGATTAGATAAAATGCAGCCACTAGGGATTGAACTTGAGTCCGTTGGCTGAATGTGTAAGATGCATAAGTCTTGCACAACACATACTTAGATTATCATGAAACACTTAGCCAAATATGAGTAACCCGAAATGGGTACCACCATGAGTTCATGGTAAGATTAAGAAATGAACATTCACGTAATGAGGTGAGTAATTATGTTATACTATGATGCTAATGAAAATAGTGACAACATGATAAGAGGCTAAGATGAATGGTGAGACAAGTCTCAACCAAGCCTAAGAAAATGTTACCAAACGTACTCACATATTGGAGTGTAGAATGATGTAGAATCAAGTCTCAAGTATACTCCAAAAGAAAGTGTTAAAAATGAATTCATAGTTAATATGTAGAGAAAAGAGTGACTACATGACTATAGGCTAGTGCAAGTGAGACAAGAAACATCTACGCCTAAAAATCAATGTCACTACATGAAATTTCTAAGAGAGTATATTTATGCTATACAATGAATAAGGAAATAAATAGTACCTACATGGGGACAAGCTAGTACAAGTGAGACAAGTTGTATCTACGCCTAGAATCAATGTCCCTCAATGTAAATTCCAAGAGAGCATATATATGATATACGATGAACAAATAATGAAAGGTGAGTAAAGATGAAATGAAAAGATGTTAAGAAAGAACAGGGTGGCACCAAAATATGAGGCTAGTGCAAGTGAGACAAGCTGTACCTACGCCAATATAAGGTCACCAAAAGTACTCATCTAAGAGAGTGTTGAATATTAAGAGACAAGTCTCAATCACACTCTATATGTAAGTGTAATGACAATTCACACTTAATACGTAAAGAAGAGATGATAAATCATCTAATGAGCTATGAATACCTCATGCTAGAAGCAAGCTTCGATGATGTATGAGTTGAATGTAAATAGGAACTTTAAACGGAGCACCGATATGCTAGCTATGAGTGGTGATGCCTTCTTTCGGGAAGGGCGGAGGTTCACGTAATTCTCATGAGATGAGACTGTCCACCAAGGTGAGTATGGGTCTCCCTAAATCTCCTAGTCTTTGAACTATGCTGCCAACATAGGGAACTAGCCAGTGGTTTTCCACCTAAGCGAGCTAGGGATGTTTTGGTTTCACCTTGGCCAGTGACTCCACCTCTGTTCGGTGTGGGGAAGACACCGTATTTCATGATGCTCACATGATCTATGTTAGTTAAAGTTGAAGTTCCTCAAAGTGTAAAAGATAAATAAATGAATGATACTGAAGATGTATGTGCAAGACAATTAGGAGGTGAAATCAGATTCAGGTAATGACATAAGGTCATTCTTGGTCATTGCACTTCATGATCCCGATGAGAGTCTTAAACTTTATCCTAGTTATAGCTGGTGTTTACATCAGCCTACGAATGAATGAAATGAAAAATATGACGTACTTATGAATGAAAGAAGCAGACTTTGTGTTTGCTAAAGAAGGCTCCCAAGTTTTGGTCCCATATGTTGAGACCTCATTTGGGAAGTCCTATTGTTAAATCCGTGATTCTAAGGTCTCATGGTATATAAAAGAATGATATGTGATATATGTATGTGCTACACGAAATATGTTATGTTCTGGGTGCAATATGAAGGAATGATGATGCATGTTACTCTCATAGCATGACTTTCCTAATCTGATTTGGCAAGTCCAACTGACTTGGCTTTCCATAATTCATATCGTTAGGAGAGAGATCTTCTTAATCATGCATGTCCTTGGTGTGTACTTGCATACACCCATACTTAGTAAAAGTGTGTACTAATCTCATATATTATACCATTTTAGGTTCAGGTTCAGGAGGGTGTTGAAGACATTCATTGCAGCTGTTCGAACATCAGAGCTTTTCATACGGATATGGTAGGTCCTCATGCATTTGAGGATGCCTGCCGTTATGTTTCTAGCTTAGTAATAGGTTTAGGCTAGTGGAGCATGTTCCACTAGTATTTCTTTCTTATTTTGTTCAGACTTATGTAATGGTGCCATTTTGGCAATTGTTACTTATGCAATAAGACTATTTATTTCAAGATTGAATGATCCTTTATTAGATGGTTGATACACATGAGCAATGAACTTCTTTACATGCGTATGCATGTTCTAACTATGAAGTTGATGTACATTTCAAACAAAACAAAACGTTTCAAATTTTCTGCTAAAATTGACCTAACGAATGTAATGACGACGTAAGTAGGCTTGTCTGCGACCTATGAGAGGTCAACGACGCCAGTTTCGGCTAGGGTCTAGACCCTATCATGACATTCATTTTGAGGGTGTATCAATAGACAAGGCAAAGATCCAGAAAATAAGAACCACGAAGAACTCAAGACAAAAATTATGAGATTATAAGATGCGAGATGGATCAATAGCAACATGATATTATGTGAAGCTCGAGCTAAACTAATACTCTATTCAGTAGGTTACAACCATACAGCTTCAGATTGAAAATATGGAATAGAACTGGAACTAAGATGACAAGAATATAATCAGTAGTATAAAGCCACGCTCATGCTGACACTAGAACTCTTTCACATTAATGACATAACTATCAGCTAATAAGAATGAATAAACGAGTCCAAGCAACATGTAATCATCAAGTACTAAATGAATCTACTAATTTCACACTAGAAAATTATCCCTTGACAACTGAGTCATATTAATGTGAACAAAAATTACTAATCCATATTTGAAAATACACAAGAGAAATAATGAAATGACTTCTTTGACACTTAAGGACATACAATCAAAATGAGAAAATTATTTCAGAAACCACAGACAGAACAAAATCACGGTGATCAACAAATAATCAAATCAAGCTTAAGCCTAGCATAACAACGGTGAATTTGAGGAGAACATAGACAGTTATATGAGATTAAACAAGAATTAACCCATCTATAAAACAAACACACACTAGCATTTCAGAAAAATAATATGAAGAGAATCACAAAGATGGAACACACCACGTATAAGCACATTTCAGAATCCACAAAGAGCTACACATCAAACCAACCCATTGAACTCAAAACAAACAAAGGGATTACAATTCCTAGAATTCCAATGAGCAACAAGAATGTTGTTTTCGGAAAAAGAAACTAAAAACAGAATACCCTCTATGATATTTGTTGGTTTTTGAGTTTACTTTTGCCTCATAATCTATGTATATCTATGTACTTTTTCTGTAATCAACTCAAATTCCTTCAATCCCAAGCAAGGAAGAAGGAAGCAGTTTATATAGAAGGCTTCTAGAGTTCAGAAATAGGGGTAAATGGCTCATAAATTTGGATTCAATGCCTAGAAGTTTGTATCCCAAAATGAAATTCTATCCAAAAAAATAAACGAGAATATTCAAAAATGATTCTCATAAATCAAATGGATTGGAGGCAAGGTGGAGGGCCTCGATCGATCCAGTATCCTTGATATGCCATCCTAAGGTGCAAGGACGAATTTCTTTGTTGGGAATGTACCATTGGAGAGCGACAATAAAATTGTATTGGGCGCTTTTTATCGCTGCTTTCTGTGTTATGCTTCGTGATTAGAATCGTTCGAATTGACATCGTTTGATTGATGTCGTATTCAAATTGATTTTCTAATACCTCTAGAACGACCTAAGTGAAACTAGAGCTTCACATTTGTTTCATAAGGTTTTAAATTACTAAAATAGTTTATAATAAGTTTTATAGGAAATGTGTAAAGTTTGGTGAAGTTTGGAGGTAAAATGTCCAAGAACGTCCATGTCGTTCGAAAGATTTTCCTCGAAATGTCCTTGTGTGTCTTAGTATGTTTCGTCAAGTTTTACTTGTTTTTTTTGGTTGAAATTACTGTGATGGATCCTTAACACATGTAAAACTATATTTTGGTTGGAAACATCTGGGAAAAACACCCTAAGGACGAACCAAGGGGTCCTTGAGGAGGACCCATCTTGGTTGCCAAAACTGTCAAAAACAGTCCCACCTACAGATGGCAATCGACGCCTAGTAGGCTGGTAGACACCCCGTAGGTGGAAGGCGTAGGTGGGGATTTAGGCTTGGGTAGCTTGAGCTCAATTTTTCCATCCTTTGACGTAATCCACAGACCAAAAGGACGGTCCGTTAGTGGGTGTACGGGGCGTATGTGAGTGGCCGTCGATGACTCCTGCAATTTATGCATGTGTCTCGGCCAAGTCAAGGGCATTATAGGGTTTCCATATAACCTTCCTAAAATTAGTTGGAAGGTTTTCTAAAGTTATTTTAGGTATTATAAATAGTTTTATTAGTCTAAAACACTTAGATGAATTATGAATTCACTCTTTCAAAATCAAAACTCAAAACCCCTAAAGAACTCTCTGGAACACCATTGGAGATTGGAGCGTTATTTCTCCATCAAATATTCTCAATTTTCATGTCTTAGCATCAATTAAAATATGACCTTCATCCTTGAATCTCTTTTCTTCAAGGATCCAATCTTCGAAGTGGTTTTCAAAGACTTCTCAAAAAGATGAACATCTAAATTGTAATCTAGCCATGGGTTCTTTCATAAAAGATTTTGAATCATTTTATATTGATTTAATTGATGTTAATTTTATGATTTTAACCTAAAACAACTCTATGAACCCATGCAAATCATCAAACCCTAGTTTTTGACTACTCTATGGGTGATTTGATTATGTCTTTATGCTATTGAATTCTTGTGTAGTTTGATTAGGGATATTAAATTCTGAATGAATCATGCTAGAATTGTAAGTAGGCTTCCATAAATTGATGAATTCATATTGTATTATCTTTAATTCATTGTATATTTCTATTATTGAATTGAATTGGTGACTATGGCTATTGGTAAGAGCCTTTGTATATTGAGTTGGTTGAATTGTCTATGGATTGGAGTTGTGAGGTAGGATTGATGGTATGTTGACCTAACTTTCTCTAGATGTTGTAGTATAGGTCTTAGATGATGATAATATTTGGTGTGGTCGACTTATGGTTGCGGTGCTTATGTGCTATACTTGTGACTAATGTGGCCTCGTCAGCATTACTTTATGAATTATGGATTTATCCTATTTTAACTTGAATATATGATTATTGTGAAGGTATTGATGTTTTATGTGTATATGTGGAGTCAAAGCATGAGTTGTTCTAGTTGATGATATGTGTCTTTAGTAAGCTATAGTGAAGTTGTCATGTGTATTACTTGATGATTAAAGTATGATGCTTCTTGATGAATTATATGAGACTTGTGATGACTTAGATTGATGATATTATAGTAGTGAATAGGGTGACCTATAGGTGACATTGGTTGTTCCTATGTGCTTCTATGATGATGTGTTATATGTGATATGGTGAAATATGAGTGTTTCTTGTTTCGGTAGACTTGTGTCCCTTACTTGCTACATGCAAAATATTAATAAGGATTCTTGACTTAGAATGTTATAGACTCTTAGTCTTGTATGTGTGATAGACATGTGACCTTGAACATAGCTAAGAAGGTCCTTTATGTGGAACCTTCTCTCACGATCGAGGAGCATCCCCAAGAAGTATCATGGCGTACAAAACTTCTGAGATGTCATATACAAGCCCATAGTTATCATTCATCGCATTATCATAGGTAAATTTGGTGGAAAATTTAAAACTTTCATAGCACATATTATGCTAGAACATCACTTCCATTATATAGATAAAATAACATAAGTACATAGTTAGACTCTATGTCTCTTTGTCATCTTAGACTCAACAACATTAGAGTAACTTAGGGACACAGACCTTATAACATAATTCACTTAACTAAGTTATTACTAAACTTTACATAAAACATGACATGGCAAATTCTTGAACTTAACGATTCCTTTCCTTGAGCTTGGGAATCACATGTCAAGCCCTTCACCTTAGAAACATCCATTAAGCATCCATGATCAACACATATATAGATTGACAAAAAGTAAACATCTTCACCATTATTGGACCATACCACACAATGTCATTCAAGGCAATTCAACAAGCAATTCTATATAAATGTAGGGGAATAAAGCTATCTTACCAATTCATCAACCTTTGATCATCATTGATCAATACTCATATTTTATCAGCAATTAAAGTATAGGTTCGTAGCTAAAGTTATCTTAGCATAGACAAAATCATGCTTCACTTACTATAGGATTCAAGTTCACATGATGTATATTACAATATAAATCTATTGAAGATACAGGAACATATATCAATATTACCAAACTTCCAAGCCTTTATCATCATTGATCACTCATCAATAATTCACCATCAATTTGAATACAAAAAAGTAGCAATAGACAATTCAACAAGCTAGAATCATAATTCACTTAACATGGAATCAAGATCACAATGCCCATAACATAGGCAATTTTGAGAATTGGAAGGAACATGAGTTCATCATGAAATTGTATTGAATTTAACATGAAAATCGGTACATAAACATCAATTCATCATAAGCATGCTTTTGAAATGAACTTGAGAAGTATCCCATGGCTAGATTGAAAGCTAGGAAGTGTGATCATGAACTTTCATTGAAAACATTGGAAGGAACTCCTTAGAAGAAAGGTTGAATAGGGATGAGGGATCACCATACCTCATTGTTGGATAAAACCACCAAAATATTCATGAATAACCCATGGGAATCAACGATCGGAGCTGTTTTTGAGCTTCATCTCCATTGGAGGTTTCTAGAGAGGTTTCTTTTGGAGAGGGAAGTTTAATTTTGAATAATGAATTTGTTATGGGATTTTGATCTTTTGAAATAACATAATATACCTAAAAATACATAAAATAACCATGTAGGGTTAGGTTAGGACGTGGGGTGAATTTCTGATTCACCCTTTAATAAAACAGTGCCTCGGGCAACATTTTTTAGGATGCATCAACGCCACCAAACGATTCTGAGTAAACCCATCGACGTGTCATACTGGCAACCGTTGTTTGGATCTGGTGGTTCTCATTTTGCTTGAGCCTTACCCAGGCTAAGTATCGAACGAATCCTTTCCATCGACGGGGCGTCACCAAGACTACTGTCCGTCGATCCTTAGTATAGGTAGCCACTGCCAAGATAGTGTCTAGACAGTGTTTGGGTCTTTGTTGAGGGCCTTTTGCGGGGCCCTAGAGGAGTTGTTCCCGGATGTTTCAAAATTAAATACACTATTTTACATGTAAAGGACCTTCCATTTAAATTCCAACCAAAACTAACGCGTAAAACATGTGAAGACATGTATGCATGTCTCAAGGCTAACTTTCAAACGTCATCAGACGTTCTTGGACGTTTGACCTCTAAATGAATTCATATTAAAATGCATACTTTAAAACACTTATATAACATATTTTAAACCTTCTTAGACACATGTAAGTTTCTGAACACACTAATTCATTTAGGGGGTCCTTACAATATCCCCACTTGGTAATTACTCCTCGAATGACACTTGGAACACTTTAAAACACTGAAAGGACTTCAATGACCTATAGAGCAGATAACAAAATTCATAACATCATCACAAAGAAGTCAATGCACAATACTTACAAGGAACACCAACTTTCACACCATTTTACACTCAATGCACATAAGCAAGCAAAATCATGATTCACTTGCCTTTTAATGAATCAAACACATAGGCTCTTGTCATGTTCATAAGACGAACATCCTTATCCTAGTCATAATATGGTCTTTCCATTTCATTTCATTAAAAGTTCATTATGAAACAACCTTTAGGACACACCTAGGCAAGTTCAACATCACTCAAGAAGCAATTAAGCAGTCATACTTCAATGCACATAGTCTTGAGTAAAGTAGATAAACAAAGATCCTTATCATTTAGACATAAATCCATGAGTGCCATACTCAACCATACCATGCTTAGTCATATTTAAGGAGGAATGTCTTTCTCCTCAACGCACTTACATGTCACATGATCTCATACACAAGAAATACACAAAGGTCAATTCATTTTAAATGAGAATTTATCAACTTTTAATCAAAGCAAGATTATACTTCCTTCGTAGTGAAGTGAAAATGGTAAGTCACACCACACACATTTCAACAATAGAATGTCATTTCACAAAATTTCAATTTCTAGCTTAGCACAAGCTTCCATAAAAATTCATCACTGGGAAAAAATATTACAATTTATAGGCACACACAAGGAAAATGGCTAAACATACTTTCACTCCTCAATAATGAGCCTAAATTCATACTTCCCAAATAATAAAAGTCACAAAATTTTCAAGAGACTCATAATTTTTCAGTTTAAGGAGACTCCGTTTCTCATTAATGGCTTAAAATACCACAAATTGAAAGTGACATCAAACATGCTCCTTTCATCATCTAAGGAAGTTAAATGCATAACTAACACATAAAGATGCACAATCAACATCAGAAAACATGAATTTGATCAAAAATCATTTTTCATGCAATTTAGAACCTTCAAAAATGCATAACATAATGTCATTTAAGACATAAATAACATATAAAGAACATGCAACACATACTCTTTAAGAACGACTCCTATCAAAAGCAAGCTTCTAGGAACTCATTAATTTCAATTTCAAGTAAGAAGAGAAGGAATGGATAGAATATCTACAACCTTACTACTCACATCATCATCCCCCATTAGGGTAAACCCATATAAGAGAAACTTAACTCAACCATCATCATTCCCCCAGGCGTAAAACCCAAATGAAATACATAAGAATCAAGTTCGGTCATACTACTCAACAACATAAGGTCTCAACTATACCATAAAAACCAAGGTCATAAAATATTAGGGAAAAACAATATAGGAGACTTCGCCATAAAGCCTCTTTCATTTTATTTACACACTAAGATAAGGTAACTTCTAAGTTATTCCAACCCACATCATCACCCGACAAGGTAGCACACTACCTTCATAGGACCAAGCCTTTACAAAGGACTCCAATCCAAACTAGGCAACTATGAGCAATCACACATGTATAAAGGGCAACATTCAACTATTAAACATATACAAAGGTAACATGCATCCTTACCATTTAACATATTCCTTCCAAAGCATTTCAAACTCAAAGCATAACATTATACTACAATCATGCTTACTTTTAAAACAACTCATTATTCCCAAAAAGGAACTCAATTCAACTATAAAAACTTTTAACAAGTTTTAACCAAATAATGACATAAACCTTCACATAGCATGTCATTTCACGTAGATCTCATGTATAGCCATAAATGGCATCACATAAAAATATATCAAAGTTCACCTTCACACATACTCATTAAACCATTAAACTAAGATAAGCAACAAACTCACCTTTTTTCCCTCACGTATAGAGATACCATCTCATCCAAGCAATCACATCTAAAAGATCACAAGAGAGGAAAACATAAGAGAGAGATCTTATAGAGTTAATTTCTATGGCACAAAATGATATTGATGTAAAAGGGAAACTCTAGTGTCCTATTTCCTCTCGCTCAAATATGTGTCGCAAATAACCACCGATGAACGAGACTCAACTAGACATTGCAATATGATACTTTGGACCCTAAAACGACTTTCATAGCCTCATGCTATTATACCACGTTTGGCACGACCGAGGAGCACCTCCTAGACGTAACATGCATATTGACCTCTCGGAGGTCTTATACAAGCCCATCGTTATAATTCATTTCGTTATCACAGGTAAATTTAGCAGAAAATTTCAAACATTCATAGCACATTATATGCTAGAACATCACTTTCAGTATATAGATAAAATAACATAAGTACATAGTTAGACTCTAAGTCTCTTTGCCATCATAGACTCAAAATAATTAGTGTAACTTAGGGACACGGCCGATATAACATAGTTCATTTAACTATGATATTACAAAACATTACATAACACATGACATAGAAAATCCCAAAACTTAAGGATTCTATTCATAGAGCTTGGGAATCACATATCAACCCCTTCACCTTAGTGACATTGTTTAATCATCCATAATCTACACTTTGCGTAAAAAAGTAAAGAAGAATGGTGTTAGTACAAGAATGCAATAAGTATGGCAACCATGCAAAAACATGCATTTAAATGGGGACATTTTTCTTTGAAACCATTCATCATGCCTTTTTGTGAAAACTTCATAAACTTTGATAACATAAGCATCATCATCAAATCCACATACTTCATATAGGCATATACAATAGTCATAATATCACATAAATCCATACATTGTATTTAATACACATTTGGAACCACTTTCCAATAACTACCCTTTCTTTTACAGTAACTACCTTCCATTTCATAGTAAGCTTCAGTTTCTCCTTAACTTCTTAACATTCCAAATAACCCTCTAGTGATACTTGGTGTAATGTATAGATATGTCCCATTACACTATCTAGACTAATAAATAACCTCAAGGCCACAAGGAAATCATGCATACCACCTTCACTAGTCCAACACATGCATTCATGGAACCATTTCATATAACAAGCCATATACTTCACATTTGACCCAACATACATCATGGACCATGTAGAAGAACTCATTACAAGACCACATAAAGGTCAACACTTACCAATATCATCATAAAATGCATTAGTCAATCAATAGCATATTTAGACTTCACTTTAATTAGACCTTATAAGACTACTCATAATCTCAATCTAAGCCTACTAGTTCAATGTACATGGAAGTCCATAACTTCACATATACTAAAAAAACAAATAAAGAGACTACAAGTCTTATCTTGTACATCATACATCAACCACGATACTATAGTAAACTACATACACACCAAGTAGGACCTTTATCATATAGACTCATTAGGACTGATACCATGCATATCATCAAAACAAGTAAAGAACACTACAATGTCATGCATAAGGAAAATAAACATAGTCATATACATTAGAACACCTTCGTAGAACTCCCTTCAAGACCTACTTATGCAATGCATAGGTAAATTCCCATAACCTCACCTACACTAAGCAAATTCCCTTAGGTTATCCTAGTTAGGGTCCTTAATTTACTTCCATTGTCCATTTTACTGTATGGAAACTATAACATTAACCAACACTAAGACAATGGGTTCTAACATGGAATTTGGTTTTGTAGAACCTTAAACCAAGGGAAGGTGCTCTACCTTGGAAAACTAGAACATTAACACCATGCTAGTATATTAGGTGATATAACTTGCTAGATCCTATAGGGAAATCATAGTTTATGGCACTTGGAGGCATATGTAGAAACCCTGTTTATGCCTATTGAGGCATTGTAGTTATGCACCTAGTGAGAATTATGGTGAGCTTACCTTCCCACATTGGGAAGGGACACCCCTAAACTTCAAGTTCACTCGGTGGTAAGCTAAGTTCTCTTTATTGAAAAGCCTTTATTATTATTACTTTATGAAAGTAGGGTGAAGAATAGTTAACCCCTCATATGCTTAGCTCATAGGTTGTAAATGAGAAAGTCCTTTCATCAACCTATATCACGTGAGAAACCCTTTCACATGGACACATTATCTTCAAGCACAATCTAGTTTAGGATACCCTTGAGAACACATTTCAAGAGCCCCTCTATTGACTAGATTATCATACATTCATAATGGACATGTTTTCATGTGTGTGTACACATATATCTGGGCAAACCACATATGTTCATACTTTATTTCATTCATGGATAAGTGTATAGGTGTAAATATATAAGCTAACCTTTCAGATAAACACTTTAGACATTATAAATATTCATACTTCATCATATCATATACTTGAAATAATAGTATATAAAGTCATAATCATAACATGCTCATGCATTCATAATCATGTGCATAGATCACAAACCTAGGAACTATCCTATCAATACACACATGTGCAATACAAAGACAAGGTCCCATACCCTTGACCATACTGGTAAACCTAACAAGTCATCCAAGTTAAGGGTTACATAACATACTTCATGGACATATTCGATCTCTACATGCATAGTAGTAGACACAACTGCATATGAGAATACCCTTTCATTAGACACCATGAACCTATGCTACTTGTAAGTATGCATGAGGTGTAAGTGTATGTACATTGGTCAACATGATCACATAATGGCTATCAAAAATATATTGAGGCAGCCACCCTCTTAAGACCATAATTCACCTTCAAGCATAGACCACGCATCACATATTAGCATAGGAGACAACACAACTACACATTGCATCCAAGATTCCTAACATTAGCTAATAAGACCTTCATGTAGGGGTACATAGGTAAGGGGTCCTTAACCATTATAAATCATCAATGACATCACCTAACCCTAACCTAACATAGTCATTCATATGCTTATAACATTAGCAATACAACATAGATAATAAATAGAATGAAAGACTAGGCATATGCTTCACATAGTGTGATCATCATAACCACACACTTAGATTACACCAATTTGCCTTCAAGTCCATGATCAACACATATATAGATTGACAAAAAATAAACACCACCACCATAAGTGGACCATATAATGCAATTCAAGGCCAATAAAACTAGAAATTCTATTTTAAAAAAAAGTTAGGGAATAGAGCTATCTTACCAATTAATCAACCTTTGATCATCATTGATTGATACTTGTCTTTCATTAAAAATTCAAGTATAGGGCAGTAGCTAATGTTATCAAAGCATAGATGAAATCTTGCTTCACTTACTATAGGATTCAAACTCACATTATGTACATTACATTATAAAGATATTGAATATAGAGGAACATAGATCAATCTAGCCAAACTTCCAAGCCTTGATCATCATTGATCACTCATCAATAATTCACAATCAATTTTAATACAAAACAGAAGAAATAGACAATTCAAAATGCTAGAATCATAATTCACTTAACATGGAATCAAGATCACAATGCCCATAACATAGGATATGTTGAGAATTGGAAGGAACATGGGTTCATTTTGAAATTGGATTAAATTTAATACATAAACATCAATTCATCAGAAGCATTGTTTTGAAATAAATTTGAGCAAGACCCCATGGCTAGATTAAAAGCTAGAAAGTCTGATCATGAACTTTCATTGAAACATTTGAAGGAAATCCTTAGAATAAAGGTTGACTAAGGATGAGGGATCACCATAACTAATTGTAGGAGAAAACCACGAAATCTTAATGAAGAACCCATGGGAATCCGAGCTCCAAGTTATTCTTGAGATTCATCTCCTTTGGAGGTTTCTAGGGAGGTTTATTTTGGAGAGGGAAGTCTAATTTTGAATAATGAATTGGGTATGGGGTTTTGATATTTTTAACTAAATTAATATACCTAATAATACATCAAATAACCACCTAGGTTAAGGTTAGGACGTGGGATTAATTTCCCATTCACCCCTTAACAAAACAATACGAGTGACAGCATGTTGCGGGCTGGATCAAATGCCACGGAATGCTGCCAAGTAGTCCCATCGACGGGCCATACTGGAAAACTTCATTTAGGTCTGATCATTCTCGTTTGGCTTGATCCTTCCCCAGTATAAGTATGAAATGATGCCTCCACATAGACGGGGCGTCACCAAGCCTACTGTCCGTCGATCCTTGGCGTAGGTAGACAGTGCCAAGGCAGTGTCTAGGAAGTGTTTGGGTTCTCCTTGACGGCCTTTTGCGGGGCCTTTGGAGAGTCGTGCCTGGACTTTTCCATAGTAAGTACACTCGTATACATTTTAAGGGCCTTCCATATCAACTTCAACCAAAACGACCACGTAAGACATGTCAAGAAACACAGGCACATCTATAGGTTAACTTTCAAACGTCATCGGACGTTCTTGTACGTTTTACATCCAAATGACTTCAAATTAAACATGCATACTTTAAAACACTTATTTAACATATTTTAAATCTTTTTAGATACATGTGAGTCTCTAATAACTCTAATTCATTTTCATTGTCCTTACAATATCCCCAGCTTTGAAATATTCATCCTCGAATGACACTAAGAACATTTAAAAACACTTAAAGTACTTCATTGACCTATAGAGAAGCTCACAACATTCATAACATAATCACAAAGAAGTCAATGCACCAAACTTACATGGACCACCAACTTTCATACCATTTTACACTCAATGCACACAAGCAAGCAAAACATTTATTCACTAACCTTTTAATCAATCAAACACATAGGCTCTTGTCATGTTCATAGGAGGAACATCCTTCTCCTAATCATAACATGGTCTTTCCATTTCATTTCATTAAAATTTCATTATGTAACAACCTTTTAACTCCCACCTAGGAAAGTTCAACATCAGTCAAGAATCAATTAATAAGTCATACTTCAATTCCCATAGACATGAGTCAAGTAGATCAACAAAGATTCTTATCAGTTAGACATAATGCCACGAAGGCCATACTCAACCATACCATTCTTAGTCATGTTTAAGGAGGAATTCCCTTCTCCTTAACAGAATTACATGTCTCATGATTTCATACACAAGCAATGTACAAATGTCAATTCATTTTGAATGAGAATCTCTCAACTTTTAACCAAAGCAAGCTTTTACTTCCTTTCTAGTGAAGTCAAAATGGTAAGTTACACTACACACGTTTCAACAATAGAAAGTCATTTCACAAAATTTCAGTTTCTAGCATAAGACAAGCTTCCATAAACATGCATCATTGGGGAAAATTCTTACAATTTATAGGCACACACAAGGACAATGTCTAAATATACCTTCACTCCTCAAGAATGATGCTGCATTCATAGTTCCCAAATTATAAAAGTCATAAAATTTTCAAGAGACTCATCCATTTTCATTTTTAGGATACTCCATTTCTCATTAATGGCTTAAAATACCACACATTTAAAGTGACTTCAAACATGCTCCTTTCATTATCTCATGCAGTGAAATGCACAACTAACACATCAAGATGCATAATAAACATGAGAAAACATGAATTTGATCAAAAATCCTTTCTCATGAAACTTAGAACCTTCAAAACATGCATAACATAGTGTAATTTAAGACATACATAACTTATGGAGAAGATGTAACTCATACCTTTTATGCAAGACTACTATCAAGAAAAAGCTTCTAGGAACTCTTTAGTTTCAAGATCAAGTAAGAATAAAAAGAAAAGATAGAACTATCTACAACCTTACTACTCACATCATCATCCACCACTTCGGGTTAACCCATTTAAGAGCAACTTAACTCAACCATATCATTCCTCTAGGCCTAACACCCAAAGGAAATCCATAAGAATCACGCTAGGTCATACTACTCAACCACATTAATCTTCAACTATATCATAAATACCAAGGGTCATAAAACATTAGGGGAAAACAATAAAGGAAACTTCGCCATAAAGCCTCTTTCTTTTTCTTTAAACACTAATGTAACGCAACTTCTAGGTCATTCCAACCAACATCATCACCATACAAGGTAAGCAGACTACCTTCACTTCTAGGACCAAGCCTATAAAAAGGACTCCAATCCATACTAGGCAACTATGAGGAATCACACATGTACAAAGGAAAACATTGAACCATTAAACATATACAATGGAAACATGCATCCTTACGATTTAACACATTCCTTCCAAAGAATTTCAAACTCAAACCATAACATTATACTACCATCATGCATATTCATAAAGCAACTCATTATTCCCAAAAAGGAACTCAATTCAACTATAACAACTTTTAACAAGTTTTAACCATGTCATAACATAAATCTTCACATAACATGTAATTTCACATAGATCTCATATATAACCATAAATGGAATCACATCAACACATATGAAAGTTCACCTTCACACATACTCATCAAACCATAAAACTAAGATAAGCATCAAAACTCACCTTTTCTCCCTCAGCATAGAGATACCATCTCATCCAAGCAAATACATCTAAAAGACCACTGGAAAAAGAAAACATAAGAGAGTGATCTCTATCGTAAGAGGTCATTAACCATTATAACTCATCAATGGAATCACCTAAACCAAAACCTAATATAGTTATTCATATGCTTATAACATTAGCAATACAACCTAGATCATAACTACAATGGAAGACTTGGCATATGTCTCACATAGTGTGATCATCATAACCACACACTCATAAAACATCAATTTTCCTTAAAAGTCATGATCAACACATAGGTAGATTAATAAGAAGTAAACACTGCCACCATAAGTGGACCATACCACACAATGTCAATCAAGGCCAATTCAACTAGCAATTCTATAGAAAAGTAGGGATATAGAGCTCTCTTACCAATTCATCAACCTTTGGTCATCATTGATCAATAATCATATTTCATAGAAAATTCATGTATTTGGCGGTAGCTATAGTTATCATAGCATAGACGAAATCATGCTTCACTTACTATAGGATTCCAGCTCAGATTATGTACATTACATTATAAATCTATTGAAGATAGAGGAACATAAATCAATCTTACAAAACATCAAAGCCTTGATCATCATTGATCACTCATCAATAATTCACCATCAATTTGAATACAAAACAGTAGCAATAGATAATTCAACATGCTAGAATCATAATTCACTTAACAAGGAATCAAGATAACACTGCCCATTACATAGGCTATTTTGAGAATTGAAAATAACATGAGTTCATCATGAAATTGGATTGAATTTAACATGAATATCGCTACATAAACATCAATTCATAATAAGCATACTTTTGAAATCAATTTGAGAAATATGGATAGGTTGAAAGCTAGGAAGTTTGATCATCAACTTTCATTGAAAACATTTGTAGGAACTCCATAGAAGAAATGTTGATTAAGAATGAAAGATCACCATAACTCATTGTAGGAGAAAACCACTAAATCTTCATGAAGAACCCATGGGAATCAAAGTTCCAAGTTTTTCTTGAGCTTCATCTCCTATGGCGATTTCTAGAGAGGTTTCTTTTGGAGAGGGAAGTCAAATTTTGAATAATGAATTGATTATGGGGATTTGATATTTTTAAATAACTTAATATACCTAGCAATAAATGACTAACCACCTATGGTCAGGTTAGGACTTTGGGTGAATTTCCCATTCACACCTAAATAAAACAGTGTGCCTAGCAGCATGTTGGATATTGCATGGAAGCCACCAAACGACACTCAGTAGGCCCATCTACGAGCCGTAGTGTCAACCGTTGTTTGGGTTTGAGGGTTATAATTTGGCTTGAACCTTACCCAGGCTAAGTATGGAAATGTCTCCCCATCTACGGGGCGTCGCCAAGCCTACAGTCCGTTGATCCTTGGCGTAGGTAGACACTGTCAAGGCAGTGTCTAAGAAGTTTTTGGGTCCTCCTTTAGGGACTTTTGTGCGGATTTTGGGGAGTCTTACCTGGATTTTCCCAACTTAAATATACTCGTATACATGTTAATAACCTTCCATATCAATTTTAACCAAAATGAATTGGTAAAACTTGTCAAGACACACAAAGACACATAGGCACATCTCAAGGCAAACTTTAAAACGTCATCGGACGTTCTTGGACGTTTGACCTCCAAATGACTTCAAATTAAACATGCATACTGTAAAACACTTTAAAATATTTTAAAAAGTTTTAGATACATGTGAGGCTCTAAGCAACCTAATTTATTTTGAGGGTCCTTACTTCTTCAACCTAGATGGAAGGTTATAATATCGTTGAAGTTGAAAGCTGTAATGATATTCTTCTTGTGTGAATGATGTACTTAAGGTTTGTTGGGTGGAACAA
This sequence comes from Solanum sitiens, assembly GCA_016801875.1. Taxonomy (NCBI): domain Eukaryota; kingdom Viridiplantae; phylum Streptophyta; class Magnoliopsida; order Solanales; family Solanaceae; genus Solanum; species Solanum sitiens. The sequence goes on along the minus strand of JABWTJ010000073.1, from coordinate 2,798,874 downwards.
CATGAAATAATCCTTAGGAAAGTCATTGAGCTATTCTGTTGACCATTGTATCTAACCTTAGTGGAGCCTCTTTGGTAAGGTGTAATGTGATTGGGTTGTGAACTTGATATGGAACCTCTTCCTATGATCCTTTATTGAAATACTCTATGACAAATAAGGCTAGCACCGAGTGACTATGCTTGGGAAGTTTCTCTAACTAATATTACATTAGAGAACAAAGAAACCCTCGATATTCCTTAACCATGTGTCTACATGGGAAGTGTCCTCGTTCTACCATTGGAAAGTAGAACAATCCTCCATCGAAGTAGGGTTTCATGACTACGGATTCCATTTATAGCTAGTATGGTCTATGTCGTTTATTGCCTATTCTCATCATATGGGATACATGCAGTGTTGGATAAGTTCTATGAGGTTTAGGTAGTGGAATGGGACACTATCTAAACATTGGACGATTAGGATTAGAAGATGTTATTGTGTGAGTCCCTAGGTCTTCTCGAAGACCATTAGGTGTATGTCCTTAATTGTTGAATGTCTCTTAAATGGACTAATGAATATATTGACTTGAGTTAAAAGTATGTCAATGAATAAGTGCTTGTCTAGAGTATATGTAAGGATTTCCTTGTTAAGGTGTGGAGGGGGTATATGAATGGTCTCTTCATGTCTTACTTAGGAAGTGTTATGACTAACTCTAAATAGGGAAGTTAATTGATGAAATAGACATGATCTAAACTAAGGTAGTTTTAAGGATTATTTTGGTAAGCTTGGAGAGGGTTTATGGGCGGTCTCTTCTTGAATTACTTGAGTTAGTCTTATGATAACCTTTGGGAGGAGATTGTCATACTATGTGCTATTGTGCGTTACATACTTTACTGTGAATTCACTGTAAGGTTACTGTAACTTGTTATAAAATTGGGTAGAACTTAGAATGTGTTTTAAATGCAATGTTTGGGGTTTAGATTATATTCTTATGCTTATTATATGAAGTTTTATTAAAAAAGAACATGTTTCTCAAGATTTTATGCATTATGTCATACTTAGTCCATGCATTGTACAAATTCCATACATTTTGTCTATATCTAAAGTTGTAGGTGGGACACTAGCACTCTTTCAAGAAAATTTGGGGTATGTCCTCACTTTATTCGAGGACATTGTATGGGCCGTGTCCCAAGTATTCTTGAGTCTAAGGATGGTGTATGTTGACACTTAGTATTTTCTATCGTTTTATATGAAAGATGTTTTATGATATTATTCTTGTGAAAAGTTTAAATTCCACACTACTTTTCATTCATGTATCCAATGAATGATGTCTAAGGTCTTGTTCCGAGAGGTCATGTTCGCCGTGTGTCCCTAAGAACATCCTATATTCTAGGGTGTACATGTAGGTCATGACAGTTTTGTTGGTTCTGGGTTTTACCATTGGAATGAGCTGCATCAATTAATGTTGATTGCCTATGGAATTCGCCACTATTCACGCCGTGTATCTTCCTTTGTTATTCACGTTTCTGCAAGCCCATCTCTTGAGCAAACCAGAGTTGGGTCGTGGCGGGGTCTAAGAGTGTGGGCTGCTCGAGTTAAAACAATTTCTAATCTATCTCTATTTTATGGAAACTTACATGAATATACTATACTAAAAAAGTATTTATCAATTATAGTAATTATATTTTTTCACCTGATCACTTTTAATTCATTTATAATACAATTTTAATAAATATTACAAAGAAAATTTAATTATTCACATATAATACATGTTTTAAATTTTTACCAAACAAAAAAAAATATATTTTGAAAAACAATTATAATACACATATATTTGCATACATAATTCACTTTTGCTGCATATTGCTGATTTAACATAGTTTTGATATAAATGGTAATTCATAAAAAGTATAGCTAGAATATGTAATTATTCATTTAAATGTATCAATTCATGTATTTTTTTAATTGTAATTCTTCATTATTGGGTTCTCCAATCACTCTCTATTTAACTATCTATTACTCGGAGAATTACTATTCATCTCTCTATTTTAGTTTTTGATTATTAATATGTTATTGATATTATATAATTAATTTAATCGTTATCATTTCTAATTATTTTTAATGTAATAGAACATTCCAATTAATACTACTTCCGCCAAATTAAACATTTTTCTATTTTAGTTTTTAAAATAAATGGTCACTTTAAATATGTAACTTAAAGTTTTTTTAACTCTGAAACGAGTTGCTTCCCCATATTCAATGATATCCTAGCTATAATACAATCTACCAGTACAATAGGTCAGATCAATGAGATTGCCCAATGGATGGATCCTCTGGCCTGCTAGTTTCAACCACCTCCGGACCACAATCAAGCAGTAGTGGCTAGTAAGACCCTGAGTAGCATACCACTAGACTAGCTCCTAGTATTTCTCCTCTACTAACATGTTATGCAACCATGTAAGGTCTATATCCTTCATCTATGTGATGTAAGGATAAGGAGGAACCTTTGACACTCCCAACTCTAAGTTCATGAACAGAGCATCCCCCCCTCGGATGTAGATAGTAAAGGTTAGGGAATAAAAAAGTGATAGGTAAGTGGGCATAGAACTCTAAGACCCACCTGTGCTAATAGGGAGGGGTCACCGCCAAATGACACCAAACGACCTCTTTGAGTAGGTTATAGAAGATGGGTGCATGTAAAGACAATCTCCTTCTTAAATGCCGCTCTATACATAAGCACATCCTCCGCACTTCAAAAATATTTTGTCTATCAATTACTTCGAGATTTTTTTGTAGGGGCTACCTAGCCGTGATTTGTTCCTCAATGTAAGGACCCCAAAATGATTTACGTCAAAATAGAGCCTAAAATGTGTGTAATGAGATCATTAGGTCTTAGAATGACTAATTATATTGTTAAAAGGAATAGTATGGAGTTTGTACGTCAGCCTTGAGACGTGCTAGCATGCCTTAGTATGTGTCATGATGGTTAAAGTAGTGTTTGGAGCTCAAATTTATAGAATAGGTTCCTAACATCTACACAGACATACTTAGATCTGAAACATATGGGCACGACTCCCGAAGAACCACCCAAACGGCCCTTGAAGAGTACCCAACTTGTGGGTCGAAACTGCCCAAGGCAGTCTCAACCAACGATGGCCAAACGACGCCCCGTTGTCCAAGGAAAGGCCCATTGTTTGGGGGCGTAGCCCCATACTTAGAATGTCAGATAAATCCCCCATTTTGCATGGTCTCTATCTCAAACTACGGAGCATCATGATGAATCCTTCGTTCCATTGATGGTTCGTCGACTGCAGGCGTCGATTGGACCTACAGTTTTCCTCGCAACACACTACCAACATAAGTGGTGGATGGGAAATTCACCCCACGTCCAAATAAATGCATGGGCGGTTATTTTAGGTGGTTTTAGGTATTCTATGAATATTTAACCAATAATAAATCCATTTATACATTAAACTCAAAATCTAAACCTCTCCCTCTACAGAACTCTCTCAAGAACACCATAGAGGAATAAGAGAATTTGGGGGTTTCTCTTAGGAAGAATTTCACCAAGGATTCAAGTTGGGATTAAGGCTCTAACCTAAGGTATGTAAAGCTTAATCATTCATGGATTCTTCCATCCATGAAGTTCCCCTAATATTCCTCAATTATGAATCCAAAGAACCCCAATATAGAAAGGGTTGTGATTGCATTGTGGGTAAGACTTGATTGTGATCCCAATCTAGTGGTCAGCATTCAATGATGTTCATATGATGATTATGTGATGTTTTCATGGTGAATTGTAGTAATTGATGTTAAAGGTGATCATGGTGATTTTAGGCCATTAGAACAAGATGATGGTTCTAAGTTAATCTTCTTAATTCATTGTATTATATGTTAATTGATCATGATTAAATCACCTAGATATGAATAGAACTAGGACTAATTTTTATAGAATGGTTTTGACTTGTAAAGTTGGATTTGAACCTATGTGATCATGTATGCCTAGACTTACCTTCTAATGATCAAATTGAATGATTTAACTTGTAATTTAACATGGATCAAGAAAGGATTGTGATCATGTTTTCTATTCTTTTACACTTAGACATGAACCATATAGGAGAAGCAAGTTCTCTCACATAGATGGATTCTAGGGGGACCTAATAAACTAAAATGATTCAAGACATGATGAACTAGAATAACTTGAAGTTGTATTAAATAAGCCTCTTCTTATTTGGTTTACTTGGTAAGATAAGACCAAGATGTGTTTGTTACACCCTCAAAATGATCTAGGTTGAACTAGAGTCTATCACTTGTTCCATGATGTTTGAAATTCCTAAATGGTTAACAAAGCATTCTTAGTCAATATATAATGTTTGGAAGTGTTTGGAGGTCAAACGTCCACGAATGTCCTAGACGTTCGGAAACTAGTCGAAGTTGAACTAGTGTGTCGTAGTGATGTTTTGGGGGATGGTTTAAAGCTGAAATTTAGTACCGAGGGTTCCTACGCGTAGCCTGACATACAAAGGGTCAAAACGTCCGAGATCAATGCCCTAGGGATCATCAAAAGGGTCCCCAAGGAGGACACATACTTGAACTGCCAAGCTGACACACCATCCTGTTTTAGGCAGTGGTTACGCGTTGCGCAACTGTCACGCAGTGGGGCAAAGTTTTGCTCTGCGACGCGGGGCTGTCACGAACCATTCTGTCCTAGAATTTTCAAAAAAATATGACTTGGAAGTTTCTCCGCGACACACATCAAAGTTCCAGATGCGTCATTTTTAAGTAAAGTTTGAGTTGGTTAATTTGTCCAATAAATGTAGGGGTCTTTTGGGCAATTTAGCGGTGCATTATGGAAGGTTATAGTGTAAGATCCCGAAAATTACATAGGTGAACTAGATTCTAACATTGTGTTAATGATGGTCTAGGGTCCTAAATATGTCTATTAAATGGTATAGAGGCAGTAGTTAAGAGTTTAGGTGCATTGGAAGTCAAACGTCAAGGGATGACTAAGATGTTCGACGACTAAGTCACCTAAGTGCCTTGTATGTGGTTCTATGTGTTTGTTTGTGATTCATGAGGTTTTATGGTCCTTAAATGAGTTCATAGGGTGTATATAGTCAGTGTGTCAAGTTTCGAGAAGTTTGGAGGTCAAAAGCTCAAGAACGTCCATGACGTTCGAAAGATGTACCCTGAAATGACCTTGTGTGTCTAGGCATGTTTCGTTGAGTTTTACGTTTTTGTTTTGGGTGAAATTCATGTGAGAGGTCCTAAACTGATATACGGTCATGTTTGGGTTGGAAATGACTAGGAAAGTATCCCCAAGAACAAACCAAGGGTCCTTGAAGAAGGACCCAAAGTTGGTGCCAAGGCTGCCCAAGACAGCCAAAACCACGAAAGGCAATCGACGCACCGTGTGGCAGTTGATGCCCCGTGGGAGGTTCTTTGTCTATTGGGACTTAGACTGGGGAAGGAGGGACCAAGGACAAGACCCAGTCCCAGTCTATGGACCAAGGGATGGTCCGTTGGTAAAGGGACGGCTCGTCGGTGGCATCTCATCGTTTGGGACTTAGCATGGGGAGCTAAGCTCCCATTTTCCGGTATCTGAACCCATCGATGGAGAAAAGTATGGTCCGTGTGTGGACTGACGTCCCGTCGATGGGCAACCGTCGTTTGGGGTTGTGTTCTGCGCAGGTTCAGTGCCAAGTTGAGGGGTGAACTTGTAATTTTACCCAACTTCAAAATAAGGAGTTTGGCGGTTCTTAAGGGGTATTTTTGGTATTTTAAATATGTTTATAAGTCTTTAACACTTCGAATATTTCATTTTTCAAAATCAAAACCCCAAAATCCCTTAGAAATTTCCTAAGACTCCATTAAAGCTAAAACTCAAGTAACAACTTGGATTGGTGATTTGAGTGGAGATTCTTCATCAAAATGAAGGATTAGCTTCTTGAAACTCGTTTCATCAAGGAGACGAACTTTCTAAGATGATTTCTAATGTTTTCAAAAGATAAATTGACCTATTTCATGATCTAACATAGCTTCTTGCATTAAAGGTTTTTAATCATTGTTTAGTGATTTAATTGTGGTTATACAGATTATTTTAACTTAATTAACCTATGAACCCATGTAATTGATGAACCATAGTTTTTGACTAACTTATAGGTTAATTGATATTGGTCTAATGTTTCTGAATTAATGTGTAGTTTCCTATGGCTTTCTAATGATGTAAGAATTGTATCCAATTGATATCTAATTGTTCTTAGATTGATAAGTCTATATTTAATTGGCTTAGATTTCATTGTTTATTATAGTTTATATATTGAATTGATGTTCATGGCCATGGGTAAGGGCCTTATGATATTGAATTGGATGATTTGGCATTGGCTTGAAGTGTTGAGGATGAAGTAGTGGTACGCTGCCCTATTTCTCTTTATTTAATGTTAATTATACTTCAATTATGTGGTGATTGTTTTGGTCAACTTATGGTGGCGGTGTTATGTGAATTGATGTGGCCTTGTCAGCATTATTTTAAGCATATTGATGATCATGGCCTTGTCGGCACTACTTGAAGTATAATGTTTATTTGTGTAGTTGATTATGTTAAGTATGATCATATCTACTATATGTGAAAGTATGTGTTAGTGTATTGATGATAATTAGGTAATCATGTTATGTTATAACTATGGGTTAAATGTGTAGTCTTAGAGTTGATACATGGTTGTTCCTAACTTGGCTATATGAGTCTATAATTATTATGTTGATGATGTTAAAGTAATGAATAGGTTGACTTAATGATGATAAGGGTTATTCCTAAGTGTCTAATGAATGATATGTAATATGTGCTAAAGTGATGTAATGTTGTGTCTTGTTTAGGTAGACTTGTGTCCCTTAGTTGATGCATGTATGAATATTAATATGTGATATCTTGACTTAAGATGCCAAAGCGTCTTAGTCTTGAATGAATGAATGTGAGGTGAGACCTTGAATCATGACAAGAGGGTCCTTTATGTGAAACATTGAACCTAGTGGTAAGGTTATGAAACTTGAATCGAAAGTCGCAATGGTATCCTTCATGTAATGTATGATGGACTTAAGGTTGATTGGCTAGAACGTCATCATATAAATCCTTAGGAAAGTCATTATGAGCTTCTTGTCTCCATAGTGAGGTATCCCTAGTGGACCTTTCTTTGGTAGGATAAATTTAATTGAGTTATGAACTTGATATGGAACCCCTTTGTATGAACCTTAATGTGAATTAATCTATGAGAACGAAGGCAAGCATCGAGTGAGTATGGCAAGGGAAGTAGTTCCAGTTAATGTATGAGGCTAGAATAAAAAGAAGCCCTTCATATTCCTTAACCATGTGCCTACATGGGATGTGTCCAAGTTCTACCATTGGCAAGTAGAACAACCTCATCGGAGTAGGATAGAACTCCGGATTCCATGTTTTGCTACCATGGTCTATATCGGTTATTGCCTATTATCATCATATGGGATACCTATTATCATGAGAGAAGTTCTATGAAGTTTAGGTGGTGGTATGGGACGCTATCTATACATTGCACAATAGGCTTTGAAGGTATTAGTAAGAGTCCCTAGGTCTTCTCTAAGACCATTATTTGAATGTCCTTTATGTGATGAATTTCTCTTAAATGAACTAAGTAATGTAATGAATTAATGATATAAAGCATGTGAATGGATGAGTACCTAATCTAGAGTGACTGAAGGATTCCTTAGTTAAAGTGTGAAGAGGGCATGAAGTATGATCTCTTCATGTCTTATCTATGGATGTCTTGAGAATGACTCTAGTTAGGGAAGTTGGTTGTTATGGTTGACATGATCTAATCTTAGGAAGTCTTAAGGATTATTTAGGTAACCTTGAAGAGGGTGTATGGGCATTCTCTTCTAGGAGTACTTAAGTAAGTCTTTTGATAGCCTTAGTAGGGGATATTGTCATATTATTTATGTTTTGTATGTTTGTGTATTGTAGGTGTGTATTTGTCTCATTATGAGTATCCTAGAGGATCATTTAGGCACATTGAGAGAGGGTGTATGGGTGGTCTCTCTTTATGTGACTTAAGTGAACCTTAGGGTAGCTTTTAGTGAGAAGACTACATGCTAGGAAGTGTTAAAAGGGAAGAAAAAGCACTTCACTGTAACAGTGAATCAATTCACTGTACAGTGAATATGGGTTACTCTAAAGTGACTCTTTAAATCGTGATATTTGTTTAAATGATTTCTTATGTGATTTAAGTTGATAAATGTTGTTCTTATGATGATATTATGATATTTAAATGAAAAGATGCATATTTCCAATAAATGTCCGTTTTCATGACTTTTATGCATAATGTCATACTTAGTACATGTGGTTGTACTAATTCCATGCTTTTATCTATCTCTATAGTGGTTGGTAGGTGAGGAGCATTTGGGAAGAAGATTTGAATTATAAGATCGTTCAAGTGAAGTTGAAGTATGTCATCATTTGACTCGAGGGCATATATGTCTTTTATGTTTCTTTATGAAGTATTGTAATAGACTCAATAGTACTATGTTTTCTGTTTCGTATGGGTCGTGTACAAAGTACTCTTGTGTCTTAAGATGATGATATTGAGACTTAGTATTTCCTATTACTTTTATATGAAAGAGTTTTTAAAGACGATGATATTGTTTTTTGAAAAGTTTTTATTCCGCACTACTTTTCATTATGTATATGCGATAAATGATATGAAAGGGCTTGTATAAGACCTCTGAGAGGTCGAGTACGCCTGTTGCAATCCAAGATTGTGCCCTAACTTCAAGGGTGTGGTCTTGGGATGTGACATATAGGACCTATTTAAACCCCTAACGTCACCAATTAAAGCTAATTTCTCAACTCAAAACAAAATCTCTCCATTCACTCTCTTAAAAACTCCATTGTTGAAGCTTTGAAGATTCAAGGAAGAAGATAGGTTTCTCAAGTTTTTATCCATCAACTTTGTGGGATTTTCATCACAATAAATGTATGGTTATTCATCCTTTAAATCTCTTTCTTCAAGGATTTAATTCCAATGATTTTAAAAAATGATCAAGATCATAAATTGTCCAATTTCATAATCTATCCATGGTTTCTTGTATTAGAGGTTTTGAATCAATGTTTTAGGATTGAATTGATGTTAATCCAATCTTTTAAAGCTATTATTCCTATGATCCCATGCAAACCATGCAATTCTTATTTTGACTATTTTATGGGTTAAGTGATCATGTCTGAATGCTTATGAATTTTAGTGTAGTTTGTTATGGGCTATTGAATGATGTAATAATTTTATTGAATTGATGTATAGGTTGTCTTATATTGATAACTCTATATTGAATTGACCTATATTCATTGATTATTATTACTTTTGTATTGAATTGATGATCATGGACATGGGTAAGGGCTTATTGGTATTGTACTGTACTACTTAGCTACGGATATAAGTGGTGAGAATGGATGATGGTACGCTGCCCTAATTCTCTTTATTTTATGTCATGTATATCTTGAATTTTGTTGTGATTGGTATGGTGCACTTATTCTGGCGATGTATGTGTATTACTTGTGAATTACGTGGCCTCGTCGGTGTTACTTTATGTATTATGATGATCATGGCCTTGTCGGCAACTACTTGATATATAATGATGATTTCTATAGTTGAATTATGTGAAGTATGATAATATCTATATAATTATGATTAAGGTGATAGTATGTGTTCTTCTATGTATGATGTTAGGTGATCATGTTAGACTATGACTATGTCCTTATGTGTATAGTCTTAGAATTGATGCATGATTATTCCTACTTGGCTATATGAGTATATGGCAGTTAAATTGATGATGTATAGTAGAATATAGGATGACTTAAAGATGATAATGGTTATTCCTATGTACTTCAAAGAATGATATGCTATATGTAATAAAGTAAAGTATGTTGTGTCTTGTTTTGGTAGAATCGTGTCCTTTACTTAATACATGTATATGATGAATATGAACATCTTGACTTAGTAGGCTTAGGCACCTTTGTCTTGTATGTGTATGGATTAATGTTGAATGAAAGTCTAGGATTGGTAGACCTAAGACGGTACCCTTCTAAGCATGACTAAAATGTGGAATCTTCTATATAGAAAGAAGGTTAAGAATGAGCTATCCTTATACATCATTGACTGGCATCCCTACTGGACCCATCTTTGGTAGATGCATTATGACTAGGTAATGACTAAGGGATGGTACCTTTTCATATGGCCATTTTTATTGAACTTACTCTATGAGAACAAAGGCTACAACCGAGTGAATATGTTATGGTTTGTAGCTCTACTTAAGAAGAAGAGTAGAGTACAATGTATCTCTACTTGAGAATGAGACTAAAGTGCATAAAAGACCTTGATATTCCTTAACCATGTGCTTACATGGGATGTGTTATAGTTATACCCTTGGAAAGTAGAACACCCTCCATCGGAGTAGGTTTATGACTCTGGATTTCATGCCTAGCTATTATGGTCTATGTCAGTTATTGCCTATTCTCATCATGTGTGATACATTCTAGTGTTTGATAAGTACTAAGAAGTTTAGGTACTGGAATGGGACGCTATCTTGACATTGCACGAGTAGGATTTGAAGATGTTAGTGTGTGAGTGCCCTAGGTCTTCTTAAAGACCATTATGTGAATATCCATAAGTGATGAATGTTCTCTAAATGAATTAATGAACATAATGACTTTTGTAAAGGAATGTTAATGAAAAAGTACTTATCTAGAGTAGCTTTGAGGATTGCTTAGGTAGACTTGAATAGGGTGTATGGGCGGTCTCTTCATGTCTTACTTAGGTGAGTCTTAGAGTAATTCTAGGTAGGGAGCTTAACAAATAAAGTGAGAATGATATCATCTTAGGTAGTCTTAAGGATCATTTAGGTGTGTTCAGAGAGGCTGTATGCGCGGTCTCTCTTTGTCTCACTTAAGTGTGTCTTAGGATATCCTTTGGTATTTCATACAATGCTTATGTGATATCTTATATGTTTCTAAGGTGTTAAATATTGTTCTTATGCTTATGCTATGATGTTTTAATAAAAAAAGAGCATGTTTTATACAAAAGTCTATTTATCATGATTTTATGCATTATGTCATACATAGTACATGTGTTTGTACTAATTCCATACATTTGAACATGGTATCAGATCATAGGTTATGAAGTAGTCTTAAGAATCAAAAATTCTAAAAAAGACACGTCAAGTAGATTCTTTACCATCGATGTAAGTCGCAACACACCTATGGGCGAGAGGCTATAGGATGATATAGTTTCCCTTCTTTTATACTCCTCTGTCGTACCGTAGAGATTAAAAGTTATGAGTGTCCTTTTTCTTATGGTTTTCCTTGTGTTTCTAGGAAGATGAATACTAGGGAGGACACCAGCTAGGAGAGTTGAGGAGAATGATGTGAATGAGGGACTTCCTCCCCGAGGTTGACAAGTGCCACAAGGTGTGCAAGTTCCTCAAGCTATTCAAAGTGCTCAAGGTGATCAAGTCCCTATTGTAGAAGGAGGTAATGAGGTTCCGGTGGTTACCCCGGAAATGGCTATTGGGGAGATTAAAGAGTCTCTCCTTATTCTAGCCCCAGCTATGACAAATCAAGTGAATAGAGACATTGGGCGTAGGGTGAATGCTATGGAGAGTACTATGACCTCTAGATTGAGAGACTTTGTGAGGATGAATCCTCCTATCTTCTTTTGTTCTAAGGTAGGAGAAGATCCCCAAGCTTTCTTGGATGAGGTGTATAAGATAGTGCATACTATGGGAGTGACTTCTAGGGATAAAGCGGAGTTAGCTTTGTATCAAGTGAAATATGTTGCTCAAGAATGGTTTACTCAATGGAAGGATAGTAGAACGGTTGAATCGGGTCCCATATAGTTGGAAAATTTTAAGGAAACATTCTTAAACGTACTTTCCCTGTGAGAAGAGGGAGGTTAAGATTGAGGAATTTATAAAACTTAGGCAAGGTAGCATGAGTGTTGAGTAGTATTCCGTAAAGTTTGTACTATTGTCAAAATATGATCCATCCTTGGTGTCTAACCCTAGGGATGAGATGAGTAGGTCCTTAACCGGTGTTTCAGATATTGTGAAGGAAGAGTGTCGTACATCCATTCCCCATGGTGACATGACTTTATCTAGGCTTATAGTGTATGATCAATCTATTGAAGAGTCTAAACTTGGGAGGAGAAGTAGAGATGCTAAGAGGGGAAGAATCGATGAGCAAGTTCAACATAACTTTAAGAATAGGTCTCCAAATCAAGATGGTTCTAGTGCTCCTAAGTCTATATATGAGAGAGGTGGTGGTTCCCAAGTAGTTAAGCCTACTTGTGCTACTTTTGGGAAGAAGCACTTTGGGAAGTGTCTAGCCGGTACTAGTGGGTGCTTTGGTTGTGGGAAGGATGATCACAAGGTGAGATATTGTTCTACTATTGAGGCTAGAGGAAGAGAGGGAAAGCAAGTTCCTCCTAATGTTCCGGATGTTGGTGCTCCAAAGAGGAATCGCTTCTATGCTCTCCGAGCCAAGGTAACAAAACCGGATGATGATGATGATGCCGGTAAGTTATAGTTTTCTCTCTTTAATTATATGAGTTCCTTCTAAGTGGGGGAGTATGGTGAGTAGTAGAATAGTGATTTTTTGTCTCATCTTTTCTATTTAATTTAAGCTTGAGAGATAAAATGTCATAGTAGCATGTTGCATGTTGCATTTTGTTTAGGAGTCTAGTTGAATTGAATTTCATTGATTCCTTGCATTGTGTATTTCATGAAGTTATGTTTATGATTTAAAGTGAGTTTATATGGTTTTATCTCTCATATTTTCATGTTTCCATCATAAATTGCCTAAGAGTTGCATTTTTTCAAAATTGAGCATGATTCACTCTAAAGAAATTTGGTGCTCACTATTTTGACAAAATTGTTCTTTCATGAAAAATAGTTATGATGTGTATAGAACTAATGTATATGAGCATAATAATATGTGGATAAGTAATTTCCTCCTATATGAAATGAAAATGTGAACCTTATTGCATGATGAGTTGTAGATGAAGTTCCTACCTTCTTGTTGTGTTTGAATGTCTTAAAGTATGTGAAATCGATGTCTCTCCTACATGTGTGCATTGTGTATTGTGTGGTATGGCTATTGTCTGCTAGTCTTGAGTTTCTTATCTCTTGATAGTGTCTAAAAAGAATAGCAAGTGTCATTCGAGAATGAATGTTTTCCAAGTGGGGGAGTATTGTTACACCCTCAAAATGATCTAGGTTGAACTAGAGCCTATAACTTATGCCATGACGTTTTAAAGTCATAAAATGGTTAATAATAGTTTTCTTAGTCAGTATATAAAGTTTGGAAGTGTTTGGAGGTGAAACGTCCAAGAACGTCCTGGATGTTCGGAAACTAGTCGAAGTTGAACTAGTGTGTCGTAGTATTTTGTAGTGACGTTTTGGAGGATGGTTTGAAGGTGAAATTCATTACCTAGGGTTACTACGCGTATCATGACATACAAAGGGTCAAAATGTAAGGGAACGACGCCCGTGGGACCATCAAAAGGGTCTCCAAGGAGGACCCAAACTTGGACTCCCAAGCTACCGCGCCAGCCTGTTTTAGGCAGTGGCTGCGCGTCACGCAACTGTCATGCAGTGTGTAAAAGTTTTTCACTGTGGCGCGGGTATGTCACAAACCATTATGTCCAAGAATTTTTGAAAAATAATATTTGGAAGTGTCTCCGCGACGCGCAGTAAAGTTCCAGATTTCGTTGCGTCGTTTTTAAGTCAAATTTGAGTTGGTTAATTTGTCCAATAAATGTAGGGATATTTTGAGTAATTTAGGGGTGTATTATGGACGGTTATAGGACCTTCTTAAACCTCTAACCTCACCAATTAAAGCTAAACCCTAAACTCAAAACAAAATATCTCCGTTCACTCTCTCCAAAACTCCATTGTTGAAGCTTTGAAGCTCCAAGGAAGAAGATAGGTTTCTCAAGTTTTTCTCCATCAATCTTGTGGGATTTTCATCACAATCAAAGTATGGTTATTCATCCCTGAAATCTCTTTCTTCAAGGAGTCAATTCCAATGATTTTCAAAGACGATCAAAAATATGAATTGTCCAATTTTATAATCTATCCATGGGTTCTTGCATTAAATGTTTTGAATCAATGTTTTAGGATTGAATTGATGTTAATCTAATGTTTTGAATCTATTATTCCTATGAACCCATGCAAACCATGCAACACATATTTTTACTATTTTATGGGTTAAGTGATCATTTCTCAATGCTTATGAATTTTAGTGTAAATTCTTATGGGCTATTGAATGATGTAATAATTGTATTGAATTGATGTATAGGCTATATTAGATTGATAAATCTATATTTAATTGAAATAGATGCATTGAGTATTATTATTTTTGTATTGAATTGATGATCATGGCCAGGGGTAAGGGCCTATTGGTATTGTATTGGACTACTTAGCTATGGATTGAAGTGGTGAGAATGGATTAGTGGTACACTTATGTTATGAATTATGTGATGTAGGTCTTGAATTATGTTGTGATTGGTATGTTCCACTTATTGTGGCTGTGTTATGTGCATTACTTGTGAATTACGTGGCCTCGTCGGCGATACTTTATGTATTTTGATGATATGGTCTTTTGGGAAACTACTTGATATATAATGATGATTTGTATAGTTGAATTAAGTGAAGTATGATCATATCTATCTATTTGTGATTAAGGTGATAATATGTGTTCTTCTATTTATGATGTTAGGCGATCATGTTAGACTATGACTATGTTCTTATCTGTGTAGTCTTAGCATTGATGCATGGTTATTCCTACATGGCTATATGAGTCTATGGTTGTTACATTGATGATATATAGTGAGCGTATAGGACGACTTAAAGATGATAATGGTTATTCCTATGTGCTTCAATGAATGATATGCTATATGTTATAAATTAAAGTATGTGGTGTCTTGTTTTGGTAGACTCGTGTCCCTTACTTAATACATGTATATGATAAATATGAACATCTTGACTTATTAGGCTTAGTCACCTTTGTCTTGTATGTGTATGGATGAATGTTGAATGAAAGTCTAGGATCGGTAGACTTAAGATGGTGCCCTTCTAAGCATGACTAATGTGTGGAATATTCTATATATAAAGAAGGTTAAGAATGAGCTATCCTTATAGACCATTGAGTGGCAGCCCTAGTGGACCCATCTTTAGTAGGTGCATTACGACTAGGTAATGACTATGAGATGGTACATTTTCATATGCCCCTTTTTATTGAACTTACTCTATGAGAACCAAGGCTAGCACCGACTGAATATGTTATGGTTTGTAGCTCTACTTAAGAATGATACTGGAGTAAATTGTATATCTACTTGATAATTAGACTATAGTGCATAAAAGACCTTGATATTCCTTAACCATGTGTCTACATGGGATGTGTACTAGTTCTACCCTTGGTTAGTAGAACACCCTCCATTGAAGTAGGTTTATGACTCTGGATTCCATGCATATCTAGTATGGTCTATGTCGTTTATTGGCTATTTTCATCATGTGGGATACATGGTAGTATTTTATAAGTACAATGAAGTTTAGGTAGTGGAATGGGACTCTATCTAGACATTGCAGGATTAGGCTTTGATGATTTTAGTGTTGAGTGCCCTAGGTCTTCTTAAAGACCATTATGTGGATGTCCATAAGTGATGAATGTTTTCTAAATGACTTAATGAACATAATGACTTTAGTAAAGGAATGTTAAATAAAAAGTACTTATCTAGAGTGGCTTTGAGGGTTGATTAGGTAGACTTGAAGAGGGTGTATGGGCAGTCTCTTCATGTCTTACTTAGGTTAGACTTAGAGTAATTTTAGGTAGGGAATTTAACAAATAAAGTGAGAATGATCTCATCTTAGGTAGTCTTAAGGATCATTTAGGTGTGTTTAGAGAGGGTGTATGGGTGGTCTCTCTTCGTCTCACTAAAGTGAGTCTTAGGATAGCCTTTTGTGAGAGGGTTGAAAGATAAAAGAGGTCACTGTGAAGTTGAACATTAGTATAAAGTGACATAGCTTACTGTAACATTGTTCCATATTTGATCAAATGCTTATGTGATATCTTATATGTTTCTAAGGTGTTAAATGTTGTTCTCATGCTTATGCTATGATGTTTTAATAAAAAAAGAGATATTTTGAAGTATTATTTTTTTGTGTGAAAGTTTTAATTCCGCACTACTTTTCATACATGTATGCAATGAATGGTACGAAAGGGCTTGTACAAGACCTCCGAGAGGTCGAGTACGCTTTGTTTGATTTGGGAATGCCCTAACATCTAAGGGGTACTCTCGGGTCGTGACACTGTTAGCTTGAGATGTAGGTCTCATGATAGCTTGACATGGTAGATCTCATGGTAGCTGGAGGTGATAAATTTCATGATATCTTGAGGTGATGAATCTCATAATATCTTGGGATGAAGGAAGTAAGATCTCTAATGTTTAGCTTGCTCATGTATTTCTAGGATGCTTGATAATGATATCTTGTGATTGGATAGTGAAGCTCTCCTAATAAGAACTTCAAGTAGCATGAATAGTGCCTTCATGATAGCTTTACTTGGTTAGGCCTCAATAATTTGATGATAGATTTAGGGGAAAGGCCTATACTCTCCAAATGTTACCTTGATATGCATGAAAGGTGCATTTCATGATAGCTTGACATGTATGCAAGATGCATTTCAAGAAATACTTGAGATTGGTATCTCATGATATCTTAGGGCTGATGATTCATGCACCCATGTGATTATCTTGCATCCACATGATTGTTTGCATGATGGTTAGGATGGGTGTTTCATTCCTTAGTTAGCTTGGCTTAGGATATTCTAGAGTAGTACTTAGTGTGGATGGTAGTATGGGATGCTATCCATACATGGAACAAGTATGACTTTAAGCTACCTATGGCATGACCCCAATGATATGTATGTTTACCTTTGGTAGTGACTATGCGTGCGTTCAATGTCATTATTTACTTAAGAGGATAGTTCCTTGTCAATATAAAGTAGGTCTACTAGAGACTCCTAAACTAAAATGAAAGGAAATAGGGTGAATTCAAGATATACTTAGTGTGTGAGGTAGAATGAGATGCTTTATATGCATTGCACAAGGTTGATTTGAGGTGGCCTAGTGTCATAATGCTTATATGTTATTATGAATCTATGTCTTAATTATGAAAGTGGATTATGATCAAGAATGACCAAAGGGAAATACTTAGCTTTGGTAGTAGTATGAGATTCTACCTTAGTTTTGTACTAGTATACTTGGAGATTGCTTGTGAAGTAGTTCATTGGAGTAAGCATGACAATGAGTTAAGTATGAACACTTATATGCTTTATGATGCTTTATTATTCTTATGTCATTCATGTTATGTTATGCATTTATCTCTTATTATGCTTATGTTATTCATGTTAGGGTATGTATTTATCTCTTATGATTATGTCTATTACTGACTAACCTTTTGAGATATCTTATGTTTACTATGATAGTTTTCATACTTGGTACATTTCGTACTAACACAGATTTTGCCTACATTCTTATCCAATGTAGGGTCTTGAAGATATTTAGTTGCTTTCAAGGGTAGAGTTTCCAAGGCTTTTCAAGAAGTGATGATTGGTGAGTCCTCATAGCATCTGAGGACATCACTCATATGTTATCGTTTATGTTCTTTTCTATGTCAAAATTTTATGGGTTGTGACCCTAGACCTTTGTACTCATGTTTTCATAGATGGTTTTGAGACATGTGTTAGATGTTTTATTAAATGATTCCGCATTATGTTTTGAAAGAAATGTTTTAATTCCGCACTACTTTTTGTATATATGAAATAAATGATGTCTAAGAGCTTGTACAAGACTACTGAGAGGTCAAGTACGCCGTGTTCCGAGTTAAAAGATGCACTATCTTCTAGGGTGTACTTTGGATCGTGACACTCAACTAGTTCCATTTGTTAACTTTCTATTTAAAAATCATGGGTGAGGAATTCATAGAACTATCTCAGTAGTGCATGCGATTTAAGTTTTGCATTGCGTAGCCTGGGAGGGTAGTAATATTTTTTTTCCTCCAATGATAGTTGTCATGGTGGCACTATAGCGAAAGTAATACTGATGTGAAATGTTCTACAATGGGTTACTTCCCACTATAGAAACATGTTATAACGAAATGCAAGGTCGATATTGAGATTTCATTGCTCAAGAAATGTGGCGGGGTGTCCATGGTTCTCCTTGGCCTAGAAAGTTCAATTTTTGAAAATTTCTCTACAAATGATAGTGTTCCTAAGGTACTCCCTCCTCATACATGCAATAATATAGTCATTTCAAGTCTTAAATTATACTTGAATCTACATTTTCTTCAAGAACAACCCTTCAAATTCCGCACTATTTTGAAATCAAATTTGGCCCTTTTTCTCATATCCTTATGCCTAGAACATTGTAGTGGAATTATAAACATAAGAGGATACCCCATGCATTAGAAATATTGAAAATCAAGGCGTAATTTTCAAAATTCAAAACCAATCCAAAGCCTCTTCCTCTCCAATAATTCTTAGCATGCATCCTATTGAAGTACAAAGAGTTAAAAGAGTGATGCTTACATTTATTTTCACATTATGGACAGAGTAGTGGGGAGGAATTTGAGAGTTTATTGAGAGTTGAAAGAGTGGAAATGGGTATAAGAACTAGTTACCCTCCCTTTTTTGTTTATTTTTTGTGTGATGTAGCTATAAAGGTTCCGCAGCTTCACTATCAAAGCATCTATAGCGAGGTTATGGTTGATACATCGAGGCCTAGCGTAATAGGTGGGATATAAATTTTACGGTTGTTTAATTATTTTGAATTTTCTTTATTGATATTCTTGGTTATGCGGGATGTGGTAACATCATCTCATTTCCATAAGTTTGGTGCATTATTAGGTGTAAAATTATGGGTAAACCTCCATAGCTGGTCTATCTTTTTCTATATGGGTAGTAGTTAAGGGAAAAACTATAGGTAATTTTGTATCTGTTATAATGATTTTATCCGTCATTGCTAAAAGTCAGCTCATCCGGTGTTTAGACATCTGGAAGTGCGATGCAAGGTTTTTAAAAATTTGAGCACACAACAATTTTTTCCCAAGTTGACTTTTTGCCCAAGCTGATGTAGCCCACTATAGAAATCTACAGGGCTATACGGGCTAACTAAAAATGTACAATCTAATTAATATGTTATCTTTTATTTTCTTCCCGTTTAAAAAGAGACTATTCTAACATCTCATAAATTTCTAAGATATGACCAAAACCATTCTTCATTTGCATATAAGGTCGTATCGGGCAATTATTAAATATTCCTAAGGTGTTAAGGTCTATTATTAAGTGTGGGAAAAAATTTGGAGATGAATTAAGGTCACAAGTATCCCCTAGCACAAAGTTGAGTTTATGAAAGTTTCATTAACGATTGATTTTGATATATGATTCTATTTAGGTCAACTTCAAACAATCATAACTTTTAGAATATAAAAATTCAGGTGACCCTTAACCTATGAAATTAAAGGTCTATAAGTCTTTTTTTCCAACGCCACCATGTTTTCATTACTTAGTATTTGAAGTAAACAATTTTCCTATTTTAGTGAAGCCTTATCATGCAGTCGTTGTTTCTCAGCCATCACTATTGATGATGTAATGTTCCACGAAACCTTGATCCTTCTTTGATGGATTTCTGCAATATTTTATTAAAAAAACTATAACATACGGGGAGCACCCCTTAGACGTAACCGATGTCGTCGTCTTCGGAGAAGACTTAGACTAGCCCTTAGCATTCATCATTACATTCATAGGTTAAGAAGTGCAGAAAAATAAAACTTTCATCTACATCTACTTCATGAGGTTTACATAGACATCTCGCTTAAAATAATATATACTTAGGAAGTGTACTTAGTGTAAGACCCCCAAAATGAGTTAGGGTGTCTAGAGACTAACATGTTTGTCTTAAGGTTATAAGGTCCTAAAATGACTTATAATATTGTTTAGAGGCAGTGCATAACAATTGAGGTGAATTGGAAGTCAAACGTCAAGGGTCAACCAAAACGTTCGACGACTAGTCACCTATGTGCCTCATGTGTCTATGCATGCTTAAAATTTAATGAAATGATCTTATGAAGTATTAAAATGAGTTATAAATGATGTTTAATGGTAGTATATGTAGTTTCGTGAAGTTTGGAGGCCAAACGTCCAAGAACGTCCAAGACGTTCGAAAGATAGCCTAGAGACATGCATGTGTGTGTCTTGATGGGGGCTTGCATATTTGAACGAGTTGCAGGTGTTTGTTTTGGGTGAAAATTATGTGGAAGTTCTAAAACTTGTTAGAGGTTTTATTTACATTGGGAACTTCTGGGTACGACTTCTAATGGGCCCCGTAAAAGGGCCCAAAAGAAGGACCCAAGGCTGGTCTAGAATCTGCCTGGGCAGTGTCGATCGACGGACCAAACGATGGCTAGTTGGTTGACCAACGGCCCGTAGGTGAGGTATATTTGATTTATACTTATCTTGGGAAGGTATCAACCAAAAAAATTGGCCAAGGACCAATCGACGGAAGCCAAAGGACGGCTAGTCGATTGGGTCCGTCGACGGTGGCCTGGTCCCATGGCCTGTGCACTATTTCATTAAAGGGGTGAATGGGAAATTCAACCCACGTCCTAAACTGAACCCACATGATTTATTTGGTTATTTTTAGGTGTATTTAAGTGATCAAAAACGTGATCAACCCAATCCCAAACCAACTCACACAAATTGAACCTTTCCCTCCAAAAATAATCTCCCTAGAAACCACCATTCTTGGTGAAGCTCATGAAAATCTTGGAGCTTCTATTTCCATGGATTTATCACCAAGTTTTAAAGGTTTTCATCAATAAAAAGGTATGGTGATCCTTCATCTCTAGTTATCCTTCCATCTAGAGAGTTAATCTCAAAGTTTCAAAAGAGATTTCGTGATCCAACTTCTTCTTCTTCAATCTAGCGTAGGGTGCTTTCTAAAACCATTTTTAATGATTAAATCGTGATGAATTAAAGTTAAAATATTGTTTTTAATGTGATTTTCAATCCAATTGCATGATAAAACGCATGTCCCTTACCAAACTTGATTTAGCCTTGCATGGGCATTGTGATCATGGCTTGCTAACGGTTGAATTGCGATTCTTTTATGTTGGATTGCTTATATTTACAGTTATTTAAGTATATTGATGTTGAATATTTAATGAATAATCCATGAGGATCAATGTATGAAGAATTCAGTATTACTAGCCTGTGTTCCTATATGTTAAAGTGAATTCGATTTTAGAACAATTGTGTAGGATTTCTTTTATGCATGAATCATTGTAGCTACTGCCTTAATTTAACATTATGGATGAATTGTCGGTATAAACTCTTGATGATCAAATTAAATAAAGTCTTGCATGGGTTGATTTAGGTTCTTTTAGTCTATGAAGTAAAAAGGCTACGTATGTGATGTGATCTCGAATTGTGGTTAGATGAAGCATGATTTTCTTCTTAGTAAAGATCTATTGAGCTACTTACTAACATGTACATTATTGTTAAAATATGATTGATGATCAATGACTTAGAGAATCAATAGTATTGGCTAATTCCTTTATATTCTAGCGAATTAATAAGCCTAATGCCTATGTTGGAAGCTTGATCTTGAAGTACTTTAACAATGATTTGGTTATGACTAAGTGTATGATTATCTACTGCCTTAGATTGATATTATCGATGAAATATGGTGTATAATCCATGTAAGTGAAATTGGTTGATGGTCTATTTGCTCCTACTTTCTAGTATGTTAATGCATTGTAGTAGTTGTAACATGGCCTTGTAGTAGCTTATGCATGACTTCGTATATTATTATTATGTTTTAGCTACTGCCTATACTTGATTTATTGATGAAAGAGTAGTAATGTTTAATGATGACCAATGGTTAAAGGATTGGTAAGAATTGCTCTACTCTTCTACTTCTCTATTTCTTTATAATAATGTTGATGAAGCCTTGTATGGCATTGTGTGGTATGGTCCACTTATGGTGGCGATGTTTACTTTATTGTCATTATAATGTGTTGACCATGGCCTTGAAGGCAAATTGATAATTATATAAATGAGTGGTTATGATGATAACCTTATGTGTAACTTGTGCCTAGTCTCCTACTTGAGTTGTGAATCTAGGTTATGTTATTATTGTAATAAGCATGTAAAGGGTTATGTAATATCATGTGTAGGTGCTGCCATTAATGAAGTATTAAAGATAGATGACCCCTACCCATGTACCCCTAGGTGAATGTGTGAATAGCTAATGTTAGGAGTCTTAAAGTGTTCTATAAAGTTAACTTGTCTCCTATGCTATTGTGTGTTGTGTGGTCTATGCTTGATGAGTATTGTTATCTAAAAGGGTGGCTGCCTCAACGAGTTGTTGATGGCCATTATGTGATCATGTTTACCAATGTACACACACACTCACACATTATGCATGCTTACAATGTAGTATGAATGTGGATTGTGTCTTAGTGAGTTTATATGAAAGTATTGCTCATATTGTGATACCTATAGACTTATGCATTGATATGTGAACATTTGTGACATTATGTGTTATGTGAAAGGTTTGTTCACATCTATGTATACACTAACACACATGTATAGTGGTCTAGTAAGTAGAGGGGCCTTGAGAGGGGTGCCCAAGAATACTCTAATCTAGATAGGTGCTTGAATAAGCTATAAGCATATCAAGAATGAATATCATAAGCCTATGTTTTATGAAAATGATAATAAAGGCTTTTTAAATAAAGGGAACATAGCTTAGCACCGAGTGAACTTGTAGATGAGGGTGTGACGCATTCCAACATAGGGAAGGTAGGGTTCACTACGGTCCTCATGTGAGGGAGTGACACTTTCCCGAATAGGGGAGGTAGGGTTCACTACGGTCCTCAATGGGTGGATAGCCTCATGACCCAGAAAGGGTGTACAATGATTTTCCATGATAGCCCCTAAGTTCAATAAACTATGATTTCCATATAGGATCTAGTAAGTGATATCACCTAATATGCTAGAATGTGTTAATCTTCTACCTTGGCTAGGTAGGAACACCTTCCATTGGTGTAAGGCTCTACAACACCAAATTTCATATTTAGCACCCATGGTCTTAGTGTCGGTTAAGGCTATAGGTTCCCTAAAGTAAAATGGATAATAGAAGTAAATGGTTAGGACCCTAACTAGGATGATTTAAGGGAGTTTACTTAGGATAGGTGTAGGTAATGAACCCATCTAGACATTGCACAAGTAGTTCCTTAGGAGGTTCTAGGAAGGTGACCTAATGTGTATGATTATGGATATGTCTTTATGCATGATATTGTAGAAGTTCTATACTTGTTGTGAAGATGTGAATGGTATGAATCTATGTGATGTGGTCTTATCCTTATATGCACTATGTGAGTCTTAATGACTATATGATGAAGGTTGTTCTGATGAACGAAGTTGTCTTCACTTATATGTTGATGTATGAATTGAATGTTAAGGTTTATAGTCTCATGATGGGTTTACTAAGTATGTTTGAGGTTATGGGGCTTCACATGTATAGTGCACTAGTAGACTAAGATTGGGGTCATGAATAAGGTCTTAAAATGATGAGTATGAAAAAAGTAAATATATTTGTAAATTGAATATAGCTTACTTAATAGTTCAATGGTATTGGCATAAATGTGTCTTTGATATGTTATGCTTACATAATGATATGATTTGGCTTGTGTAGATGATATGTATGTTTCCTTGTGGCCTTAAGGTGATGCATTGAACAAAGTATCACTAGAGGGTTACTTGGGAGGTTAATAAATAAAAGGGAAAATAGTTCACTGTTAAGGGAAAACTAGTCACTGTAATGTGACTTGAAAATGTAATAAATCCTATATGTGATCTTATGAAATGTTTGGCCTTTGAATATGTTTATATGATGTATGCGAATGATATAAATGCTATTGGATAAAAGTTTTATGAATATTTACTCAAAAAGGCATGAGGTATGATTTCAAGAAAATGTCCCTTTAAAATGCATGTTTTTGCATGGTTGTCATACTTAGTGCATTCTTGTACTAATCTCATTCTTCTCTACTTTTTACACAAAGTGTAGGTTACGGATGCTTAAAGGATGTTTTGAATGGTGAACATCTTGATAGATAATTCTCAAACTCAATGAAAGGAATCCTTAAGTTCAAGGATCTTCTACTTATGTCTTAAATGTAAAAGTGTTAAAATATTGTATAGTGATGTAATGTGTCTTAAGGTCCGTGTCCCTAATGTACTCTAATGTTGTTGAGTCTAATATGGCAAAGAGACTTCAGGTCTATATATGCACTATGACTTATGTTTTATATATATGAAGTAATGTTCTAGCATATGATGTGCTAAGAAAGTTTTAAATTTTCCGCTATATTTACTATGTCAATGAGATGAATGATAACTATGGGCTTTTATAAGACCTCTAAGAGGTCAAGTACACCATGTTACTTCTAAGGGGGTTCTCCCCATATGTGACAAACGTGGTATCAGATCATGAGGTTTTTAAGAGTGGTTTAGGGTCCAAGAAGTCTCATATTGCCACGTCTAGTAGAATCTTGTAGCATTGGTGGTGAGTCGCTACATATCAAATAGTACGGGAGGCAATAGAAGATAGAGTTTCCCTTTCTTCATTATTATCATATCGTACCATAGAACTTAACTCTATAAGATCTCTCTCTTATGTTTTCTTGTCCGGTGGTCTTTTAGATGTGATTGCTTGGATGAGATTTTTTCTATATACTTGAGGGAGAAAAGGTGAGTTTAAATGCTTATCTTGGTTTTATGGTTGAATGAGTATGTGTGAAGGTGAAGTTTTGCATGTTTTGATGATATTATGCCAATTATGGCTATGTATAAGATTTATGTGAATAAGCATGTTATGTTGAAGAATGTATATCATGATATAGTTAAAGCATGTTAGAAGTTATTATGGTTAACATGAGTTTTTTTTTGAAATGATGTGTTATTATATGGTTTTACATGTTGGTGGCTTACTATTATGATATGAGCTTGAAATGCTTAGTGACTACCTATGAAAGCATGCTACCCTAGGAATATGTGCTTAAAGGTGTTCAATATGTCCCTTTGAATATACACATGATGTTTCAAATGTTGCCTTAGTTGGGATGTGTGAACATTCATGATTACCTAGTATGGATAGGAGTCCTTTGTATATACTTGAAAGTAGGTGTAAAGGTAATACGAATGACTTGGTTGGGTGATGATGTGGGTTTTAGTGACCTAGAAGTCACCTTACTGTAATGTTCTAGGGAAAATAATAAATTTTATGGCTAAGTCTCCTTGTTATTTTCCCTAATGTAGTATGACCTTGCTGTCTATTGTATGGTATAAAAACCTTATGTGGTCGAATAAGATGACCTAACTTGATGATTGGGGATAAAGTACCTAAGTGGTAAAGTTTAGAATACCTTGGTTGACTTAATGTAATTCCTTTATTGGTTTGATAACTAAAATCCTCTTGAAAATTTGGGTTAAGTTACTCTTAATTGGGTTTACCCTAAGTGGGGATGGTGATGGAATAGTAAGGTTGTAGATGTTTCTACTTTGTCCTTCTATTTTTTCTTGAACTCAAAACTAATGAATTCTTAGTAAGATTATTCATGAATATAGTCTTGCATAAAGTATGAATTTCATGAACTTTATATGTTTGATATGTATTGATTGACCTTACCTTAAAGATATTGTTAAGATTCCAAAGTTCATGAAGGGAAATTTTAATAAAATCCATGTTTTCTCTTGTTGAATTGCATCTTAATATGCTTATTGTGAATTTGACTTCATGAGGTAACGTAAGAAACTTGGTTTTAGTCAATTGTGATATGTAAGGTTTAACTTTATTATGAAAAGTTGAGTCTCTTTAAAATGAAATATATGGAGTCTCTTGAAAACTATGTGACTTGTATGGTGTGGAAAGCATGATTGTAGGCTCACCCTTGAAAAGTGAAAGCATATTTAGCTTAGTAGTCATGTATGTGCCTATGATTTGTATTAAGTTTCTCAAATGATGCTTACTGTGAAAGTGAGTACTATGTTAGAAATTGAAATTTTGTGAAATGGATTCCTATTTGTTGTTATGTGTTTGGTGTGACTTACAATTTAGACTTCATTAGGAAAGAAGCATGATCATGTCTTGGTTTAAGAAGTTGAGAATTTCTCATATTACAGTAAAGATGGCCTTTGTCCATTCGCTTGGGTGTGAGCTCATGATACATGTAAGTGTGTTGAAAATATGAACATTCCTCCATGGACACAACTAAGCATGGTATGGTTGAGTATGACCCTCATAGCACTTGGTCTAACTTATAAGAACCCATTGTCAACCTATCTTACTCAAGTCTATGTGTATTGAAATGAGTGCTTACTTGCTTTTGAGTGTTGTTGAAATCCTCCTAAGTGTGACTTAAAGATAGTTGCAAGATGATCTCTTAATGAATTGAAGTGTAATGACCATGTTATGATTAGGAGAAGGATGTTCCTCCTATGAACATGATTAGAGCCTTTGTGGTTGATGCATTAAGGAGTGAGTAAATAAAAGTTTTGCTTGCTTATGTGTATTGAGTGTTAAAATGATGTGAAGTTGTGTTACTTGTAAGTTTGGAGCAAGAAATTCTATGTGATGATGTTTATGAATATGATGAACAACTCTATGATGCATTGAAGTTCTTGTTGTGATTAAAGTGTTCTAAGTGTCATTCGAGGACGAATGTTCCCAAGTGGGGGATATTGTAAAACCCCCAAAATTAGTTAGGGTGTCTATAGAATAACATGTTTTTCATAAGATTCTAAGGTATTAAAATGACTTATAATATGGTTTACAGGCAGTGTATAACGTTTGAGGTGAATTGGAAGTCAAACGTCAAGAGTCGACCAAAATGTTCGACGACTAGTCACCTATGTTCCTCATGTGTCTATGCCTGCTTAAAATTGTATGAAATGAGCTTATGAAGTATTAAAATTAGTTATAATGATTTTTAATGGTAGTATATGGATCTTCGTAAACTTTGGAGTCCAAACGTCCAAGAACGTCCAAACGTCCAAGAACGTCCAAGACGTTCGAAAGATAGCCTAGAGACATGCATGTGTGTGTCTTGATGGGGCCTTGCATGTTTGGATGAGTTGCTGGTGTTTGTTTTGGGTGAAACCTATGTGGAAGTTCTAAAACTTGTTAACGGTTGTATTTACGTTGGAAACTTCCGGGAACGACTTCTAAAAGGCCCCGCAAAAGGGCCCACAAGAAGGACCCAAGGCTGGTCAACACACTGCCTTGGCAGTTTCAATCGACGGACCAAACGATGGCCAGTTGGTTGACCAACGGCCCGTAAGTGAGGTCTAATCAATTGATACTTAGATTGGTCAGGTCACAACCCAAAAATTGGCCAAGGACCAATCGACGGAATCCAAAAGATGGCCAGTCGATTGACCAACGACCAGTCGATTGGGTCCGTCGATGGTGGCCTGCTGCCACTGCCTGTGCACTTTTTCATTAAAGGGGTGAATGCTAAATTCACCCCACGTGCTAACCTTACCCCACATGATTTATTTGGTGATTTTTGGGTGTATTTAAGTGATAAAAAACGTGATCAACCCATTCCCAAACCAACTCACACAAATTGAACCTTTCCCTCCAAAAATAATCTCCCTAGAAACCACCATTGTTGGTGAAGCTCAAGAATAGCTTGGAGCTTCTATTTCCATGGATTTATCACCAAGTTTTAAAGGTTTTCATTAATAAAAAGGTATGGTGATCCTTCATCTGTAGTTATCCTTCCATCGAGAGAGTTAATCTCAAAGTTTCAAAAGAGAATTCATGATCCAACTTCTTCTTGTTCAATCTAGCCTAGGGTGCTTTCTAAAACCGTTTTTAATGATTAAATCATGATGAATTGAAGTTAATATATTGTTTTTAACGTGATTTTGAATCCAATTGCATGATAAACCCATATCCCTTTCCAAACTTGATTTAGCCTTGCATGGGCATTATGATTATGGACTGCTAATGGTTGAATTGCGATTCTCTTACGTTGAATTGCTTATATTTATAGTTATGTAAGTATATTGATGTTGAATTTTTGATGAATAATCCATGAGGATCAATGTATGAAGAATTGAGTGTTACTAGCCTATGTTCCTATATGTTACAGTGAATTTGATTTTTGAACAATTGTATAGGATATCTTTTATGCATGAATCACTGTAGCTACTGCCTTAAGTTAACATTATGGATGAATTGTCGGTATAAACTCTTGATGATCAAATTAAATAAAGTCTTGCATGGGTTGATCTAGGTTCTTTTAGTCGATGAAGTAAAAAGGCTATGTATGTGATGTGATCTCGAATTGTGGTTAGATAAAGCATGATTTTCTTCTTAGTAAAGATCTATTGATCTACCTGACTAACATGTACATTATTGTTAAAATATGATTGATGATCAAGGACTTAGAGAATCAATAGTATTGGCTAATTCCTCTCTATACTAGCGAATTAATAAGCCTAATGCCTATGTTGGAAGCATGATCTTGAAGTGCTTTAAGAAAGATTTCGTTATGACTAAGTGTACAATTAGCTATTGCCTTAGATTGATATTATTGATGAAATATGATCTATAATCCATGTAAGTGAAATTGGTTGATGGTCTATGTCCTCCTACCTTCTAGTATGTTAATGTATTGTAGTAGTTGTAGCATGGCCTTGTAGTAGCTTATGCATGACTTCGTAAATGATTATTATGTTTTAGCTACTGCCTATACTTGATTTATTGATGAAACAGTAGTAATGTACAATGATGACCAAAGGCTAAAGGATTGGTAAGAATTGCTCTACTCTTCTACTTCTCTATTTCTTTATAATAATGTTGATGAAGCCTTGTATGGCATTGTGTGGTATGGTCCACTTATGGTGGCGATGTTTACTTTATTGTCATTATAATGTGTTGACCATGGCCTTGAGGCAAATTGATAATTATATAAATTAGTGGTTATGATGATAACCTTATGTGTAACTTGTGCCTTGTCTTCTACTTGAGTTGTGAATCTAGGTTATGTTACTATTGTTATAAGCATGTAAAGGGTTATGTAATATCATGTGTAGGTGCTGCCATTAATGAAGTTTTAAAGATAGATGACCCCTACCCATGTACCCCTAGGTGAATCTGTGAATAACTAATGTTAGGAGTCTTAAAGTGTTCTATAAAGTTAACTTGTCTCCTATGCTATTGTGTGTTGTGTGGTCTATGCTTAAAGAGTATTGTTATCTAAAAGGGTGGCTGCCTCAACGAGTTGTTGATGGCCATTATGTGATCATGTTTACCAATGTACTCACACACTCACACATTATGCATGCTTATAATGTAGTATGAATGTGCATTGTGTCTTAGTGAATTTATATGAAAGTATTGCTCATATTATGATACCTATAGACTTATGCATTGATATGTGAACATTTGTGACATTATGTGTTATGTGAAAGGTTTGTTCACATCTATGTATACACTCACACACATGTATAGTGGTCTAGTAAGTAGAGGGGCCTTGAGAGGGGTGCCCAAGAATACTCTAACCTAGATATGTGCTTGAATATGCTATAAGCATATAAAGAATGAATATCATAAGCCTATGTTTTATGAAAATGATAATAAAGGCTTTTTAAATAAAGGGAACATAGCTTAGCACCGAGTGAACTTGTAGATGAGGGGGTGACACATTCCAACATAGGGAAGGTAGGGTTCACTACGGTACTCATGTGAGGGAGTGACACTTTCTCGAAAAGGGGAGGTAGGGTTCACTACGATCCTCACGAGGTGGATAGCCTTATGACCCAGAAAGGGTGTACAATGATTTTCCATGATAGCCCCCAAGTTCCATAAACTATGATTGCCACATAGGATCTAGTAAGTGATATCACCTAATATGCTAGCATGTGTTAATGTTCTACCTTGGCTATGTAGGAAAAACTTCCATTGGTGTAAGGCTCTACAACACCAAATAACATATTTAGCTACCATGGTCTTAGTGTCGGTTAAGGCTATAGTTTCCCTAAAGTAAAATGGATAATAGAAGTAAATGGTTAGGACCCTAACTAGGATGACTTAAGGGAGGTTACTTAGGATAGGTGGAGGTAATGAACCTATCTAGACATTGCACAAGTAGATCCTTAGGAGGTTCTAAGAAGGTGACCTAATGTGTATGATTATGGATATGTCTTTATGCATGATATTGTAGAAGTTTTCGACTTGTCGTGAATATGTGAATGGTATGAGTCTATGTGATGTGGTCTTATCCTTATATGCACTATGTGAGTCTTAATGACTATATGATGAAGGTTGTTGTCATGAATGAAGTTGTCTTCACCTATATGTTGATGTATGAATTGAATGTTAAGGTTTGTGGTCTCATGATGGGTTTACTAAGTATGTGTGAGGTTATGGGGCTTCACATGTACATTGCACTAGTAGACTAAGATTGGGTTCATGAATAAGGTCTTAAAATGATGAGTATGAAAAGAAGTAAATATATGTGTAAATTGAATATAGCTTACTGTAATAGTTCTATGGTATTGACTTAAATGTGTCTTTGATATGTTATGCTTACATAATGATATGTGTTGGCTTGTGTAGATGATATGTATGTATCCTTGTGGCCTTAAGGTGATGCATTGAACAAAGTATCACTAGAGGGTTACTTGGGAGGTTAATAAATAAAAGGGAAAATAGTTCACTATTAACGAAAAGCTAGTCACTGTAATGTAACTTGAAAATGTAATAAATCCTATATGTGATCTTCTGAAATGTTTGGCCTTTGAATATGTTTATATGATGTATGTGAATGATATAAATGCTATTGGATAAAAGTTTTATGAATATTTACTCAAAAAGGCATGAGGTATGATTTCAAGAAAATGTCTCTTTAAAATGCATGTTTTTGCATGGTTGTCATACTTATTGCATTCTTGTACTTTTCTCATTCTTCTCTACTTTTTACAGAAAGTGTAGGTTATGGATGCTTAAAGTATGATTTGAATGGTGAAGAGCTTGATAGATAATGCTCAAGCTCAATGAAAGGAATCCTTAAGTTCAAGGATCTTCTACTTATGTCTTCAATGTAAAAGTGTTTAAATATTGTATAGTGATATAATGTGTCTTAAGGTCCGTGTCCCTAATGTACTCTAATGTTGTTGAGTCTAATATGGCAAAGAGACTTAAGGTCTATATATGTACTATGGCTTATGTTTTATATATATGAAGTAATATTGTAGCATATGATGTGCTAAGAAAGTTTTAAATTTTCCGCTAAATTTACTATGTCAATGTGATGAATTATAACTATGGGCTTGTATAAGACCTCTAAGAGGTCAAGTACACCATTTTACTTCTAAGGGTGTTCTCCCCGTATGTGACAAACGTGGTATCAGAGCATAAGGTTTTTAATAGTGGTTTAGGGTCCAAGAAGTCTCATATTGCCACGTCTAGTAGAGTCTCGTAGCATTGGCGGTGAGTCGCGACACATCAAATGGTATGGGAGGCAATAGGACAATAGAGTTTACCTTCTTCATTATTCTCATATCGTGCCATAGAACTTAACTCTATAAGATCTCTCTCTTATGTTTTCTTGTCCGGTGGTCTTTTAGATTTGATTGCTTGCATGAAATTTTCTCTATATGCTTGAGGGAGAACAGGTGAGTTTAAATTCTTATCTTGGTTTTATGGTTGAATGAGATATGTGTGAAGATGAATTTTGGCATGTTTTGATGATATTATGCCAATTAGGGCTATGTATAAGATTTATGTGAATAAGCATGTTATGTTGAAGAATGTATATCATGATATAGTTAAAAGCTTGCTAGAAGTTATTATGGTTGACATGAGTTTCTTTTGAAATGATGTGTTATTATATGGTTTTACATGTTGGTGGCTTACTATTATGATATGAACTTGAAATGCTTAGTGACTACCTATGAAAGCATGCTACCCTAGGAATATGTGCTTAAAGGTGTTCAATATGTCCCTTTGAATATATACATGACGTCACGATCGGAATCTAGACCCCAGACGAGATCAGTGTCGTTGACCTCTCAGAGGTCGCAGACAAGCCTACATATGTCATTCTTACTTCATCTAAGTTAGTTTTAGCGGAAAATTTGAACTTTTTGTTTTCTTATTTCATGCTAAACATTTTAAACTTAACATCATAGGCGTTAAAAAATCAACCATCTAATATAGAGATAATCAAATGAAAGGAACAGTTTATAATTGCATTAAACGTATTTTTTCCAAAATGGCACCAATACAAAGTCTTAAATGAAAATGGAAAGAAACACTAGTGGAATATGCTCCACTAACTAAATCCTACATCTAAGCTAGATAATAACGGTCGACATCCTCGAAAGCATGAGGGCCTACTAAGTCCGGATGAAAGCTCCATGTCCGGATAGCTGCAACATCAACCTGCAAGATCTAGCGTCCACCTGTGCCTGCACCTAAAAATATAGAGTTGTATGGGATTAGTACACACTTGTACTAAGTATGGGTATATGCAAGCATACACCAAGGACATACATGAGTAAGAATAACTCTTTCCTAACAACATGATTATGGAAAGTCAAGTCAGTGGATTTGCCAAATTGGGATTAGGAAAGTGAGTGAGCTTTCCAAATTTGGATTAGGAAAGTAAGTGAGCTTTCCAAATTTGGATTAGGAAAGTCATGCCATGAGATTAACATGCATCATCATACTTATCATATTGCACACAACACATAACATCTTACACATAGCACATATCATATTGCATATAGCACATAACATCTTTCATAACATTCATTCATATGCCATGAGACCTAGGAATCATGGACTTGACATTAAGACTTCCCAAAATGAGGGCTCAACATATGGGACCTCAAGTAGGGAGCCTTCTTTAACAAACACAAAGTTTGCTTCATTCATTCATACGTACTTCATTTCATTCATTCATAATCTACTGTAAACACCAGTTATACCTAGGATGTAGTTTAAGACTCTCATCGGATTTGCTGTGCAATGATCAAGAATAATCCAGTATCATTACTTGAGTCTAGCTCACCTCTTGATTATACTATCCTAACACCTTTGGTATTCATTTCATTATGTACATCATATGAGGATGGCCTCATTCATTCAGTGGGAACTTTAACTTTAACCAACATATATCAAGTGAGCATCATGAAATCCAGTGTCTCCCCCACACCGAAAAGAGGTGGAATCACAGGCTAAGGTGATCCAAAACATGCTAGCGTATATGGGAATTTAACCCCGCCAGATCCCTATATTGGCAGTATAGGTTCGAAGACTAGGAGATATAAGGAGACCCATACCCGGCATGCCGCACAGTCTCATCTCATGAGAGTTACGTGAACCTCCGCCCTTCTCGAAAGAAGGCATCATCGCTCATATCTAGTCTATCGGTGCTCAGTATAAAGTTCCATTACATTCAACTCATACGTCATGGAAGCTGGCTTCTAGCATGAGGACATCATAGCTCAGTAGATGATTTCTCATCTTATCATTAGTATTAAGTGTGTTAATCTCAATACTTTCATTAGAATGTTCATATAGACTGGTCCCTTCATTAACTTTACACTCTCATAGGTGAGTACGTTTTGGTAACATTTACTTAGGCTCATTTGAGATTGTTCTCATCTTTTACATTAGCCTCATATCATGTTGTCACCATATTCATTAACATAAGCACATTTGCTCTTCATAATTATTCACCCCTTTTTACGTGAATGTTCATTTCATCATATGCCAATGCACTCGGCCATTTGTGTGTTTCACACTCTTATTTAACCCTTCTAGGGTTTCATCATTTCATTACATAATAATCATTTCATCGTATGCCAATGCACTTGGGCATTTAGTGTGTTTTACACTCGTACTTAACCCTTCTATGTTTACATCATTTCATTACATACATCTTAGGTTCACTTATTTTAAACGTATGCTAGACTTATGGGTCTATACATACAAGCCATGAGGCTTCATTCATAGTTCGTTAAGTGACTCATATCTTCCTAAGATTATGTAGTACAAGACTTATGCATCTTGTATGTATGCCAAGATCTCGATTTCGATCTTAGTAGGCGGCATTATTCTTGAACATTTAATTCACGTATGACTTTTGTATCAATACGGAATTTGGGCAAGGGAACCCAAGTTCGAATCCCTTGGACAACACTTACATTTTTCATTGATTTTATTTTTAGTTCACATGACATTGGGACCCTAGATCGAGCCCCAACATCAACATTTCCTCTTTATTTTTCTCCTTGGAATCTTCTCTTATTTGGCCGAGGGGTTGTGGGATCGAACCCCCACAGCCCCTTTTATTTTCTTTAATTTAATTCTCCTTGTCCAATTCGCATAGACCTTGAGGTTGTGGGATCAAACCCCCACAACATTTCTTTATTTTTCTTTTATTTCGCAGCCTACCTAGAGGTCGTGGGTTCAATTCCCACGCCTCACAATTCTTTTATCTTTATTTTTCTCCTTAACTCCCTTCACTGCCTTGAGGTCATGGGTTCGATTCCCACGCCTCACCTTTCTTTTCTTTTTATTTTCCCTTTCTCCTTTACTCTCCTTCACAGCTTTGAGGTTGTGGGTTCGATTCCCACGCCTCATATTCCTTTTCTTTTATTTTTCCTTTGCTTCCACTCGCTGCCTGGAGGTCGTGGGTTGGATTCCCACGCCTCCCATTTTATTTTATTAATTTTCTTGTTCCTTACATTTCCAGCCAGCACACCCAATATCGATTCCCCTTAACCCCATTTCCATTTTTTCACGTTTTTAAGGCAAATTCACGGGTGAGGTCACAGGTTCGAATCCTGGTGGCCTCATCCCTTTAAACTCTAAAAATTTCCAGATTTATTCATCATTATTTAGCCTAAACCAAACTTGTAAGTTTGCTGGAAATTTAGTCATTTTTTTAGCGTATTTTCACCAACATTTTCACTTGAAATCTTAGGGAAATTCATAGATCATTTAACACTTTTTGGGGTGCATTTTTCATAGATTCGTTTAGCCAAAAGATTTGTACTCAAATCAGCCACACTTTCATTTTAATGAAGATCACGATTTACATAGGTTTCTGCACGTAAAATGACAACCAAAACATTATCAAATTTGGAGCCTTAACCCGAGAACCTCATTCACTGTAACATACTTGCACACGCACACACTTGTACATAATTTCGAATACATGGTTGCCTTTTATACGATTTCAAGTACACAAACATAATCATATTCGTCACATAAACATAACATACACCTAAATCTACCAGCAATCATACCCAACCTACGATTCATTGGGAGCTAGTGACAGGGGCATGCAAAGGGGGAACAATCCTAGTTTTTGGACTTAATAATCTGAACCTTAAGGGGTCTCTTGGGAAAGGGACCAAGAGAGAAGAAACCCATACCTTTTTGACGTTCAAACCTCGACTTGCTGCCCAAAGAACTCCTACAAACACACGTCCAACACCAAAAGTTCAACACCAAACTCGGCGGAAAACCTTCTCTTTGCCTACGTGATTGATTAACATTTGTTTTTCTTATATTTTCGTGTGAGTTCTTCAAGTGTGAAGAACTTTGGTTTACCTACTGTTTTTGAAGTTATTTTGGCAGAGAGAACATGAATGAGAGTGATAGAGGCGTGAGAGAGAGAGATGAGCGTGAGAGAGGAAAGTTACCTTAGGCTTATGAGTCTAGTTTAGGACTTAGTCAATAAGGTTTAGTTAATTATTATAAAATCTGATTTCCTATTAATAGACTAAGGAACTCTTTCCTAAACTAGTCTCATCAAAGCATACAACATAAGTAAACATATAAGTCATACAAATCAGCAACATGATGACTCGAACATATTAACCTCATACTAGTGCATAAATACCAAACACAATCAAATACATGAAAGAATAATTAAGGCTACGTACCCGAGACTTCACCAGAGGTGCTTTCCCCTACACCCTTAGACTTGAGTGCGAAGAATCGTTGCCTCCTTGGAGCCTCTTCACTTGGACCATTAGGCTGAACTCTCTCCTTCCCTTGTTGTTGACTTCTCCTATTCGGACAATCCTTCACCATGTGACTCGGTTTGCCACAACTGTAACAAGCGTTAGTGCCCATCATACACTATCCTCCATGCAGTTTGCCACACTTCCTGCAAGGTGGCCTCTCCTGAGGTGTATCTACTCCATTGTTTCTCTTAACTCTGGACTCGGAATCCCTATCATAGCAACCCTTGGATGGACTTGACTCCCCTTGGTGGGAGAGTCCCCTGATTTCAGTACTACTATTCCTTGAAAAGTTCTTCTCAACTTGCCTTGACCTGTTCCCTGCCCTAGTATGCTTCCTCTTCCTGCATTCCTCCACTTGTTGGACATGGACCATAATCCTGGAAAGGCCCATGCTGGCATGCAGCATAGCTACACTCCTCCTCCAGATTATCAGCAATCTTAGATCTAGTGTAAACGGGAGGATTCATCCTCGTGAAGTCCCTTAACCTGCTAGCCATGGGGCTGGCATGTGGGTTCTTCCTGGGAATACCTTGTTGCTCCGCCTTCATTTTCCTCGTATTCATCTTTATGAATCTCAAGAGTTGATGTTAGATATTCTCTTAACACCAAGAAACAGACATTAGAGAAGGCACGATAAGATAAGGAGAAGGGAATTTTCCTACGCATCATGCAGTCTCTAATTCAGGATAGTGGTGCACTTCACTACCATGACATAGAAACTACTCGATGTGGTTGATGTGAACTCACTATCCTCCGAATTTAACCTAGTGCTCTGATACAAACTTTGTCATGACCGGAATCTAGACCCCAAACGAGACCGGCGTCGTTGACCTCTAATAGGTCGCAGACAAGCCTACATATGACATTCTTACTTCATCTAGGTTAGTTTTAGCGGAAAATTTGAACTTTTTGTTTTCTTATTTCATGCTAAACATTTTAAACTTAACATCATAGGCGTCCACAAATCAACCATCTAATATAGAGATAATCAAATGAAAGGAACAGTTCATAAATGCATTAAACGTATTTTTTCCAAAAAGGCACCAATACATAGTCTGAAATGAAAGTGGAAAGAAACAGTAGTGGAACATGCTCCACAAGCTAAAGCCTACATCTAAGCTAGATAATAACGGTAGACATCCTCGAAAGCATGAGGGCCTACCAAGTCCGGATGAAAGCTCCACGTCTGGATAGCTGCAACATCAACCTGTAAGCGAGCGTCCACCTTTGCCTGCACCTAAAATTATAGAGTTGTATGGGATTAGTACACACTTGTACTAAGTATGGGTATATGCAAGCACACCCCAAGGACATGCATGAGTAAGAATAGCTTTTTCCTAACAACATGATTATGGAAAGTCAAGTCACTGGACTTGCCAAATTTGGATTAGGAAAGTTAGTGAGCTTTCCAAATTTGGATTAGGAAAGTCAGTGAGCTTTACAAATTTGGATTAGGAAAGTCAGTGAGCTTTCCAAATTTGTATTAGGAAAGTCATGCCATGAGAGTACCATGCATCATCATACTAATCATATTGCACACAGAACATAAGATCTTGCACATAGCATATATCATATTGCATATAGCACAGAACATCTTTCATAACATTCATTCTTATGCCATGAGACCTTGGAATCATGGACTTGACATTAAGACTTCCCAAAATGAGGGCTTAACATATGGGACCTCAACTAGGGAGCCTTCTTTAACAAACATAGAGTCTGATTCATTCATTCATACGTACTTCATTTCATTCATTCATAAGCTAGTGTAAACACCAGCTATACCTAGGATGTAGTTTAATACTATCATCGGGTTTGCTGTACAATGATCAAGAATAATCTAGTATGATTACTTGAGTCTACCTCACCTCTTGATTATACTATCCTAACACCTTTGGTATCGTTCATTTCATTATGTGCATCATTTGAGGCTGGCCTCATTCATTCATTGGGAACTTTAACTTTATCCGACATAGATTATGTGAGCATCATGAAATCCAGTGTCTCCCCCACACCGAAAAGAGGTGGAATCACCGGCCAAGCTGACCCAAAACATGCTAGCGTACATGCGAATTTAACCCCGCCAGATCCCTATATTGGCACTATAGGTTCGAAGACTAGGAGATATAAGGAGACCCATACCCGGCATGCCGGACAGTCTCATCTCATGAGAGTTACGTGAACCTCCGCCCTTCCCGAAAGAGGGCATCACCGCTCATAGCTAGTCTATCGGTGCTCAGTATAAAGTTCCATTACATTCAACTCATACGTCATGGAAGCTGGCTTTTAGTATGAGGACATCATAGCTCAGTAGATGATTTATCATCTCATCATTATTATTAAGTGTGTTAATCTCAATACTTTCATTAGAGTGTTCATAGAGACTGGTCCCTTTATTAACTTTACACTCTCATAGGTGAGTACGTTTTGGTAACATTTACTTAGGCTCATTTGAGATTGTTCTCATCTTTTACATTAGTCTCATATCATGTTGTCACCATATTCATTAACAGTAGCACATTTGCTCTTCATAATTATTCACCCGTTTTTACGTGAATGTTCATTTCATCATATGCCAATGCACTCGGCCATTTGTGTGTTTCACACTCTTACTTAACCCTTCTAGGGTTTCATCATTTTATTACATAATAATCATTTCATCGTATGTCAATGCACTTGGCCATTTAGTGTGTCTTACACTCGTACTTAACCCTTCTAGGGTTACATCATTTCATTACATACATCTTAGGTTCACTTATTTTAAACGTATGCTAGACTTATGGGTCTATACATACAAGCCATGAGGCTTCATTCATAGTTCGTTAAGTGACTCATATCTTCCTAAGATTATGTAGTACAAGACTTATGCATCTTGTATGTATGCCAAGATCTCGATTTCGATCTAAGTAGGCGACATTATTCTTGAACATTTAATTCACGTATGACTTTTGTATCAATACGGAATTTGGGCAAGGGAACCCAAGTTCGAATCCCTTGGACAACACTTACATTTTTCATTGATTTTATTTTTAGTTCACATGACATTGGGATCCTAGATCGATCCCCAACATCAACATTTTCTCTTTATTTTTCTCCTTGGAATCTCCTCTTATTTTGCCTAAAGGTTGTGGGATCGAACCCCCACAGCCCCTTTTATTTTTTTAAAATTTAGTTCTCCTTGTCCAATTCGCATAGACCTTGAGGTTGTGGGATCAAACCCCCACAGCCTCTCTTTATTTTTCTTTTATTTCGCAGCCTACCTTTCAATTCCCACGCCTCACAATTCTTTTATCTTCATTTTCTCCTTAACTCCCTTCACTGCCTTGAGGTCGTGGGTTCGATTCCAACACCTCCCATTTTATTTTATTAATTTTCCTGTTCCTTACATTTCCATCCAGCACACCCAATATCGATTCCCCTTAACCCCATTTCCATTTTTTCACGTTTTTAAGGCAAATTCACAGGGTGAGGTCACAGGTTCGAATCCTGGTGGCCTCATCCCTTTACACTCTAAAAATTTCCAGATTTATTCATCATTATTTAGCCTAAACCAAACTTGTAAGTTTGCTGGAAATTTAGTCATTTTTTAGCTTATTTTCACCAACATTTTCACTTGAAATCTTAGGGAAATTCATAGATCATTTAACACTTTTGGGGGTGCATTTTTCATAGATTCGTTTAACCAAAAGATTTGTACTGAAATCAGCCACACTTTCATTTTAATGAACATCACGATTTACATAGGTTTATGCACATAAAATGACAACCTAAACATTATCAAATTTGGAGCCTTAACCCGAGAACCTCATTTACTGTAACATACTTGCACACGCACACACTTGTACATAATTTCGAATACATGGTTGTCTTTCATACGATTTCAAGTACACAAACATAATCATATTCATCAAAAAAACATAACATACACCTAAATCTACCAGCAATCATACCCAACCTACGATTCATTGGGGGCTAGTGACAGGGGCATACAAAGGGGGAAGAATCCTAGTTTTCGGACTGAATAATCTGAACCTTAAGGGGTCTCTTGGGAAAGGGACCAAGAGAGAAGAAAATCCATACCTTTTTTACATTCAAACCTAGACTTGCTGCCCAAAGAAATCCTACAAACACACATCCAACACCAACAGTTCAACACCAAACTCGACGGAAAACCTTCTCTTTGCCTATGTGATTGATTAACATTTATTTTTCTAATATTTTCGTGTGAGTTCTTCAAGTGTGAACAAATTTGGTTTACCTACTGTTTTTGAAGTTACTTTGGCAGAGTCAAAGTGAATGAGAGTGATATAGGCGTGAGAGAGAGAGAGAGATGAGTGTGAGAGAGGAGAGTTACCTTAGGCTTAGGAGTCTAGTTTAGGACTTAGTCAAATAAGGTTTAGTTAATTATTATAAAATCTGATTTCCTTTTATTTTAAATCAGATAATAAATAATAAATATTAATTAATTACATTAATTTAACAACTTAAAGAAAAACAACTTTAATTCATTGCTTCCACCTAGGTTCGAACCCGAGTGGAGCAAGACTTCACTTCAAGAGCCCATTTTCGGCCCTCTCTCCCCAAATTGCCCCTCCACCTTATTAATTAAATAATTAATTATATATTTAGGGTAATTAAGATACTACTCTTAGCCTGAAAAAAGACCATTTTACCCCTAGACCCTCCAAACCTAAGATTTCCCCTTTTTAAGTACGGTAAAGACTCCTTCGAGTAAATCTTCATATTCGAGAGCCCTACATGGTTGGAACCAACCTTTACAAGCTCAACTAACTCCCCAAGTTCGTTGTCTTGGTTGTATCAAGGGTTCAGAGGTCTATTTCTACGCCCATCAATCCGTGTGAACCCGTTCTAATCATAGGCATTCTAGACCCATTAAGCATTACTTAGCATATCCATTTTTAGGGTTGTTACACATGATGTTTTAATGTTGCCTTAGTTGGGATGTGTGAACATTCATGATTACCTAGTATGGATAGGAGTCCTTTGTATATACTCGAAAGTAGGTGTACAGGTAATATGCATGACTTGGTTGGGTGATGATGTGGGTTTTAGTGACCTAGAAGTCACCTTACTGTAATGTTCTAGGGAAAAGAATAAATTTTATGGCTAAGTCTCCTTGTTGTTTTCCCAAATGTAGTCTGACCTTGGTGTCTATTGTATGGTATAAAAACCTTATGTGGTTGAATGAGATGACCTAACTTGATGATTGGGGATAAAGTACCTAAGTGGTAAAGTTTAGAATACCTTGGTTGACTTAATGTAATTCCTTTATTGGTTTGATAACTAATATCCTCTTGAAAATTTGGGTTAAGTTACTCTTAATTGGGTTTACCCTAAGTGGGGATGGTGATGGAATAGTAAGGTTGTAGATGTTTCTACTTTGTCCTTCTATTTTTTCTTGAACTCAAAACTAATGAATTCTTAGTAAGATTATTCATGAATATAGTCTTGCATAAAGTATGAATTTCATGAACTTTATACGTTTGATATGTATTGATTGACCTTACCTTAAAGATATTGTTAAGATTCCAAAGTTCATGAAGGGAAATTTTGATAAAATCCATGTTTTCTCTTGTTGAATTGCATCTTAATATGCTTATTGTGAATTTGACTTCATGAGGTAACGTAAGAAACTTGGTTTTAGTCAATTGTGATATGTAAGGTTTAACTTTATTATGAAAAGTTGAGTCTCTTTAAAATGAAATATATGGAGTCTCTTGAAAACTATGTGACTTGTATGGTGTGGAAAGCATGATTGTAGGCTCACCCTTGAAAAGTGAAAGCATATTTAGCTTAGTAGTCATGTATGTGCCTATGATTTGTATTAATTTTCTCAAATGATGCTTACTGTGAAAGTGAGTACTATGTTAGAAATTGAAATTTTGTGAAATGGATTCCTATTTGTTGTTATGTGTTTGGTGTGACTTACAATTTAGACTTCATTAGGAAAGAAGCATGATCATGTCTTGGTTTAAGAGGTTGAGAATTTCTCATATTACAGTAAAGATGGCCTTTGTCCATTCGCTTGGGTGTGAGCTCATGATACATGTAAGTGTGTTGAAAATATGAACATTCCTCCATGGACACAACTAAGCATGGTATGGTTGAGTATGACCCTCATAGCACTTGGTCTAACTTATAAGAACCCATTGTCAACCTATCTTACTCAAGTCTATGTGTATTGAAATGAGTGCTTACTTGCTTTTGAGTGTTGTTGAAATCCTCCTAAGTGTGACTTAAAGATAGTTGCAAGATGATCTCTTAATGAATTGAAGTGTAATGACCATGTTATGATTAGGAGAAGGATGTTCCTCCTATGAACATGATTAGAGCCTTTGTGGTTGATGCATTAAGGAGTGAGTAAATAAAAGTTTTGCTTGCTTATGTGCATTGAGTGTTAAAATGATGTGAAGTTGTGTTACTTGTAAGTTTGGAGCAAGAAATTCTATGTGATGATGTTTATGAATATGATGAACAACTCTATGATGCATTGAAGTTCTTGTTGTGATTAAAGTGTTCTAAGTGTC
Organism: Solanum sitiens; assembly: GCA_016801875.1. Classification (NCBI taxonomy): domain Eukaryota; kingdom Viridiplantae; phylum Streptophyta; class Magnoliopsida; order Solanales; family Solanaceae; genus Solanum; species Solanum sitiens. Next base: position 2,756,157 of record JABWTJ010000073.1, on the reverse strand, counting down.
ATTCGAGGACGAATGTTCCCAAGTGGGGGCTATTGTAAAACCCCCAAAATTAGTTAGGGTGTCTAAATAATAACATGTTTTTCATAAGATTCTAAGGTATTCAAATGACTTATAATATGGTTTACAGGCAGTGTATAACGTTTGAGGTGAATTGGAAGTCAAACGTCAAGAGTCGACCAAAATGTTCGACGACTAGTCACCTATGTTCCTCATGTGTCTATGCCTGCTTAAAATTGTATGAAATGAGCTTATGAAGTATTAAAATTAGTTATAATGATTTTTAATGGTAGTATATGGATCTTCGTGAACTTTGGAGTCCAAACGTCCAAGAACGTCCAAGACGTTCGAAAGATAGCCTAGAGACATGCATGTGTGTGTCTTGATGGGGCCTTGCATGTTTGGACGAGTTGCTGGTGTTTGTTTTGGGTGAAACCTATGTGGAAGTTCTAAAACTTGTTAACGGTTGTATTTACGTTGGAAACTTCCGGGAACAACTTCTAAAGGGCCCCGCAAAAGGGCCCACTAGAAGGACCCAAGGCTGATCGAGACATTGCCTTGGCAGTGTCAATCGACGGACCAAACGACGGCCAGTTGGTTGACCAACGGCCCGTAAGTGAGGTCTAATCAATTGATACTTAGCTTGGTCAGGTCTCAACAAAAAAATTGTCCAAGGACCAATTGAGAAAGACAAAGGATGGCCAGTCGATTGGGTCCATCGATGGTGGCCTGCTGCCACTGTCTGTGCACTGTTTCATTAAAGGGGTGAATGGGAAATTCACCCCACATTCTATCCTTACCCCACATGATTTATTTGGTGATTTTTGGGTGTATTTAACTGATCAAAAACGCGATCAACCCATTCCCAAACCAAATCACACAAATTGACCCTTTCCCTAAAAAAATATTCTCCCTAGAAACCGCCATTGTTGGTGAAGCTCAAGAACAGCTTGGATCTTGGATTTACATGGATGAATCACCAATTTCTAAAGGTTTTTATTAATAAAAAGTTATGGAGATCCTTCATCTCTAGTTATCCTTCCATCTAGAGATTTAATCTCAAAGTTTTGAAAGAGATTTCATGATCCTTCTTCTTCTTCTTCAATCTAGCCATGGGTTCTTTCTAAAACCATTTTTAATGATTAAATAATGATGAATTGAAGTTAATATATTATTTTTAACGTGATTTTGAATCCAATTGCATGATGAACCCATGTCCCTTCCCAAACATGATTTAGCCTTGCATGGGCATTGCGATCATGGCTTGCTAATGGTTGAATTGCGATTCTCTTACATTGAATTGCTTATATTTACTGGTATTTAAGTATATTTATGTTGAATTGTTGAGGACTAATCCATTAGGATCAATGTATGAAGAATTGAGTGTTACTAGCCTATGTTCCTATATGTTACAATGAATTCGATTTTAGAACAATTGTGTAGGATTTCAATTATGGATGAGTCACGGTAGCTAATGCCTTATGTTAAAATTATGGATGAATTGTTGGTACAAACTCTTGATGATAAAATTAAATAAAGTCTTGCATGGGTTGATCTAGGTTCCTTTAGTCTATGAAGTAAAAAGGCTATGTATGTGATGTGATCTCGAATTATGGTTAGATGAAGCATGATTTTCTTTATAGTAAAGATCTATTGAGCTACTCCCTAACATGTACATTATTGTTAAAATCTGATTGATGATCAAGGCCTTATAGAATCAATAGTATTGGCTAATTCCTCTCTATTCTAGCGAATTAATAAGCCTAATGCCTATGTTGGAAGCTTGATCTTGAAGTGCTTTCGGCATGATTTCGTTATGACTAAGTGTATAATTAGATACTGACTTAGATTGATATTATTAATTAAATATGATCTATAATCCATGTAAGTGAAATTGGTTGATGGTCTATGTCCTCCTACCATCTAGTATGTTAATGTATTGTACTAGTTGTAGCATGGCCTTTGTAGTAGCTTATGCATGACTTCGTATATGATTATTATGTTTTATCTACTTCCTATACTTGATTTATTGATGAAAGAGTAGTAATGGTCAAGTATGACCAAAGGCTAAAGGATTGGTAAGAATTGCTCTACTCTTCTACTTCTTTATTTCTTTATAGTAATGTTGATGAAGCCTTGTACGACATTGTGTGGTATGGTCCACTTATGGTGGCGGTGTTTACTTTATTGTCATTATAATGTGTTGACCATGGCTTTGAAGGCAAATTGATGATTATATGAATGATTGGTTATGATGATCACCTTATGTGTAACTTGTGCCTAGTCTTCTACTTGAGTTGTGAATCTAGGTTATGTTACTATTGTTATAAGCATGTAAAGGGTTATGCAATATTATGTGTAGGTCATGCCATTAATAAAGTCTTAAAGATTGATGACCTGTACCCATGTACCCCTAGGTAAATGTGTGAATAACTAATGTTAGGAGTCTTAAAGTGTTCTATAAAGTTAACCTGTCTCCTATGCTATTGTGTGTTGTGTGGTCTATGCTTGAAGAGTATTGTGATCTAAGAGGGTGTCTGCCTCAATGAGTTGTTCATGCCCATTATGTGATCATGTTGACCAATGTACACACACACTAACACATTATGCATGCTTACAATGTAGTATGAATGTGCATAGTGTCTTAGTGGATTTATAAGAAAGTATTGCTCATATTGTGATACCTACAGACTTATGCATTGATATATGAACATGTGTGACATTATGTGTTATGTGATAGGTTTGTTCACATCTATGCATACATTCACACACATGTATGGTGGTCTAGTAAGTAGAGGGGCCTTGAGAGGGGTGCCCAAGAATACTCTAATCTACATAGGTACTTGAATATGATATAAGCATATAAAGAATGAATATCTTGAGCCTATGTTTTATGAAAATAATCATAATGGCATTTACTTTTAAGGGAACATAGCTTAGCACCGAGTGAACTTGTAGATGAGGCATGACAATTTCAAACATAGGGAAGGTAGGGTTCACTACTGTCCTCATGTGAAGGAGTGACACTTTCCCAAATAGGGGAGGTAGGGTTTACTACAGTCCTCACGGGGTGGATAGCCTCATGACCCAAAAAGGGGTTAGAGTGATGTTTCCATTATAACCCCCAAGTTCCATAAACTATGCTTGCCACATAGGATCTAGTAAGTGATAACACCTAATATGCTAGCATGTGTTAATGTTCTACCTTGGCTAGGTAGGAACACCTTCCCTTGGTGTAAGGCTATACAACACCAAATTACATCTTTAGCACCCATGGTCTTAGTATCGGTTAAGTCTATAGTTTCCCTAAAGTAAAATGGACAATGTAAGTAAATGCTTAGGACCCTAACTAGGATACTTAAGGGAGGTTATGTAGGATAGGTGGAAGTAATGAACCCATCTAGACATTGCACAAGTAGCTCTTAGGAGGTTCTAGGAAGGTGACCTAATGTGTATGATAATGGATATGTATTTTGCATGATATTGTAGAAGTTGTCTACTTGTTGTGAAGATGTGCATGGCATGATAAAATGTGATGTGGTCTTATCATTATATGCACTATGTGAGTCTTAATGACTATATGATGAAGGTTGTTGACATGAATGAAGTTGTCTTCACTTATATGTTGATGTATGAATTGAATGTTAAGGTTTGTGGTCTCATGATGGGTTTACTAAGTATGTGTGAGGTTATGGGGCTTCACATGTACATTACACTAGTAGACTAAGATTGGGTTCATGAATAAGGTCTTAAAATGATGAGTATGAAAAGAAGTAAATATATGTGTAAATTGAATATAGCTTACTGTAATAGTTCTATGGTATTGACTTAAATGTGTCTTTGATATGTTATGCTTACATAATGATATGTTTTGGCTTGTGTAGATGATATGTATGTTTCCTTGTGGCCTTAAGGTGATGCATTGCAAAAAGTATCACTAGAGGGTTACTTGGGAGGTTAATAAATAAAAGGGAAAATAGTTCATCGTTAAGGGAAAACTAGTCACTGTAATGTGACTTGAAAATGTAATAAATCCTATATGTGATCCTATGAAATGTTTAGCCTTTGAATATGTTTATATCATGTATGTGAATGATATAAATGCTATTGGATAAAGGTTTTATGAAGATTTACTCAAAAAGGCATGAAGTATGATTTCAAGAAAATGTCCCTTTTAAATGCATGTTTTTGCATGGTTGTCATACTTAGTGCATTCTTGTACTAATCCCATTCTTCTATACTTTTTACACAAAGTGTAGGTTATGGATTCTTAATGGATGTTTCGAATGGTGAAGAGCTTGATAGATTATTCCCAAGCTCGATAAAAGAAATCCTTAAGTTCAAGTATCTCCTACTTATGTCTTTAAAGTAAAAGTGTTTAAATATTGTATAGTGATGTAATGTGTTTTATGTGCCGTGTCCCAAATGTACTCTAATGTTGTTGAGTCTATGATGGCAAAGAAACTTAAGGTCTATATATGTATTATCACTTCTGTTTTATATATATGAAGTAATGTTCTAGCATATAATGTGTTAAGAAAGTTTTAAATTTTCCGCTAAATTTACTATGTCAATGCGATGAATGATAACTATGGGCTTGTATAAGACCTCCGAGAGGTCAAGTACGCCATGTAACTTCTAGGGGGTGCTCCCCGGATGTTACACTTAGACTCCTCAAAATAAGAAGCTTACTTTTATGTCACATATATATAACATACATAATATAGTCTTAATAGGGATGTCTCATATTAAACCATGTAAACAAAATAGAACAATATGTCCATAGCCCTTACACAATTGTATAAATGCCACTTAGGGCTTACAACAATATCATGAAACAACAAGAGTGAAATGATTGTCTTTAGACAATAACAATGTAGCATAGGTAAAGTGAGAAAAGGCATCATCCTCAGAACATGAAGACATACCCACTCTTGGAGAAAAAATCCAAGCCTTCCTTGCAAAGTTGTTACGAACCCTTCAACGACCGGAACCTACAATGTGTGGAAAATGGGAGAAATAGGTGTTAGCGCATCATTTGTAATAAGTATGGAAACATATGCACACAAAACATAGTAAACATGCTAAAAAGGTACATTTGATAAAACCATGCCAAGTTACGTTGAAAAGCCTTATGCATAATCAAGAAACACGTACAAGACAATAATCATGTATCCGTTAAGCCTATAGCTTTTTCAACACAAGAAAAACAACATCAAGTTAAGCCAAGTCAACATGAGTATAGCACAATAGAATTCATAGCCAAGGCAACTCTACTATCATATTATAACCAAAAGTCATGTTCATGAATTTTTAACATAATAACATAATTATAACCCTTACCCATAGCCCTTCACCAAGCCTACTAGCGCAATGGTCAAGTGAAGCCCCATAACTCCACTCAACAAAGAAAAATAATTAAAGGATCATGAATAATCTGTAACTTCACATAACATAGAATTATAAGTATTCATCTTCATATTTAGAAATATATATAGCATTAACATGAGGAACCAACATAAGCATAAATTTATTTCATAAGAGCATAAACCATAAGAACAACCTTCTAAGACTTCCCTCAAGGCTAACTAGTGCAATATATAGGTAGAGTCCCACACTCCTACCTAGACAAAGTCAAACCCCTTAGGTCATCCTAGTTAGAGTTCACCTTATTACTTCATTTTACTTTTGGGAACATCTTGCCTTAACCGACATAGACTACATAAGCTAATGTGGAATCTAGAGTCATGAAACATTACACCGAAAGAATGTGGAATACTTTCCAAGGTATACCAAAACATGAACATATAATCTATATGGATCCACTAGCTAGTATTCCTATGGGGGCAGCATAGTTCAAGAACTAGGATATGTGCTTGGGACCCTCTTTATGCTTCATGCATTATAGTCTCCAATCTCATGAGTACAATAGTAAACCTACCTTCCCTATGTGGGAAGGAACACTACTCACTACTAGTTCACTCGGTTCTAAGTTAGAGTCCCTTTTGAAATGTCTTTCTTTAACAATCATAACTTTGTTTTGGTCATAGGAGACTACTCCTTATATAGTCATAGTCTTTAGCTCAATAGGAATTGCATGACAACATCCTTTCAATACAACCCTCACACTTGAGATTAACACTTTAATATCATCATAATACAGTAAGGCATATAGGTACTTCATAACCAACCTTATATAATTACATCTTAACATAATCTCACAATATACATAATCAAGACATTTCAATTGCATTGTAACACTCCGAAAATGTCATGACTTAGACTAGATCTTAATCTATAAAATAATGTTTAAAATGATGTTTACAGACCTATATTAATGTAATAAACAAATTTGGAAAAGGTTAGAGACAAAACGACAAAGAAAGACCTTGACCTCCGGAAACTAGCTAATTATAACTAGTTGACGTCCCTATGTTTGGTGATGGTGTAGAGGTGTCAAATGAAGTTCAAAACTTGTAATGAGACCTTTGATAGGTATTATGTAGTAAAAAGGGTCCAAACATTTAGTACAGACACCCCAAGGACCATTCGAAGGGTCCTTGATGAAGATCCAAACATGGGTGGGCAGGCTGCCTGGCAGGCTGCGAGCAGGCAGAATTGGATGCAAGTGTGCGACGCGAACATAACACGCTGGTCACTGCCTCAAGATTTTAGAAGCATCCTTGCGATGCGAGGCTGACACACACCTTACTGCCTCAACTCAAATTTTAATAAAAATGATGGGATTTTGCCTCGCAACGCGCAACCACTTTCCAGAATCGTATAAGTCATATTTTTGGTAATTTAACTTTTTAAAAAGAACCATTTTAGTGGAGGGTCTTTTGGGTAATTCATAGGAAGACTATATATTTATATTAGGTCAGTTTTAGACAACTTTTACACGTCCAAATCAGATTAAAACAAGTTTTCTCTCATCTCTCAAGAAATGATGTTTTTTCCGAACTCCATTGAAGAACAAGAAGAGCTTAAGGAAGAAGACGAATACTTGAAACTTTTCATCCAATTTTCGTGGATTCTTCATCTATAAGGTATGGGTTTTTCACTATTGGGATTCCTTTCCCCAAGATGTCCTTTCAAGATACGTTTTCAAGAACTTCAAATACTAGGGTTTTTACTCTACAAAACGGATTTTCTTCCTAACCCTAGATTTATGATTTTCAATTAATAGTAAGTGTTTTCTATGGTTGATTTCACACAGATAGAAGAATTAGAAAAAGAATTAGCCTATTTAAAATTATTATATGAAAAAAGACAAAGAAGAAAAGAAGATATGTAAAGTTTGTCGGCCATATATTTAAAGTAAGGCCATTATAGTTTATCTTTTATTTAAAATTAAAAGTATGTCGGCCAATATGTAAAGTTAGGCCACTAAGTCAAAAAGTAAATAGTAATGTTTTTTGTCGTGTTGTGTCGGCAGAATTATATACTGCCAAGTGTAAAAGTTGTGTCGGCCACTTATATTTTGGCCAAATATGTAAGTTTGTATTATAAATAGAGGGTTTTCCCTCAGCAATAAACAAGATCAGCAGGATCAGCTTCCCCTACATCTCTCTTCAATCTCTCTACATTCCGCTTCCCCCCTTACTTGGTATCAGAGCTAGTCAATCAAGAAGAGTTAGTCAAACGAGATAAGATATCAACAACAGCTATGGAAAACAAAGCATCTACCAGCAATCTACAAGAACAGGTATACTTAAAATCATTTATGAGTAACTAAATTGCTTTATTCCTGATAATCTTTCCTAGTTTATATATATTTATTATGAATGAATAATGTTATAATAGTCATCTCTAGAAGGTTTGCTATGGAGATATTCTGCGAGTAAGTAAGCCCGGACTATGCCATCCTAAGGTGGAAACCGGTAGGCAAGGAGGCCGTTAAGGGGAGTACACAGTGTTGAGGCGCTGTTAGGGTAACTGATTAAAGAAGAAGGCCATAGTAGTGACTAGACGAGATGAATATTATACTGTTATTATTCATGATGAATAAGTATAAACTGTGAAAAGGTTAGAAGGAATAAAATTTTTAGTGAAAAGAATGAAAAATATGCCTACATACTTGTTAGATAATGATAATGATTATATGATGTTATTGTTTTATATATTGAAAAATATTGATGTTGATGCACGAAGAATAATTTATGATAAATTGATAATGCATGAGATAATTGAAACAACAACTGTAGGTTGGTCTGAGCTGATTATTTATGATGATAATGATCTAGAATATTTATTTGATGATTTAGAACTATATAGAGATCAATGATAAATTATAGATATTTGAGGTTATGGAAAGAAACTAAAGAAAAGATAGATCTAGAAGAAAAACTTCTTATTGAAAATGTTAATAAATATATATATATCTTCATGAAGAAGAATATTTAGAATACATAGAAACAAATGCTAAAGAAATACAGAAGTTAAATATAATTAAGAAAGAATATTATGAACAAATATTTTCCTAAAAATGGATAAAAGAATATATAAACAACTATTGATAGAAGAATTAAATAAATTACAATATAAACATGACTTTATGAAAGACAGATTAATAGAAAATATATTTGCAGGAGTATGTAATAAATCGATATTAATACAAAAGAAACAAGTATTTGATTTAAAATTACAAATAGACTGTTTAGAATATAAAATACAACATGATATATACCATAAAAATGAATATAATGAATAAAGAAGAATATCCGATAGATGAAAAAACTTTTGAAATATATGATGGATTAAAAATAAAAATAGTATTTTCCAACTTAGGAAGACGATATAAAAAAATAGGAGATAAACTGTATTTAATGTTAGAAAAAGAATCTGCTAAATTAGAAGATAGTTTAACAGCAATGATAAGGATAACTAAAGAAAATGAAGAAATAGATAAAGCTAAAGAAATTGAACAGATTAAAATACAAGCAAAACAAGAAATAAAGAAAATTGAAGAAACAAAAAATAGTAAAATAGAGGAATTAGAAAAAGAATTAGCCTATTTAAAATTATTATATGAAAATAGACAAAAAGAAAAACAACTACAAAAAGAAAAAGAATTAGAACTTCAAAAAACAGCGGAATTAGCTAACGAAATAAATGAAATGAAACATATATTAAATGAAACCGAAAATATTGAAATAAATGAAATAAACAATGATTCTGATAAAAATTCAGAAAATTCAGAAGTAAGCGATATAAGTGAAACGTATACAGAAATCTTAGAACAAACAAATAAATTAAAAACATTAGAAATAAATACAAATAAAGCAGAAACTTCAAAAGAAAAAACTCCAGATAATAGTCCTAGACATAATCCTAGAACGTCAATACCAACTTATTATACTAGAAGTTATTCAAACTCAGATAGAACTGATGCAATATGGAATAGTAGATTAGATACAAAATGGAAACCTAAATTAACAATAGAACAAACTAACTTTTTAGATTTAGATTGTGTTATCGAGATAAATAAAGTAATTTTGTTATGGATAGGAAATATATCTAAACAATTAATCGATAATAAGATAACAATAAAAGACACTCCAGGTTATATAGAAAGAACAATAATAGGAACGGTAAAATTATGGTTAGAAAACTTACCATTAGAAAGTAAAGAAGCACTTAGAAGTGATAAAAAATTAGATGGATCAATAACAACATCTAATATAGACATATTAGAAAAATATAACTTAGCAATACAAAATGAATTTGGAAGTCTGACTACAGATATAAAAGAACAAAATAAAGAAAGAATTATAAACAGACAATTAATGTCAAAATTAGCTATATGTAACATGTGCTATATAGAAGAATACACATGTGCATTTAAAGAATATTACTACAAAGCAAAATATGATATAAATGAAGCAAAAGAAATAAAACAACAATATTTCACAAAACTACCAGAACCATTTAGTACTAATATAATAAAAGATTGGAATAATGAAGAAATAACAGATACATTAGGCTCAAGAATAAAATTTCTACAGCAATGGTTTATACAACTATGTGAAAATCAAAAAGAAAAACTAAAAATGGAAAAAGTATTAATAAAAAACTTAGCGTGTTGTAAAAATAAAATAGCACCAAATTTTGGTTGTGAAGATAAATATTATAAGAGATCTAGAAAACGTAAAAATTATAGAAAAACAAAAACTAAATATAAATATAAAAAACCAAGAAAACGATATTTTATAAAAGATCATAAACAAAAAAGAAAATCTAGACCAAAGAAACCTTTATCAAATTGTAATTGTTACAATTGTGGTAAATTAGGACATTTAGCTAAAGATTGTAGACTACCCAAAAATATAAAAAGGAAACAAATTGCAGAATTAATTTTAGATGAACAAAGCTATACACAAATAGATTATTTAGATTATGAATTAGATGATGATGATAGTATATATGAGATTTCAGATATAGAAATTAATAATGATTATGAAAACGAAACAGATTATGACATAGAATCAGATAGTGAAATAATACTAGAAGAAAATGACTGAAGAAAATATAAGAATTATATCTACGGAAGAGTATCATGATGAGGACTCAGTAGAACAAAAAATAATATTTGATAATACAATTTTTCAAGAAATAAAAAATAAAGAACTAGATTTAAGTGTAGAAAAAGTATTAAAAGTACCAATTCTAAACCAATTCTTTAAAAGAAATAAAGAGGAATATTATGTAGTTAGTCAAAAAGAACATATTATAGATTGTAAATATACAAAAGGAAAGGCACAAATACCTATACTAAATAAAAGACTAATTAATCAAGAAATACAACATATAAAGGCTAAAACACCTATAAAATACGTACATTTAGGAAGAACAGAGATATTAATAAAAGCCTGTTTTAGAGAAGGAATCGATACACCCATAGAAATATACTTAGCAGATGATAGGATAATACATCCTATAGAAAAAAGCGTAATTAGCGCAATAAAAGGAAATTTAATATATCAAAAATTTAAATTTATAATTAGTGCAAATTATTCAATTGCATTAACAGATAGAAATATAGATAAATCATTAGTGTTATATTGGAAACTATCAGGAATAGAACTAGCACCTGGCAGTAAGATATTTACAGCAAGATGTAAAAATTTATACATATTAACAACAAAACATAAAGTAATTGCTAAAAATAAAATAGATAGGATTAAAATCGAAAATCCTTTTGATCAAATTCTTACAGTTATAGATAATAATGATTATAGTTATAAAGACATGGATATTGAAGAAGATTTAGAAATACTAAATGAAAGAAAAAATACTTTGAGAATAGCTAAACCATTAAGTAGAAGTACTTCATCAAAAGCAAGTACATCAAAAAGAAAATATGACTTCCCTGTACTATCAAATACGGAAGAAAATATATTAAACTATTATTTCATTGAAGGAATAATTAATGAACAAAGACATAAGATATTAATAAATACAGGTCAAGATGATAATTATATAAACACAGAATTAGTTTTAGAAAATGAAATTATAAAAACAGGACATGTATGCCCTGGATTACCTAACGAAATAATAACTATAAGTGAAGAAATAGAAAAAGAAGTTATACTCTTAATAATACCATTTAAAATTTATCAAGGGAAAGAAAGTATAACATTAGGTATAAATTGGTTAGATCAATTTACCCCATATAAAATAGAAAAAGAGCAATTAACTATTACTTGCCAAAATAAGAAGATAATTATAAAAAGAATAATGTAATAAGAAATGAAAATTTATATACTTGCAAAAATTATTATAGAAGGATATTATAATAGGTATTATACACCTATGATAGATACAGGAGCTGAAACTAATATATGTAAATATAATTGTTTACCAGAAGAAAAATGGGAAAAATTAAAAACACCCATGGTAGTAACTGGATTTAATAATGAAAGTAGTATGATTACTTATAAAGCAAAAAATATTAAGATACAGATTTGGGATAAAATTCTAATAATAGAAGATATATATAGTTTTGATTGTAAAACAAAAGATATATTATTAGGAATGCCTTTTTTAGACAAATTATACCCACACATAATAACTAAAACACATTGGTGGTTTACTACGCCATGTGGATACAAAGTAGGAGCAAAAAGAGTTAATAATAAACAAAGAAAATCAAAAGAATGGATCAAAGGAAGTGAAAAGATAAATCAGGAAATGGAAAACATAAATAAAAAAGAAATTAATCAATTTGAAATTATTATATTTACCATAGATAAAATTAAATTAATAAATGAACAATTGGAACTTTTATATAGTAATAACCCCTTAAAAGGTTGGGAAAAACATAAAACAACTATAAAGATAGAATTAATAGACGAAAATAGTCTAATAATACAAAAACCATTAAAATATAATTTTGATGATCTAAATGAATTCAAAATTCATATAGAAGAATTATTAAAAAATAATTATATACAAGAGACTAATAGTAAACATAGTAGTCCAGCATTTATAGTAAATAATCATAATGAACAAAAAAGAGGTAAAAGTAGAATGGTAATAGATTATCGTAATCTAAATGCCAAAACTAAAACTTACAATTATCCTATACCAAATAAGATATTAAAAATAAGACAAGTACAAGGATATAACTATTTTAGTAAATTTGATTGTAAATCAGGTTTTTATCATTTAAAACTAGAAGATAAATCAAAACAATTAACTGCATTTACAGTACCACAAGGATATTATGAATGGAATGTTTTACCATTTGGATATAAAAATGCACCAGGTAGATATCAACATTTTATGGATAGTTATTTTAATCAATTAGAAAACTGTATTGTTTATATAGATGACATCTTATTATACTCTAGAACACATGACGAACATATAAGATTACTAGAAAAATTCCTACATATAATTAAACAATCTGGTATAAGTCTAAGTAAAACAAAATCGGAAATTATGAAAAATCAAATAGAATTTTTAGGAATTCAAATAGATAAAAATGGCATAAAAATGCAAACGCATATAGTACAGAAAATAATAAATTTAGATGAAAATATAGACACAAAAAAGAAATTACAATCCTTTTTAGGATTAGTAAATCAAGTAAGAGAATATATACCAAAATTAGCAGAATACTTAAAACCATTACATAAAAAGCTTAAAAAAGATATTGAATATCATTTTGATAAAAAGGATAAAGAAAATATAAAAAATATTAAGAAGTTATGTAAAAAACTACCAAAACTTTATTTTCCAGATGCAAAAAGAAAATTTATCTATATAGTGGAAACTGACTCAAGTGAAAATAGTTATGGTGGAGTATTAAAATATAAATACGAAAATGATAATATAGAATATCATTGTAGATATCATTCAGGATCTTATACTGAGCCACAAATACGATGGGAAATTAATAGAAAAGAGTTATTAGCATTATATAAATGTCTATTAGCATTTGAACACTATATTGTATATAACAAATTTATTGTACGAATAGATAATACACAGGTAAAATGGTGGTTAACAAAAAAGATAGATGATTCTGTAACAACGAAAGAAATACGAAGATTGGTATTAAATATATTGAATTTTACATTTACAATTGAAGTAATTACAACTGACAAGAATGTTATTGCAGATTATCTCTCCAGAAACAGATACAATGAAACAAATCTTATCTATGATGACAAATCTTTGTCAAAAAATAGAAAAGATAGAACAAGAAGTACAAACGCTCAAAGCGACAGCTAACAGTCAGCAGCATGACTATAAAAATGCGGAGCTACGTCTTAAGGCAGACGGTAAACAGCCAGAGCTAAAAGGTGACGTTGAGAAACACCTAAAAACTCAAGATATTAACAAACTATCAATTGCAGGTACAAGCAAAGGAGTTATGGAAAAACCAATTCCAAGAAACATAAACCTTAACAGTTTATTTTCAAAACCATTTATACCAAAAGACCAGATAATAGAAGCCCCAACTCCACAAATATCCACATATGCAGCTAGCTTAAACAAAGAGAAGAAAATATATAACCATATTTCCCAAAATTACATTGAAAATGTATATCAGATAATAACCTTCTTAAATTCCAAACCAAGATCTACCACCACAAAAGAAAAAACCCAAGACTACTTAACCCAAAAACTACAAGGTTATAATAAGCTTATTGCACAGCCAAAAACAAACCCCAATTTAGTTAAAACTTGTTATAATTATGGTTTGTTAAGTACTGTTTACACATATACAGGTGAAGAAATAAGTGGAATTCCAGAAATTCATAGAGCATTTACGATATACAAAAAGATAACAAAAGGAAATTTATTCTTTATTCGATGTTATACGGCACCAGCTGAGATACTTTTTAATGAGATAAAACCTATGATCCAAGTAGTGAAAATTGGATTAACACGAGATATGATCATACCAGAAGAAATAGGACAACAGCCAGAAATATCAAAAGTTGAGATACCCAATTTTTATGCAAATAAAAGGATAATTGGGCTATCAACTATTGTCCAAGAACTAGCTAACAATTATCTACAAGGAAATGCCATCTGGAGTTATTACTCTAGAGATCATTTAATGATTTACGCAAATTCTCGCGAAGTTAGACAAACAGATATGGACGAAGTACAAAAATGGATATTATCCTTAATTAAACCAGAGGATATGCCAACAACAAGAGCTATAAAAAAGGGATTCATCTCCGAAGATTTATTAACAAGATACTGCAAATTAATAGGACACAAATATCCAGAACATCTATGTTCCAAATGTAATGAAGGAGACAAAACTATTCCGGAAGTCCTATTCGATTAAAAAGAAGAAGACAAGAGAAAGAAGAAGACAAGAAAAAAGAAGAAGACAAAGCAGAAGAAGATAAGAAGAAAAAGACAAAGAAGAAAAGAAGATATGTAAAGTTTGTCGGCCATATATTTAAAGTAAGGCCATTATAGTTTATCTTTTATTTAAAGTTAAAAGTATGTCGGCCAATATGTAAAGTTAGGCCACTAAGTCAAAAAGTAAATAGTAATGTTTTTTGTCGTGTTGTGTCGGCAGAATTATATACTGCCAAGTGTAAAAGTTGTGTCGGCCACTTATATTTTGGCCAAATATGTAAGTTTGTATTATAAATAGAGGGTTTTCCCTCAGCAATAAACAAGATCAGCAGGATCAGCTTCCCCTACATCTCTCTTCAATCTCTCTACATTCCGCTTCCCCCCTTCCTATTATGTTATGTTAATCTCACATATAAAGGGTTATGATGAAAGGACATTCTCATCAAATCTTAAAGATCTCATGATCATGTTTATACAAGGAGATAATCTCCTATGATCTATGATAAGTTTATGATAAAAAACAACTTAATGTTTATTCAAGAAAGGGACTTAAGCTAAGCACCGATGAACTAGATATAAGAGGTGTCCCTTCCCTAGTTTGAAGGTAGGTTCACAATGACTCTCATGAAATTGAGGATGCCATGTAATGTGGAACTATTTCTCTCTAATACATCTCATAGTTCTTGAACTATGTTGCCACCATAGGATACTAGCTAGTGGATCCACCAAGAAAGCTATGTTATGTTAGGTTCTACTTTGGACGGTTTGGTGTGGGGTTTTATGACACAGGATTTCATGTTTATCTCACATGGTCTATGTCGGTTGAGGTGAATGAATGTTCCCTCATGTAAAATGAAAGATAAGAAAATGAATGTTGTCTAGGGTGACTAGACGAGTCTACTTAGTATAGGTAGGGGTATGATACTTTACCTATACATTGCACAAGTTGACTCTAAAGGAAGTCCTAGGAGATTGTTCTTATGTAATATGATAACATGAAAGGTATGATGCTTATGATACATGATGTTACTCTTATATGATGTTGGTCATTATGATGATTATGTTATTGAGTTATATTGTTATACGAAGTGATGACTACTTATGTTACAAGTTATATGCAACAAAGCTTTACTTATGGTCTCCTATCTTGTCTACTTGGTTGTGTGGGGTTACGGGGCTTCACATGACCATTGCACTTGTAGGTTGGGGATGGTATCATTGGTAAGTGTTTTGCATGTTAGTTTATGTTATCTATTGAATATGAAAAGTTAGTATGTCTTCGTTTATGATAATGCTTTAAGTGATGAAATCCTTAACTTGTATATGTTATATGGTATGTGCATTGAATAGTTTCATATGACATAGCATGTTTTTCTAAAGAAGTGATTAATGTTCCTTTTTCATGGATTTCCTTAAGTGTTATGTGCATGTACCCATATTTAGTACATGTGGCGTACTAACACCATTACATTATATTACTACAACTGTAGGTTCTGGCTATTGAAGTATAAGGAGGCCGTTTCAAAGAAGCTTGGAATTCTTTCTCCAAGTCTTGGTAGGTCGTCATGTTCGGGGATGCTATCTTTCATATTCCAGCTTATGAAGACTTAGAAGTTTTAAGAATATTCTAATTCCATTTATGTTCTTTTGGATTGTTTTGTACTAAGGCCTATATGGCATATTTACTATATATTGGCTAAGTCCAAATTTGCACTCCTTAGATGGTTTTATATATATGGGACAAGTTTTAGAATATCGTATGCTATTATGAATGTTAGGTATGAAGTCTGAGTATACTTCACATAAGTATGTAAAAGTTCTAAATTTTCCGCAATTTGACCGATCACATGTTATGATGAAAGCTAAGGGCTTGCCTGAGTCCTCTGAGAGAAGAACGACGCCGGTATCATCTGGGGTACGCTCTCCGAGTGTGACATACATCATCATACCAAAACCTACTTGATTCAATCATGAGGTATACTTCAATTAAAATTCATCACCAAGTACAAGTCACCAAATTGAAGTAAAGGTTTGAGATCACAAAGACTTACCCAATCTCCTTCACAAGACATCATGCAAGTTTTTACCATCAACCATCCAATTCAACCCAACAAGGGGTGTAATATAGTCACACGGTAGTAAATGACACAATAATTTAGTCAATTGCATCATTACAACTCAATTCAATACTAGTACATAACATAGGGTTAGGGACTTGAGGTCAATTTCATGATCTATTCCACATACAAGGTGAACTCCTCAAGAAGTAGCATAATTGAATAATAATACATCAGAATCTAAACATAATAATCAAAATAAACAATAGACAATACAATTTAGAAGATCACATTCGTATTAGAAAGAAACCCATGTGAAATCATCTTTTGAAAATCAATTTTTGGAAGAACCCTTTGGGGAAAGGAATCCCAAAGGCGAAAAGTTCCCATACCGTGGTATTTGATGAATATTGATGGAAGAAAATTGACTTTTTGCTGCACAAAGACCTTGACTTAGTTCTCCAATGGAGTTCTTATTTTTGGGAGAGAGAAAGAAGAGAGAAGGAAGTGCAATTTGTGTTTGGGAAATTGTGGGTTGTTTTGTTGAGTTTAGGCTTAGGGTAGGTTATATAGTTGATTAACTTACCTAATTAACCATCCCCTAATCAGTAATTAAACCCCTAACTAACTAATTCAATTAAATGAAGTCACTAAAACTCACCAACGAAATTGCGTTCCTGACCTACGAGACCATGACCTACGGTACGTAGGTCAGTCGACGTGCCTTGGGACCAACCATCCTGCAGGTACATTGTTTTGGTCAGAGACCCTGCATTGGGAAACTTTTGAAAAAGTGGTTAAGTATCAAATGAATGAGGCATCGATGTCGCGTCTCTCACATACGCCCTGTCGATAACAAGCGTAGGTGGACACTGTTTGCACTATCCCATTTGACAACTTTGGGTAAAAATGAAAGGGTCTTTCTCAAGGACCCTTATGGTGGTACTTGGGGAGTCGTACCCAAGCTTTTCAGCCCTAAACCTACTTCAATACGTGATAGACATCTTTACACAAA
This sequence comes from Solanum sitiens, assembly GCA_016801875.1. NCBI lineage: Eukaryota > Viridiplantae > Streptophyta > Magnoliopsida > Solanales > Solanaceae > Solanum > Solanum sitiens. The sequence continues at coordinate 2,738,256 of JABWTJ010000073.1, read as the reverse complement.
ATTTCAGCATTTTCCGACACTTAAAACCTTGTAAAATAGTCTAAGGCACTCTAGCACCTTTTGCACTAGTCTCCGAACGTCTTCGACGTTCCTTGACGTATTGACTCTAATGCTTTCTAAATGACTTTTATACAGTATTGTTGACCTTAAAATAGTGTTACAAACCTTAGACACTCATGTGAGGCTATATATTATGTTTCAGACTTTCGAAGTGTTGCATTCTCTCCCTCTTAAGAACATTCATCCCCGAATGACGCTAAAATCTTTTGAAGGGAGATGATAGACTCAATACTAGTTGTGTAACAACCCGAAAATAACTATGCAAAGTAATGCCTAAACATACCTAGAATGCCTAGATTAGACCGGGTTCACACGGATTGATGCGCGTGGAACCAGACCTCAGAACCCATGTACCAGCCAAGCCAACCAACTTGGTGAATTAGTTGAGCTAGGCAAGGTTGGCTCCAGCCATGTAGGGTACCCCAATATTAGGATTCACCCGGATGAGTCTTAACCGGACTTGAAAAGGGTAATCTTAGGTTTGGAGGGTATAGGGGTAAAATGGTCTTTTCCAGGCTAAGGGTTGACCCAAATTTGACCGTTTTTGCAAGTGGAGCTTCACCCGGGTTCGATCCTTGGTGGAAGCAATGTTAAATTGAATTAAATAATATTAATTATCTTATTTAAGTAAGGGCATGATGATTCATTTCACCTAAACCATAAAAAATCAGATTTTTAATTAATAAATAATAAGGAGTCCTAGTTTGACTAAGTCTTCAACTAAAACTCCTACACTTAGTCTCATCTCTCTCCACTCTTATTCTCACGACTTTCTCCACTCTCTTATCACGTTATTTATCAGCAAAAAGAACAAAAAAATCAAAGTTCATCACTTGAAGAACTTGCACACAAAAACTCAAAAGAAAAACTAAACTAAAAACGAAAAGCGAAAGCATCTTTCAAATGGTTTGCGCGTGAGTTTTGTTGGAGAAGCATTTCTTTTTCGTGGGAGTTTGCAGCACTTAAGATCAGATTTGAAAGGTGTTAAACGACGAGAAAAGGTATGGGTTTTCTTCCTCTTGGTCCCTTTCCCAAGAGACCCCTAAGTTTCAGTCGAATTCTAACCCGAAAACTAGAAATGTTCCCCGTTGCATGTCCGTGTCACTAGCTCCCATTGTATTTTGTAGGTTGGGTATGTTTTTCTTGTAGAATTTAGGGATGTGAGGTGTTTTTGTGATGATGATGTTCAATTATGTATGTTCGGATTAATGTGAGTAATAAGCATGCTTTCCGAATCTATGTGTTAAACGTGCGTGTGCATTGTGTATGCCATGACTTTGGTCATGGGTTGAAGTGAGTAATATGCATGTTAAATTCTTGTGTTTTGTATGCAATTACTTGAAGTAAATCGTGATGTTCATAAGTGGTGTAATGTTTCTGAATTGAGTGAAAATTCTTGATCAAATGTCACCACGAAAATGCACAAAATAAACATACTAAATGTCTAATGAATTGTCCAAAAATCTAACATATAAATTGTTGAGGAAATGGACTGGAAAGCGTGATCAAATTTCCAGATTTGCTGGAATTGGTTTCGGCTAAGTTACTCGAAAAATTGGAGAGTTAAAAAAAATATTTTAAATATGTGAGGTCATCAAGGATTGAACCAAAGACCTCACTATATAAAGGCTGCTGAAAAATTAATATTTAAAGTGAGGTGAGGGGGATTCGAAATGGGGTAAGGCTAGTGAAGAAATAAGAGAAAAAGGGAAAATAAATAAAATGTGGAGTGTGGGGATCGAACCCCCAACCCCTCGGATAGGTGAGAAAAGTAGAAGAAGACTAAAGAAAAATTAAATGAGGTGTGTGTGAATCGAACCCACAACCTCTCGGATAGGTGAGGGAGTTAGGAGAAAAATTAAAGAATAATAAAATGAGGTTATGGGGGATCGATCCCACATCATCTTGGTCAAAAACAGAAAAGTCAAGGAGAGACAAGAAAGAAAAAGAAATGTAGATATTGGGATTTGAACTTGGGTCCCCAAGATGAAATTTTAAATTAAAATTTAATATAAGACTAACTGTTGCTCAAGGGATTTGAAATCGGGTTCCCTTGCCCAATTCCGTATTGATGCATAAGCCTTACGTGAATAAATACTTAATGAAAGCTGCCTATAGGAATCGAAATCCTGACCTTGGCATACTTACAAGATGCATAAGTCTTGTACCACATAATCTTGGGTAAGTATGAGTCACTTAGATGAATTATGAACGAAGCCTCATGGCTTGTATGTATGGATCCATAAGTCCAGTGTACGTTTAAAAGTAAGTGAACCTAAGATGTATGTAATGAAATGATGTTAACCCAGGAGGGTTAAGTAAGAGTGTGAAACACACTAAAAGGCCAAGTGCATTGGCATATGACGAAATGAACATTCACGTAATAAGGTGAGTAATTATGTTATACTATGATGCTAATGAAAATAGTAACAACATGATAAGAGGCTAGTGCAAGTGAGACAAGCTGCATCTACGCCTAAAAATCAATATCACTAAATGAAATTTCTAAGATATTATATTTATGCTAAACGATGAATAAATCAAGAAAAAGTGGCTACATGAGGATAGGCTAGTACAAGTTAGACAAGATGTATCTACGCCTAGAATCAATGTCCGTCAAAGTAAATTCCAATAGAGCATATGTATGTTATACGATGAACAAATAATGAAAGGTGAGTAAAGATGAAACGAAAAGATGTTAAGAAAGAACAGGGTGGCATCACAATATTAGGCTAGTGCAAGTGAGACAAGCTGTACCTACGCCAATATAAGGTCACCAAAAGTACTCACCTAAGAGTGTGTTGAATATTAAGAGACAAGTCTCAGTCACACTCTATATGTAAGTGTAAGGACAATTCACACTTAATACGTAAAGAAGATATGATAAATCATCTAATGAGCTATGACTACCTCATTCTAGAATAAAGCTTCGATGATGTATGAGTTGAATGTAAATAGGAACTTTAAATGGAGCACCGATAGGCTAGCTATGAGTGGTGATACATTATTTTGGGAAGAGCGGAGGTTCACGTAATTCTCATGAGATGAGACTTTCTACCAAGGTGGGTATGGGTCTCCTTAAATCTCCTAGTCTTTGAACTATGCTACCAACATAGGGAACTAGCAAGTGGTTTTCCACCTAAGCGAGCTAGGGATGTTTTGGTTTTACCTTGGCCAGTGACTCCACCTCTTTTTGGTGTGGGGAAGACACCGGATTTGATGATGCTCACATGATCTATGTCGGTTAAAGTTGAAGTTCCTCAAAGTATGAAAGATAATGAAATGAATGATACTGAAGGTGTTTGGATATGATAATCAAGAGGTGAACTAGACTCAAGTAATGACACTAGGTCATTCTTGGTCATTGGATAGTGAACTCGATCGGAGTCTTAAAAAACATCCTAGGTATAGCTGGTGTTCACACCAACCTACGAAAGAATGAAACCGAAGTACGTATGAATGAATGAAGCAGACTCTGTGTTTTCTAAAGAAGGCTCCCTAGTTGAGGTCCCATATGTTGAGCCCTCATTTTTTGAAGTCCTAATGTTAAGTCCATGATTCCAAGGTCTCACGGCATATGAACGAATGATATGTAATATATGTATGTGCTATATGAATTATGTTTTGTGCTGTGTGCAATATGAAAAGAATGATGTTGCATGTTACTCTCATAGCATGACTTTCCTAATCTGATTTGGCAAGTCCGACTGACTTGGCTTTCCATAATTCATATCGTTATGAGAGAGCTCTTCTTAATCATGCATGTCCTTGGTGTGTACTTGCATACACCCATACTTAGTACAAGTTTGTACTAATCCCATACATTATACTATTTTAGGTGCAGGTTCAGGAGGGTGTTGAAGACATTCATTGCAGTTGTTCGGACATCAGAGCTTTTGATCCGGACTTGGTAGGTTCTCATATTCGAGGATACCTGTCGTTATGTTTCTAGCTTAGTAATAGGTTTAGGCTAGTGCAACATGTTCCACTAGTAATTCTTTCCTATTTTGTTCAAACTTATGTAATGGTGCTATTTTGGCAATTGTTACTTATGCTATAAGACTATTTATTTCCAGATTGAATGATTCATTATTAAATGGTTGATACACAAGAGCAATGAACTTTTTTATACGCATATGTATGTAATAACTATGAAGTCTATGTACACTTCAAACAAAACAAAAAGTTTCAATTTTTCCGCTAAAATTAACCTAACGAATGTAATGACGACGTAAGTAGGCTTGTCTGCGACCTTTCAGAGGTCAACGATGCCGGTTTCGACTAGGGTATAGACCCGGTCGTGACAAACTTGGTATCAGAGAATTACGTTAAATATCCCAGACATCAGGCTCATATCAACCACGTTAAGTAGTTTCTAAGTTATGGTAGTGAAGTGCACCACTATCATGAATTAGAGACTGCATAATGCTTAGGAAATTTTCCCTTCTTCAAATCTTATTTTGCCTTATGAAATTTTTATTTCTTGGTGTTAAAAGTTCCAAGGGTCGCTATGATAGTGATTTCGAGCCCAGAGTTAAGAGAAACAATGAAGTACATACCCCTCAGGAGAGGCCACCTTGTAGGAAGTGTGGCAAACTGCATGGAGGAGAGTGTATGATGGGCTCTAATGCTTGTTATAGTTGTGGCAAACCGGGTCACATGATGAAGGATTGTCCGAATAGGAGAGGTCAAGAAAAAGGGAAGGAGGGAGTTCAGCCGAATGGTCCAAGTGAAGAGGCTCCAAGGAGCCAACGATTCTTCGCACTCAAGTCTAGGGGTGCAGGGCAAAACACTCCTGGTGATGTCTCGGGTGCGTAGCATTAATTAGTCTTTCATGTGTTTGACTGTGTATGGTTTTATGCACTATTATAAAGTTAATATGTTTGAGTCATCATGTTGGTTGCTAATTTGTGTGACTTATGTGTTTACTTATGTTGTATGCTTTGATGAGACTAGTTTAGGAAAGAGTTCCTTAGTCTATTAATGTGAAGCTGCTAGTAGGTTTCGAGGATGTGCACCATCATGTTAATATGTGAATCAGATATTCACCAATGAGGATTATTGAATTGCCTATGTATGCATATGTTATATAGATGACTTACTTGTTGCTAGTAAAGAGTAGTGTCATTCGTGGATGAATGTTCCTAAGGGGGGGGGGATAATGTAACAACCCAAAAATAACTATGCGAAGTAATGCCTAAACGTACCTAGAATGCCTTAATTAAACCGGGTTCACACGGCTTGATGCTCGTGGAACCAGACCTCATAACCCATGTACCAGCCAAGCCAACCAACTTGGTGAGTTAGTTGAGCTAGGCAAGGTTTGGTCCAGCCATGTAGGGCACCCGAATATTAAGATTCACCCGGATGAGTCTTAACTGAACTTGAAAAGGGTAATCTTAGGTTAGGAGGGTCTAGGGGTAAAATGGTCTTTTCCAGGCTAAGGGTAGTATTGTAATTACCCTAAATATTTAATTAATGAATGAATTAATGTGAATAATGGACAATTCGGGTAGGGTTGACCTAAATTTGACCCTTTTCGCGAGTGGAGCTTCACCCGAGTTCGATCCTTGGTGGAAGCAATGTTAAATTGAATTAATTAATATTAATTATCTGATTTAAGTAAGGGCATGATGAGTCAGTTCACCTAAACCTTAAAAAAATTAGATCTTTAATTAATAAAGATAAAAGACATAAAGTCACCACTGAAGTTGTCCCGAATTTTTAAAAAGACACCTTAACTTTGCAACTGTCCTACTACCCAACTAAACAATTTTGAATACATATAATTATATCATTTTTCGTCCATCTGACATAGAGACTGGTGTGCACTCTCTCAAAGAGAGTGAGCAACCTAAAATAACTAATATAATTTTATTTTTACAAATATTTTATTATCAAATATATTTTCTTATTTTTCTTATTATTTTAACTTTTTTTCCTTTTTATTTTTTCTCTTTCTTTCTTTTCAAAAATTTATTGTCATCTCCATTCATTGAAACTTCTTACTTTAAATGTCACCATTTTTACCACAAAATCACCTTCCTTTTTTTTTATTACTATTAGTTTTACTATATTTTGTTTGAAAATTTGATCTAATATTTTCTTACATTTCGAACAGTTCGATAAACTCAATAGATTTCAAAATGATTAGGAAGTATCATATAGTTTTTTTATTTGATTTCAATTAAGTTCTTTCAATTTTTGAGAAATTAATTAATTCTTTTAAACTTATCATTTCTAATTTTGAATTTATATGAAAATAAGTAATTCATGATACCTTCAAAATTTTAAATTTTTGTAAAAAAATTATTATTTTGTTATCAATAATTCAATAAAGTCTAAATAATAGTATGAATTTTATAAAGAAATTGACCAGAGAAGAAGAAGAAAAAGAAAAGAAAAATGGAAGTAGGTTTCAATTTTGACATGGGGGTGGGAGGTGAAGAAAAAAAATAAAAAATGAAGGGATAAATCACTTGAAAGTGGGAGATGGAAGATGAAATGAAATGTAAGATATATCAAAATTAAAATTCAAAAAGTAAGAGAGAGAAATAAATAAATAAAAAGATAAAGGAAAATTAAATGATTTTTTTATATTTTTAATTAAATTAACACGTGTCATGTAATGATTGGATGTGAACTCACTTGCTTCTTAAAATTTGGGGCTGATCGAAAAATGGTACAGTAATATCTGTTCAAAATTGTTTAGTGGGGTATTAGGACAATAACAAAGTTAAAGTTTCTTTATGAAAATCCGAGAAAACTTCAATGCTGACTTTATGTCATTTCTCATTAATAAATAATAAGGAGTGCTAGTTTGACTAAGTCTTCAACTAAAGCTCCTACACTTACTCTCATCTCTCTCCACTCTCATTCTAACGACTTTCTCCACTCTCTTCTCACGTTATTTATCAGCAAAAAGAACAAAAAATTCAAAGTTCATCATTTGAAGAACTTGCAAACAAAAACTCAAAAGAAAAACTAAACTAAAAAGGAACAGCGAAAGCATCTTTCAAACGGTTTGCGCGATGAGTTTTGTTGGAGAAGCATTTGTTTTTCGTGGCAGTTGGCAGTGTCACAACCGGAGTCTAGACCCCAGACGAGACCGGCGTCGTTGACCTCTCAAAGGTCACAGACAAGCCTACATACGTCATCGTTATTTAATCTAGGTTAATTTTAGCGGAAAATTTGAACTTTTTGTTACTTAACATTCATATAAGACATTCTACTTAAACTCATAAACGTTCACAATAATCAATCTAATATTAATATCATCAAATGAAAGAAATAGTTCCATACTGCATTAAGTGTATACTTGCCAAAATGGCACCAATACAATGTCTGAAATATGATGAGAAAGAAACGCTAGTGGAACATACTCCACTAACTCAAACCTATATCTAAGCTAGAATATAATGGGCAAGGTGTCCTCGAAAGCATGAAGGCCTACCAAATCCGGATGAATGCTCCACGTCCAGATAGCTGCAACGTCGTACTGTAAGCTCTAACGTCCACCTGTGCCTACACCTAAAAGTAGATATTGTATGGGATTAGTACACACTTGTACTAAGTATGGGTATATGCAAGCACACACCAAGGACATGTATAAGTAAGAATAGATCTTTCCTAACAACATGATTTATGGAAAGTCAAGTCAGTGGACTTGCCAAATTTGGATTAGGAAAGTCATTGGACTTGCCAAATTTGGATTAGAAAAGTCAGTGGACTTGCCAAATTTGGATTAGGAAAGTCATGCCATGAGAGTAACATGCATAATCATACTTATCATTTTGCAAGCAGTACATAACGTATTGCACATATCATATCACGTAGTTCACATCATTCTTTCATATGCCATGAGACCTTAGAATAATGGACTTGACACTAGGACTTCCGAAAATGGGGGCTCAACATATGGGACCTCAACTAGGGAGCCTTCTTTAGTAAGCACAGAGTTTGCTTCATTCATTCATACGTACTTCATTCTCATTCATTCATATACTAGTGCAATCACTAGTCATACCTAGGATGTAGTTTAAGACTCTCATCGGGTTTTCTATGCAATGACCAAGAATAACTTAGTGTCATTACTTAAGTCTAGCTCACCCTTTGATTATCCTATCCTAACACCTTTGGTATCGTTCATTTCATTATGTGCATCATTTGAGGCTGGCCTCATTCTTTCTTTGGGAACTTTAACCTTAACCGACATAGATCATGTGAGCATCATGAAATCCACTGTGTAATCCCCACACCGAAAAGAGGTTGAATCACCGGCCAAAGTGAACCATAACATGCTAGCGTATATAGGGTGTCAAACCCTGCTAGATCCCTATATTGGCAGTATGGGTTCAAAGACTAGGATATATAAGGAGATCCATACTCGGCATGCCGGACAGTCTCATCTCATTAGAGTTACGTGAACCTCCGCCCTTCCCGAAGGAAGGCATCACCGCTCATAGCTAGCCTATCGGTGCTCAATATAAAGTTCCATTACATTCAACTCATATATCATGGAAGTTGGCTTCTTGCATGAGGACATCATAGCTCATTAGATGATTTCTCATCTTATCATCAGTATTAAGTATGAATTAACTTCAATACTTTCATTAAAGTGTTCATAGAGACTGGTCTCTTCATTATCTTTACACTCTCATAGGTGAGTACGTTTTAGTAACATTTGCTTAGGCTCATTTGAGATTGCTCTCATCTTTCACATTAGCCTCTTATCATATTGTCATCTCATTCATTAACTTTAACACATTTGCTTTTCATAATTACTCACCCCTTTACGTGAATATTCATTTCATTATATGCCAATGCACTTGGCCATTTAGTGTGTTTCACACTCTTACTTAACCCTTCTAGGGTTAAATCATTTAATCACATTCATCTTAGGCTCACTTACTGTTAAACGTATGCTAGACTTATGAGTCCACACATACAAGCCATGAGGCTTTATTCATAGTTTGTCTAAGTGATTCATGTTTACCCAAGATTATGTGGTACAAGACTTATGCATCTTGTAGATATGCCAAGATATTGATTTCGATATTTAGAGGCAGCATTCATTAGATTTTTACTTACGTATGACTTACGTGTCAATACGGAATTGGGCAAGGGAACCCTATTTCGAATCCCTTGGCCAACACTTAATCTTATTTTAAACTTGATAATTGCATTTTTCAGATTTGTGAGACCCTAGTTCGATCCCCATTAACCCCATAATATTTCCATTCTTTTTCTCCTCTCCTTTTTCGTTTAAGTCAAGGAGGTTGTGGGTTCAATCCCCCACAAGCTCATTATTTTTATTTTAATAACATTCTCACCTATCCAAGAGGTTGTGGGTTCAATCCCCACTCTCCACATTTATTTTCTCCTTTATTTTTTTTCTCCTAACTCTCTCATTCATTTAAGAGGTTGTGGGTTCAATCCCCACTCACCACATCTATTTTTCCTTGCATTTTTCTCACTAAATTTTTATGAAATTTTCATTTAGTGAGGTCATGGGTTCAATCCCCAATGACCTCACATTTTTTTTAAAAAAAAAGCTCATTTTTTTCAAAGTTGGCCGAGACTACAATTTCCAGCAGGCTGGAAATTTAGTCTCTTCCAATCCATTTTTGTCTTAATCTTTTGTTGATTTTTTTTTTATAGATTTCATGTAATGATGTCTTGGGTTCAATACTTAATAATTTCACTTATTTTACATTCATTTTTCATTGCATTTTGTAGCACTTTGTTTGGCCGAACACAACCTACCAAATGCTGGAAATTTGTTCACTATTTTCAGCTTCTTTTTATCATCATTCATGCGTTAATTCTTAAGGCATTTCGTGGATCATTTGGTGCATCTTTAAGTGTAATCTTTTTATTATTATATTTAGACAAGAATTACCATTACATCCAGCAACATTACACCACTTTTACACCTCATAATTTACACAAACATTCGCACATAAAATTCAACCATAAAAACATATCATTTTTCACATACTTTCGGTTGACATAACTTAACATGCTTACAATTCCAAACACATAATCATGAACACATTATCACGAAAATCACACTTCATACTTAAACTACCAGCAAACATACAAACAACATGATCTCTAACCTATTTCACATTGAGATCAAAGGGATACTAGGGACAAGGAGTTCGACAAGAACGGGAACAACCCTAGTTTCAAGATTCGTTGAATTCATGGGAAAGAAATTCTTTTGGAGAAAGGAGTCCAGGAGAGAAACTCATACCTAATTTCAATGTTGTTCAACCCACGACTTGCTGCCCAAAAACCTTCTCCAAACTCACGTCCAAATCCCGAAACTCCAACACAAACCCGACGGAACTTTGCTTTACGTTTTTGGTTAGCTTGTTTGTTTATATTTTTCGTGTAAGTTCTTCAAGTGTGAAGAACTTTTGTAGCTTTTCTGTTCTTGTGTTTTGGTTAGGCAGAGAGAACGTTAAAGAAAGTGTTAAAGAGAGGGAGATATAGACGTGAAAGAGAGAGAGATGTGAGGTAGTGTTCTCTTAGAACTAGGACTTGTTGGCAAGACTTAGTCACATTAATTAATAATTAATAATTAATAAATAAATAAAATCTGATTTTCCCTTTTTTTTAAATCAGACATTAATTATTAATTTAATAAATTAATCTACCAACTTAAATAAAACAAATTAAATCATTGCTCCCACCTAGGTTCGAACCCGGGTGGAGCAAGATTTTGCTAAAAGGGCAATTTCGGCCCTCTCCATCCAAAATGCCCCTCCACCTTATTAATTAAAAAATTCATTACATATTAAGGGTAATTACGATACCACCCTTAGCCTAGAAAAATACCATTTTACCCCTAGACCCTCCTCCAAACTTAAGATTTTCCCTTTTTAAGTCCGTTAAAGACTCATCCGAGTAAATCTTCATATTCGGGAGCCCTACAAGGCTGGACCCAACCTTTCCTAGCTCAACTAACTCCGCAAGTTAGTTGGCTTGGCTGTCGCAAGGGTTCAGAGATTTGGTTCTATGCACATCAATCCGTGTGAACCCGGTCTAATCGTAGGCATTCTAGACACATTAAGCATTACTTAGCATATCCATTTTTAGGGTTGTTACATTATCCCCCCCTTAGGAACATTCGTCCCCGAATGACACTTCTATAATCTAGCACAACGTCAGTCATATCATAACATAACCACCATGCACAGTCAAGCAGTAGCAATAAATAATGGAGAGATAAGGAAACTTCGACTTAAGAGTAGGGAATCTAACCTCAAGGACTGAAAAGATGGGGATAGCGGGATCTCATATCGGCCTTGGCCTCCCAAGTAGAACCCCCAACAAGATGGTTCCTCCACAATACCTTTACTGTGGCAATCTCCTTGTTTCTCAACCGCTTGACCTGTCTGTCTAAGATCTCAACAGGTACCTCCTCATAAAACAAGTCTTCATCAACCCCCAATCCTTCCATAGGTAGAATCGATGCTGGATCACCTAGGCACTTCTTTAACATGGATACATGAAAGACTGGATGGACAGAAGCTAGCGCCACAGGCAATGCCAACTAATAGGCCACCTCACCCACACACTGTAGGATCTCATATGGACCAACATACCTCGGACTCAACTTACCCTTCGTGCCAAACCTCATCACCCCCTTCATAGGTGATATCTTCAAATAGACCTCGTCACCAACATCAAACTCTAAGGGCCATTTTCTGTTATCTGCATATGACTTCTGCCGACTGTAAATAGTAGCCAACCTGTCCCTAATCACCCTAACCTTCTCTAAGGTCTCATGAATGATCTCTGGACCCAAAATGGATAACTCTCCAACCTCGAACCACCCAACTGGAGACCTACACCTCCTACAATATAGTGTCTCAAATGGTGCCATCCCAATGTTGGAGTGATAGCTGTTATTATTCGAGAACTCTATTATAGGCAGATGGCCGTCCCAAATACCCCTGAAGTCAATCACACAGGCCCTCAACATGTCATCCAATGTCTGAATGGTGCGCTCTGCCTGCCCATCAGCCTGAGGATGAAAGGCAGTACTAAGATTTACCTACGTGCCTAAGATCTTCTGGAAGGATCTGCAAAAATGTGAAGTGAACTGAGCTCCACTTTCTGAAATGATAGACAATGGAATCCCATGCCATCTCACAATCTCATCAATGTAGAGTCTCGAATAATCCTCGGCTCTGTAAGTAGACTTCACAGGGATAAAGTGGGCAGACTTAGTCATCCTGTCCACAATAACCCATATGGAGTCATGTTGCCTCCTAGACTTCGGAAGACCAACCACTTAGTCCATATTAATGGCCTCCCACTTCCAAGTCGGAACCTCAATAATCTGAGTAAGACCGCCAGGCTTAAGATGTTCTGCCTTAACCTGCTGACAATTAGGACACATGGCCACATATTCTGCAATGTCCTTCTTCATTCCATCCCACCAATAGATCTGCTTAAGATCATGATACGTCTTGGTGGAACTTGGATGTATGGAATATCTGGAACCATGGGCCTCTGCAACAATCCTGGTCCGCAAATCATCCTCATCTGGTACACACAGCCTGTCCTTGTACTTATGTACGCCGTCACCTCCCAAAGTAAAAGACTCATTCATCTTTATCAACACTGAGTCCTTCAGCTCCATCAACACAGGATCGAGATGCTGACCCTGCTTGAGTTTAACTACAAAGGATGATTCAGAAATAGGATGAACTGAAACACCCACACTAGTAGAGTCAACAAACCGCACACCCAGTCTGGCCAGTCTATGTACATCTTTCACCAACTCCTTCTTCTCATCCTCAACGTGGGCTGTACTTCCCATGCTCATCCTTCTCAAAGCATCAGCTACAACATTAGACTTACCTGGATGGTATTGGACATTCATATCATAGTCCTTCAATATCTCCAACCATCTCCGCTGATGTAGATTCAACTCTCTCTATGTGAACACGTACTGGAGACTCTTGTGGTCTGTGAACACATCCACATGCACTCCATACAAGTAGTGCCTCCACAGCTTCAGTGCAAACACCACAGCTTCCAACTCCAGGTCATGAGTGGGATAATTCTTCTCATGCACCTTGAGCTGTCTGGACACATAAGCTATCACCTTACCACCCTGCATAAGAACACAACTCAAACCAACCCTAGATGCATCACAATAAATAGTGTAATTCTCACCACACTTAGGCAAAGTAAGCACCGAGGCTAAAGTGAGTCTGTCTTTGAGCTCCTACAAACTCTTCTCACAAGTCTCCGCCCATTAAAACTTAACTTTCTTCTTTGTCAAGGTTGTGAGTGGAGCAGCAATGGAAGAAAAACCCTCCACAAACCTGCGATAATAACCAGCGAATCTGAAGAAGCTACAGATATCTGTGGGAGTAAGAGGTTTTGTCCAGTTCTTAACAGCCCAGTCTTCCTGGGATCTATCTCCACACCTTTATCGGACACAACATGACCCAGGTAGGTCACTGATCTAAGCCAGAATTCATACTTGCTCAATTTGGCAGACAACTGATGTTGTCTAAGTACCTGCAAGGTTAGTCTCAAATGTTGTTCACGCTCGCTCTTCCTTGGTCTTAGAGTAGATGAGAATGTCATTAATGAATAATATGATGAAAGAGTCAAGGTATTCACGGAAAACGTTGTTCATAAGATCAATAAATGGAGCAGCTGCATTCGTGAGACCAAATGACATAACTAGGAACTCAGTGACCATAACGGGTACGAAAGGCTGTCTTTGGGATATCTCCATCCCTAACCCTAAGCTGGTGGTACCCTGAACGAATATCAATCTTCGAGAAGAAACTAGACCCTTGGAGTTGGTCAAACAATTCATTTATTCTGGGAAGTGGATACTTATTATTGATAGCGACTATGTTGAGCTGCCAATAATCGATACACATTCTAAGGGTTCCATCTTTCTTTTTCACAAACAACACTGGTGCGCCCCAAGGGGATATGCTCGGCCAAATGAAACCCTTATCAGTGAGATCTTTGAACTGCAGCTTCAACTCTTTGAGTTCAGCTTGTGCCATTCTGTAAGGAGGAATTGAAATTGGTTTAGTATCGGGTTCTAAGTCGATACCAAAGTCAACCTCTCGAGGGGGAGGAACTCCAGGCAAATCATCAGGAAATACATCTTGGAACTCATTAACTACAGTCACTGAGTCTATGGAAGGAATGTTATGATCTAAATTATTAACACTCACAAGATGACACAATAACCCCTTGGACATCATTTTATTGGCCTTAAGATTCGAAATCAAGGGATTAGGACGACTCGAGTTGTACCCCTCCCATACCAGCTCTTCTTCATTAGGGAAACGAAATCTCACAATATCTCAAAAGTGAGAGCAAGCAAAGGAGTTACAAAGGAAAGCGTAGACCCTAGATCAAACAAAGCATAAACAGAAGTTGAGAATACTTGCAGCATACCTGTGACCACATCAGCGGACTTCTCCTGCTCCTCCCTGCCCTTCAGGGCTTCGAACCTTTTTCTCTTAGGAGGCTCGGCTGCTGCTGTACCCTGTGGATTGGTCCTAGGTTGAGAATTACCTCCAGCTTTACCCCTGTTCTGTGGCCAGTCCTTAACCATGTGGCCGCTCTTACCGTAACTGAAGCAGGCATTAGTGCCATGTCTGCACTCTGCACTTTGAGCACGGCCACACTTAGCACAATCCTTTCTGGGACACTGTACATCACCTCCATTGCCCTTCTTGGGCTCGGGTCTGCCTCCTCTAGGTGATGCACTCCTCTGAAAGTTAAAGTTCCCTGAACTCTGTTGCCCCTTTTTGAACCTGGGCTGCTCACGGACGCCGAAGTTGTTCCTGTTGACTCCATTGCTAGGACCTGCCTGATCAGAAGGCTTAGGCCTCCTAGCATCACGGACGCCCTTCTTCTTACGGCTGTCCTCTACCTGCTTTACATGCACCATCAGCCTGGAGAGGTCCCTGTTATCGTGGAGCATCGCAGCCCGACACTCCTCCTATAGATCTCTTATGATTCCTGTGAGGAACCTACTTATCTCATGCCTGCTGTTAGATACAAGGGAAATAGCATACATGGACATTTTAACAAACTTGAGGGAATATTCCCTGACTGTCATAGATCCTTGCTTAAGGTTGATAAATTCCTCAACCTTGGCCTCCCTCATCTCCCTAGGGAAGAATATCTCCATGAAGGATGTCTTGAACAGATCCCAAGTGACCGGAACTCCGCCCAAAGTTTGGCTATTCTGCCACATCTTGCACCAAGTCTGTGCAACATCCTTGAGCTGATAGGAATCCAACTAAGTCTTCTCAGTATCTGTGGCCCCAATGGCCACCAAAATCTTGTGTACCTCATCCATGAACTCCTGGGGATCCTCTGAAGTCTTGGACCCTGTGAAAATAGGAGGATTCATCATCGTGAAGTCTCGTAGCCTGTCAGCCATGCTACGTACCGGTGGGTTCTCCCTCTGAACATTCTGTCGGTTGACCTGGGCAGTCATGGCCTGGGCCTGCATAGTGATGGACTGTGCCATCTAGGCCAGAGATGCCCGCACCTCCGCATGAGTCAACCCAACTGGGTTAACCGGCATAGCCACTCCTTCAGCTGGAGCCTGGGGTGGAACCTGATTGCCCCTAGCAGCTACTCCTTCTCTCCCCTGACCAGCGTTCCTTCTAATGTTCATTTTCTAAAAAGAAATAACAATTGATGTTAGACACGCTCATAACACCAACAAATCAGACATTAGCAAAAGGCATGATAAGATCAGAAGAAGGGAATTTTTTGTACGCATCATGCAATCTCTAATTCAGGATAGTGGTACACTTCACTACCATGACTTAGAAACTACTCAATGTGGTTGATGTGAACTTATTATCTTCAGAATTTAACCTAGGGATCTGATACAAACTTTGTCACGACCGGAGTCTAGACCCCAGACGAGACCGGCGTCGTTGACCTCTTAGAGGTTGCAGACAAGCCTACATACGTCATCCTTACTTCATCTAGGTTAATTTTAGCGGAAAATTTGAAATTTCTGTTACTTAACATTCATATAAGACATTCTACTTAAACTCATAAATGTTCACAATCAACCATCTAATATTAAGATCATTAAATGAAAGAAATAGTTCCATACTGCATTAAGTGTATACTTGCCAAAATGGCACCAATACAATGTCTGAAATAAGATGAGAAAGAAACGCTAGTGGAACATGCTCCATTAACCCAAACCTATATCTAAGCTTGAATATAATGGGAAAGCGTCCTCGAAAGCATGAGGGCCTACCAAATCCGGATGAATGCTCAACGTCCAGATAGCTGCAACGTCGTACTGTAAGATCTAACGTCCACCTGTGCCTGCACCTAAAAGTAGATATTGTATGGGATTAGTACACACTTTTACTAATTATGGGTATATGAAAGCACACATCAAGGACATGTATGAGTAAGAATAGCTCTTTGTAACAACATGATTTATGGAAAGTCAAGTCACTGGACTTGCCAAATTTGGATTAGGAAAGTCGATGGACTTGCCAAATTTGGATTAGGAAAGTCAGTGGACTTGCCAAAGTTGGATTAGGAAAGTCATGCCATGAGAGTAATATGAATCATCATAGTTATAATTTTGCAAGCAGCACATAACGTATTGCACATATCATATCACGTAGTTCACATCATTCTTTCATATGCCATGAGACCTTTGAATCATGGACATGACATTAGGACTTCCCAAAATGAGGGCTCAACATATGGGACTGTCACGACTGGAATCTAGACCCCAGACGAGACCAGCGTCCTTGACCTCTCAGCACACAAGCCTACATACGTCATTCTTACTTCATCTAGGTTAATTTTAGCGAAAATTTGAAACTTTTTGTTTCTTAACTTACTTATTAAACATTCTCATTAATACATAATTGTTCACCATCAACCATCTAATATTAAGATCATCAAATAAAAGGAATAGTATAATATCGTAATAAAGATGTACTTGCCAAAATGGCACCAATAAAATTTCTTAATAAAAATAGGATAGAAACACTAGTTGAACATGCTCCACTAGCTCAACTCTAAAACTAAGCTAGAATATAAATGGCAGTATCCTCGAAAGCATGAGGGCCTACCAAGTCCGGATGAATGCTCGACGTCCGGATAGCTTCAGCGTCAACCTGTAGCTCTAGCGTCCACCAGTGCCTGCACCTAAAATTGTAGAGTTGTATAGGGTTAGGACACACTTGTACTAAGTATGGGTATATGCAAGCACACACCAAGGACATGCATGATAAAATATAGCTCTTTCCTAACAACATGATTATGGAAAGTCAAGTAAGTGGACTTGCCAAATTGAGATTGGGAAAGTTAGTGAACCTTCCAAATTTGGATTAGGAAAGTCAGCGAGCTTTCTAAATTTGGATTAAGAAAGTCATGTCATGAGAGTAACATGCATCATCATAATTATCATATTGCACATAACACATAACATCATACACATAACACATATCATAGCACATAACATATATCACATAGTTTCTTTCATATCATTCATTCATATGCCATGAGACCTTGGAATCATGGACTTGACATAAAGACTTTCCAAAATGAGGGCTCAACATATGGGACCTCAACTAGGGAGTGTTCATTAGCAAACACATACTCTACTTCATTCATTCATACGTACTTCATTTCATTTCATTCATAGGCCAGTGTAAACACCAGCTATACCTAGGGTGTAGTTTAAGACATTCATCGGGTTCGCTGTGCAATGATCAAGAATAACCTAGTGTTATTACCTGAGTCTAGCTCACCTCTTGATTATCCTATCCTAACACCTTTGGTATCATTCATTTCATTATGTGCTTCATTGGAGGCTGGCCTCATTCATTCATTGGGAACTTTAACTTTAACCGACATAGATCATATGAGCATCATGAAATACAGTGTCTCCCCTACACCGAAAAGAGGTGGAATCAACGGACAAATTGACCCAAAAGACATGCTAGCGTACATGGGAATTAAACCCGGCCAGATCCCTATATTGCCAGTATAGGTTCGAAGACCAGGAGATATAAGGAGACCCATACCCGGCAAGCCGGAAAGTTTCATCTCATGAGAGTTACGTGAACCTCCGCACTTCACTAAAGAAGGCATCACCGCTCATAGCTAGTCTATCGATGCTCAGTATAAAGTTCCATTACATTCAACTCATACGTCATGCAAGTTGGCTTCTAGTATGAGGACATCATAGCTCATTAGATGATTTCTCATCTCATCATTAGTATTAAGTGTGTTAATCTCAATACTTTCATTAGAGTGTTCATAGAGACTGGTCTCTTCATTAACTTTACACTCTCATAGGTGAGTACGTTTTGGTAACATATACTTAGGCTCATTTGAGATTGGTCTCATCTTTTACATTAGCCTAATATCATGTTGTCACCACATTCATTAACATTAGCACATTTACTCTCCATAATTACTCACCCCATTTTACGTGAATGTTCATTTCATTATATGCCAATATACTTGGCCATTTGTGTTTTTCATACTCTTACTTAACCCTTCTAGGGTTTCATCATTTCATTGTTCATTTCATCATTCATTATATACATCTTAGATTCACTTACTTTTAAACGTATGTTAGACTTATGAGTCTATACACACAAGCCATGAGGCTTTCATAATTCGTTAAGTGATTCATACATTCCTAAGATTATGTAGTACAAGACTTACGTATCTTGTATATATATGCCAAGATCTTGATTTTTATTTAAGTAGGTGGCATTATTCTTGGATATTTTGTTCACGTATGACTTATGTATAAATACGGAAGTTTGGGCTAAGAAACCCAAGTTCGAATCACTTGGATAACATTTACATTTTTCATTGATTTTATTTTTAATCTCCATGACATTGGGACTCTAAATTGAACCCCAACATTAACATTGTATCTTTTATTTTTATACTTGGTTTTCCTCTTAGTTTGGCCGAAGGGTTGTGGCTTCGAACCCCCACAACCCCTTTTTATTTTTCATTAACATCACATTGCCCCTTTTCGCCCAAACCAAGAGGTTGTGGGATCAAACCCCCACAACCTCTTTTATTTTGTTATTTATTTCGCTGGGGAATTGGAAGGTTGTGGGTTGGAACCCCCACAGCCTCCTTATTATTTCTTTTAATTTCGCTAGAGGCTGTGAGGTGGTGGGTTCGAACCCCTACAGCCTCCTATTTTTTTTTATTTAAATTTCGCTAGGCTAAGCGTTTTGGCAGTGAGATTGTGGGATCGAGCCCCCATAGCCTCACTTCATTTTCTTAATTAATTTCACTCCTCCCTTTTTATCCCTGAGGTCGTGGGTTCGATTCCCACGCCTCACGGTTTCTTTTTCTTTAATTTCTCTTCTCTCCTTCGCAACCTGGAGGTCGTGGGTTCGATTCCCATGCCTCCCATTTATTTGTTTAATTTATTGTTCTCCTCTTTCTCATCCAGTGACACGAGTTCAATTCCCCCCAGCCCCATTTTTCATATTTTTCTCGCAATTTACAGTAGCCTAACGGGTTCGATTCCCCTTAACCCCCTTCACGTTTTTAGCCTCCTTAACATGTGAGGTCTTGGGTTCAATTCCCATTGACCTCACTTATTTTATTTTCCTTTTAAAAAACCCAGATTCTTAGCATTATTTTTGACCAAAACTAGAGTACACCAATCTGTAAATTTAATCCCAACTTTAGCTTCCTTTCATCAACCTTTTCATGTTAGTTTCTTAGGGCATTTCACCAAGCATTTAGTGTATAATTAGGTGTAGTTTAGCAGTTACATTAGTCAAGAGTTTTCTCTCAAAACCAATAACTTCACACCCCATATGAACATCACACTGTGTACAACTTTCGCACATAAAAATCTAGGATTAAACATGCTGTTTTCACACCTTCAACAGTGAGTATGTTCACTGCCAAACGTGCACACACACACATCATTTTTTTTATCACACATTGGTTGTGATTTTCGTGATTCACGTACATAAACATATTCACATTCTCCAAAACCACGTCCACTCACCTAAAGTTTCACCACCAACTCGACAGAATCTCCCCTTGCCTTAACGTTTTTGATTAACTTGTTTTTCTTTGAATTTTTTCGTGAGTTCTTCAAGTGTGAAGAACTTTTGTTAAGGCTTCTGTTCTTTACATTAATTGGCAGAGAGAAACAAGAGAGTTTTGAGCGTGAAGATGTCATAGACGTGAGAGAGTGAAACGTGTGAAGTTGTTTAGGATTAGATGATGACTTAGTCAATTTAGGACTCTCCTTAATACTTAAAATCTGATTTAATTAATTATACATGAAAGGACCATTTTGCCCTTACAAAAAAAATCAGATTTTAATAATAAGTAAATCATAAATTCGTTGCTTCCAATGGGGCTCGAACTCGAGTGACACAATTTCGCAAAAATGGGTCACTTCGGGTCAACCCAACCCAAATTGATGCTTTAATTAAATTAATTAATTATTTCCTTAGGGTAATTACAATATTACCCTTGGCTTGGAAAAGACCATTTTACCCCTGGACACTCAAAACTTAAAATTTCCTCTTTTAAGTCCGGTAAAGACTCTTTTGATTAAAACTTCATTTTCGAGATCCTTACATGGTTGGTTCCAACCTTTCCAAGCTCAACTAACTCCTCAAGAATGTTGGCTTGGCGGTAGTAAGGGTTCTAAGGTCTGGTTCTACGTGTATCAATCCGTGTGAACCTTGGTCTAATCGCAAGCATTCTTGACACCTTAAGCATTTGTCTTATTCATTCTTTTAGGGTTGTTACATTATCCCCCCCTTAGGAACATTCGTTCCCGAATGACACTACCACTACATATCATAATGCCAGTCAGATCAAAACCTAATCACTATGCACGGTCAAGCAATAGCAACAAAATACGGAGAGATAAGGAAACATAGACTTAAGAGTAGGAAGTCTAACCTCAAGAGCTGAAAGATGAGGGTAGCGGGATCTCATGTCGGCCTCAGCGTCCCACGTAGCACCCTCAACAAAATGATTTCTCCACAATACCTTCACTGTGGCAATCTACTTGTTCCTCAGCCGCTTGACATGTCTTTCTAAGATCTCAATAGGTACCTCCTCATAAGACAAGTCTTCATCAACCCCCAAACCTTCCACACGTAGAATCAATGCTGGATCGCCTAGGCACTTCTTCAACATAGAGACATGAAAGACTAGATGAATAGAAGCTAGTTCCGCAGGCAATGCCAACTCATAGGCCACCTCACCCACACGCTGTAGGATCTCGTATGGCCTAACATACCTCGGACTCAACTTCCCCTTCCTGCCAAACCTCATCACCCCCTTCATAGGTGATATCTTCAAATAGACCTGGTCACCAACATCAAACTCTAAGGGTCGTTTTTTGTTATCTGCATATGACTTCTGCCGACTGTAAGCAGTAGCCAACCTATCCCTAATCACTCTAACCTTCTCTAAGGCCTCATGAATGATCTTTGGACCCAAAATAGATGACTCTCCAACCTCGAACCACCCAACTGGAGATCTACACCTCCTACCATACAGTGCCTCAAATGGTGCCATCCCAATGTTGGAGTGATAGCTATTATTATAAGAGAACTCTATCAAAGGCAGATGGTCATCCCTGCTACCTCTGAAGTCAATCACACACGCTCTCAACATGTCCTCCAATGTCTGAATGGTGCGCTCCGCCTGCCCATCTGTCTGAGGATGAAAGGTAGTGCTAAGCTTTACCTGCGTGCCCAAGCTCTTCTAGAAAGATCACCAGAAATGTGAAGTAAATTGAGCTCCTCTATCTGAAATGATATACAAAGGAATCCCATGCCATCTCATAATCTCATCAATGTAGAGTCTTGCATAATCCTCGGCTCTGTAAGTAGACTTCACAGGGATAAAGTGGGCAGACTTAGTCAATCTATCCACAATAACCCATATGGAGTCATGCTGCCTCCTAGTCCTCGGAAGACTAACCACGAAGTCCATATTAATGGCCTCCCACTTCCAAGTCGGAACCTCAATAATCTTAGTCAGACCGCCAGGCTTAAGATGCTGTGCCTTAACCTGCTGACAATTAGGACACTTGGCCACAGATTCTGCAATGTCCTTCTTCATGCCATCCCACCAATAAATCTGCTTAAGATCATGATACATCTTGGTGGAACCTGGATTTATGGAATATCTGGAACCATGGGCCTCTGCAACAATCCTGGTCCGCAAATCATCCACATCTGGTACACACAGCCTGTCCTGGTACCTAAGTATGCCATCATCTCCCAAAGCGAAAGACTCATTCATCTTCATCAACACTGAGTCCTTCAGCTCCATGAACACAGGATCTAGATGCTGACCCTGCTTGACTTCAACTACCAAGGATGATTCAGAACTAGGATGGACTGAAACACCCCCACTAGTAGAGTCAACCAATCGCACACCCAGTCTAGCCAGTCTGTGTAAATCTTTCACCAGCTCTTTCTTCTCATCCTCAACATGGGTTGTACTTCCCATGCTCATCCTGCTCAAAGCATCAGCTACAACACTAACCTTACCTGGATGGTAGTGAACATTTATTTCATAGTCCTTCAACAGCTCCAACCATTTCCGCTGATGTAGATTCAACTCCCTCTGTGTGAACACATACTAGAGACTCTTATGGTCTGTGAATACATCCACATGCACTCCATACAAGTAGTGCCTCCACAGCTTTAGTGCAAACACCACAGCTGCCAACTCCAGGTCATGAGTGGGATAATTCTTCTCATGAACCTTGAGCTGTCTGGACGCATAGGCTATCACCTTACCAACCTGCATAAGAACACAACCCAAACCAACCCTAGATGCATCACAGTAAACAGTGTAATTCTCACCACACTTAGGCAAAGTAAGCACCGGGGCTGAAGTGAGTCTGCCCTTGAGCTCCTGAAAAATCTTCTCACAAGTCTCCATCCACTCAAACTTAGCTTTCTTCTTAGTCAAAGATGTCAATGGGGCAGCAATGGAAGAAAAGCCCTCCACAAACCTGCGATAGTAACCAGCCAATCCCAAAAAGCTACAAATGTCAGTAGGAGTAAGAGGCTTTGTCCAGTTCTTCACAGCCTCAGTCTTCTTGGGATCCACCTCCACGCCCTGATCGGACACAGCATGACCCAGGAAGGTCACTGATCTAAGCCAAAACTCACACTTGCAGAATTTGGCATACAACTGATATTGTCTAAGTACCTGCAAGGTTAGTCTCAAATGTTGTTCATGCTCTTCCTTGGTCCTAGAGTAGATGAGGATGTCATCAATGAATACTATGACGAAAGAGTCAAGGTATTAATAGAAGAATCAGTTCATGAGGTCCATAAATGCAGCAGGTGCATTCGTAAGACCAAATGACATTACTAAGAACTCATAGTGACCATAATGGGTACGAAAGGCTGTCTTTGGGATATCTCCATCCCTAACCCTAAGCTGATGATACCCTGAACGAAGGTCAATCTTAGAGAAGAAACTAGACCCTTGGAGCTGATCAAACAAATCATCTAAGGGTTCCATCTTTCTTTTTCACAAACAACATTGGAGCGCCCCAAGGGGATATGCTTGGCTGAATGAAACCCTTGTCAGTGAGATCTTTTAACTGCAGCTTCAACTCTTTGAGTTCAGTTGGAGCCATTCTGTAAGGAGGAATTGAAATTGGTTTAGTATCGGGTTCTAAGTCGATACCAAAATCAATCTCTCGAGGGGGAGGGACTCTAGGCAAATGATCAGGAAATACATCTAGGAACTCATTCACTACAGGCACTGAGTCTATGGAAGGAATGTCATGATCTAAATCATTAACACTCACAAGATGACACAATAACCCCTTGGACATCATTTTATTGGCCTTAAGGTTCAAAATCAAGAGGTTAGGACGACTCGAGTTTTAACCCTCCCAGACTAGCTCCTCTTCATTAGGGAAACGAAATCTCACCACTCTACTAAGACAGTCCAAGCAAGCATAACAACTGTGAAGCCAGTCCATGCCAAGAATAACATCAAAATCATGCATGGGTAACTCAATCAAGTCTGCACACATAGTCTTTTCACTTACAACTATTGGGCAATCCTTGTATACTCTATCAGTTCTTACATTCTCTCCTAAAGGTGTCCTAACCACTATAGGATCATGAAGAACTTCAGGCAATATCTCAAAAGTGAGAGCAAGCAAAGGAGTTACAAAGGAAAGCGTAGACCCCAGATCAAGTAAAGCATAAACAGAAGTTGAGAATACTTGCAGCATACCTGTGACCACATCAGCGGACTTCTCCTGCTCCTCCCTGCCCTTCAGGGCATAGAACCTGTTTCTCTTAGGAGGCTCGTATAATGCCCCAAAATGAACTAAGGCAAACTAGAGCCTCATGGTTGTTTCTTGAGTTAATTTTAAGTTAAACGGAGTTAGTTTGGTGTCCTTAGGCAGTGTGCAAAGTTTGGTTAAGTTTGGAGTTCAATCGACCAAAAACGTCCATGACGTTCGGATGGTATGCCTTAGAACGTACTTGTATGTCTTGGCGAGTTTGGATGAGTTTTATGTGTTCGTTTTACTTGAAACATGCGTCGGATGTTCCTTAGACCTAGAAGACTTAGTTTAGGGGTTTGACGTACGGGCACAACCCCACCTAGGACCCAAAAGGGGCCCTAGATGAAGGGCCCAAGACTTGGGCAAAGTCTGCCCATCAGTGGCTCACGACGACCATGGCGACGGTCTGTTGCACTCAGGACGGTCCGTCGATCCAGGGCGTCGCGAGTGACATAGAGTGGAAACTTGGACAGGCTCCAGTTGGAGCCAAGTGTTCCTCGATGGGACCCCATGACAGTCCGTGGTGAACATGACGGTCCGTCGAGGAGGTCTCGTCGACGAGGCCTGCCAGTGCACGACTTAAGGCTGCCAACTTGGGGTGTTTTATGTAAATACACCCCAAGTCTTATAAGACCCTAGGTGTATAATTTTGGTATTTTTAGGTTATATTAAATTAGTTTTAAACCCTAGACCTAGACAAGACCCCCTCACTTCAACATTCAAACTCTCTCTCTAAGAAGAAAATTCTCTCAAAGTCACCATTGAAGCCAAGGCTCAAGGAGGGAAAGGAGGGCTGCTTTGGGCTTGTTCCTTCATCAAATTCGCGGGTTTCTTTCTCCTAAAGGTATGGTATCCATTCTTGAATACCTTTCCATTCAAGAAGCCAACTTCCAAAATGGTTTTCAAAAAGGGGTTTTAAACTCAACTTCTTCTAAACTTTGATTTCTATTATGGGTCTTCTTGTAACTAAGTTCTAATGGTTTAAATGTATTTATCTTGGTTTGAATAGATGATTTTGATGTTAAAACTCCATGAAACTCTTGTTTATGCATACTTCAATTTTTGACTTGAAAATGGGTTATGTGAGCATGATTTGAGTAGGGTATGAACTTGGGTCTTCTTGTATTTGTCGTGTTGGTGTAGCTACTGCCCTAAGGGCCTTAATATGGTGAAATATCGATAAATTGCTTATGGGTAATGATGGTTTGATTTGTTGATGAGTTGCTCTCATTGTATAATTCTTATTATGAATTGCTATTTGAGTGGTATGGTCCACCTTATGGGTGGCGGTGCTAATTGATGAACTTGATGTTACTTAGTATGGTTTGAGTATTTGATCTTGAAGGTCTAATATGTGAAATGAATATATATTGGAAATGGGTCTTGTGTTGTGTTTGATGTAGCTTGAATTGCATGTTTGACCTAGTTTATGTCTAAATGAAGTATGTGATTATGAGAAGTATGTAGAGTGTGTAGCTTGATGAATCAAGGTTAAAGTATGAGTAGAACTTGATGATAATGAAATGATGCTTATATGCAAGGTGTGCACATGTACACACACACTCTTTTAAGATTTGTATTATGTCAAGTTGAGCAAAAAGGGGAATCTTGAGGTGGACACACTTCGTGAGTTGAGATGTAGTGTCTAGTAACAACCTCTCCATTTCCTAGTGAGCTTTCTAAGATAGACTATTATGTTGAGAAATCCGTGTGGAGTTATGCCTAGCACCGAGAGGATATGAAGGGGAGGTGGATTGCACTTCGTTAGTTGAGATGTTGTAATCCAAAGTACCTCTTGAGATGAGTACTCCTCGTTAGTAGAGAGTGAGTTACTTAGTAACAATCTCCTTATCCCTTAACTATGTGCCCGCATAGGTGTAGCTATTGGAAAAGCCATGTAAACGCTAAGAAGCATGACCTTACACTAGGCAAGTAAGGATCCCTCATCCGATAGGGGTTAATATCGGGATTCCATGTCTAGCTCTCATGGTCTTTGTCGGTTAAGCTAACTCCCACAAAAGAATTGATTTGAAACTAATTATCTTGTGTATTGTTGAAATTGTGTATGTATGTCGTGAAGTGCTCAATCCATATTAGTTACCAAGTAGGAGCATTGAGTGGGAGTAGTAGTATGGGATGCTATTCTCACATTGCACTTGGTGTGACCTATACCTACTATGGGAGAAGAGTACCTTCATGAAATCCGTGTGAATGAGTACTATGGTGTAGGTTTATGGAGGATTATTGTGGAGTACTTGAGTAAATGGAATCCATTAGGTGTACTAAGTGGGAGTGGTAGTATGGGATGCTACTCTCACATTGCACTTGGTATGACCTATATTTCCATGAGTGATTTGTATATGTTAGCCAAGGGCGTGGATTTGATTTCTAACGAAGTAAGCCTAAGATTTGGTAGTTTTAAGGGTCGCTTTGGTGTGCTTTGAAGGGAGGTGTAATGAGAGTCCCTTCTTGGCTCACCTTAGGGAGTCTTAGGATAACATTGGGTTAGGGCAACTTCAAAGGAAAAGGGTTCATATGACTTGGACCGTGCCATTCACTGTAAGGTCTTCATTGTAAGAATTCAAAATGTTCACTATGATGCTTTATTCAATTTTATTGCAAGTTTAGCAAAGTTAATTGAAATGTTCCTTTTGTTTACTTTAAGTTTGGTAAGATAGCCATAAAGTGTTAATTGTTGATTCTTATGTGGGTTTGCTTCTAGATTCATGAAGGTTATATTTGAATTGCATAAAAAGCTATCTTTACTAAAATGTCCCTTTTTGCATGTTTTTGCATATGCCATACTTAGTACATTGTTGTACTAACCCCATACTTTTTATACCTTATGAGTATAGGTTGGAAGCCCTTTTGGGAGGATCGGAGTCGAAGCTTGGGAACTTTATCTCTCAAGAATTTGGTATGTCCTCATATATTCGAGGACATAGTTTTATGTTTCTTAGTTTCTTTATTAATACTTAAAAATGTATTTACTTTTATCGTAAAGGGCCGTGTCCCTAAGATTCCAAGTTGTGTCTTTAAGTTGGCTTGTGACGATAAGATTTCTTAGTATTTATGAAAAGACTCCTTTTATTATTATTATCGTGAAAAGTTTTAAATTCTGCACTACTTTTCATGCTTTATGTTATGAATGCTAGTTAGAGGGCTTGTACGAGACCCCAAAGCGGTCAAGTACGCCCGGTCATGATTCGAAGGTTTTCCCTAACTTCTAGGGGGTGGTTTCGGGTCGTGACAAGATTTGGTATCAGAGCATAAGGTTTTGGGAAATAGTTTAAGGTCTGAAAGTCTCACAAGCCACATCTAGTAGTATCTTGGTAATTGGTGTGAGTTGCGACACATCCATGGACAAGAGGCTATAGGATGCTAGAAGTTTCACTTTCTTCTCTATTCTAGTATCGTGCCTTAGAGTTGCGTATATAAGGTGTCTATTCTCAACCTCTTCTTTTGTGTTTTTAGGACATGAATACGAGGAGATCGACCACTAGAAGGAAGGAGGGAGGTGTACCAAATGAGAGAGTCCTTCCCCATGTTGACCAAGTTCCTATTGTTGGCTTAGGGGAGGAAAATGAGGAGGTTCCTCTTCTAGAACCTCAAGTGCCTCTGGAACCTCAAGGACCTCAAGTGCCTCCTATGCCTCAAGCTCCTTTTGTTGAGGGTGATATGACTAATGCGGAGTTGAGGGCTGCCCTAATGAACTTGATCCAACTCATGACGGTTCAAGCTCAAGTTGTCAACAATCACTTTGTGGGCCAAGCTAACCTAGGAGATAGGCCCCAACCAAATGCTAGTACTCCCGCTTCTAGGATTCGGGATTTTATGAGGATGAACCCTCCTACTTTTCATGGCACTAAGGTGGATGAAGATCCACAACGCTTTATAGATGAGGTTTTCAAGGTGGTAGATGTTATGGGTGTGACCCCTAGGGAGAAAGCGGAATTGGCCGCTTACCAACTTAAGGATATTGCTCAAGTGTGGTATGAGCAATGGAGAGGTGAGAGACCCTTAGAAAGAGGACCGGTTGATTGGGAGGAATTCAAAGAGGCTTTCCTAGATAGATTATTTCCTTTAGAATGGAGGGAGAAGAAGATGGTTGAATTCATGAACCTTCGTCAAGGGGGAATGAGTGTGCAAGAGTACTCTCTCAAATTCACCCAACTCTCTAAGTATGCCCCAAACATGGTAGCCAACCCTAGGGCTAGGATGAACAAGTTCGTGATGGGCGTGTCTAGCTTGGTGGAAAAAGAGTGTCGTACGGCTATGCTTCTTAATGACATGGATATCTCTAGGCTCATGGTTTATGCGCAACAAATTGAGGAGTCCAAAATTAGGGAGATAAGGCAAGAGGGTAAGAGACCTAGGTCGGATGATTCTAGTTACCAAAGGCCTAACAAGAGGTTTTATCCCCAAGATTCTTCTATGGGAAACAAGCATAGGGCTCCAAATCAATCTTCTCAAGGTGGTGGTCATTCCTATGAAAGGGCTAGGTGCCCTACTTGTGGCAAGCAACATGGGGGTAAGTGTCTTGCCGGAACGGATGGTTGTTTTGCATGTGGTAATAGAGGCCACAAGATGAGGGACTGCCCAAACCTTAAATCAAGGGGGAGAGATGTCAATCAAGCTTCCCTAGATCCTAATGCTCCCAAGAAGAACCCTTCCTATGGGATGGGGGCTAGAAAGGATAATTAATCCGGATTGATGGTTTTGGTAAGTCTCAACTCTTGGTTATTGTTGCTTTTGTGTTATGAAATGAATATATATGGTTTTATAGTTCCTATGATCATGTCGTCTTGATGAATTGCTTAGAGAATGAATTTTTCAAAAATTTGGTAAGATGGCAGTCAACTTCACTGTAAAAAATTTTGGCATTTTGAAGAAAATTGTTTTGTCTTGAATTTTAGTTTCAATGTGTGTAAAGGCATTGTTTATGAGCATTTTTAACGTTGGAGAAGGTAGTTCCTCCATAAAAGAAGATTGAGGTTGAATTTTTGACTTTGTGAAAATTGGTGAAAGTTGCCTATGTTGCTAAGTGTTGAAAGTGTAAAATGATGTTCCTTGCTAGTGGATGCTTTGATTGTTAGTGTTTTGATCATGATCTAAGTGTATTATATGATGCTAAGTGAGTCCTTGTTGTTCTTAAAATTTAAGCATCATTCGAGGACGAATGTTATTCCAAGTGGGGGAGAATATAACGCCCCAAAATGAACTAAGGTGAACTAGAGCCTCATGGTTGTTTCTTGAGTTAATTGTAAGTTAAACGGAGTTAGTTTGGTGTCCTTAGGCAGTGTGCAAAGTTTGGTTAAGTTTGGAGTTCAATCGACCAAAAACGTCCATGACGTTCGGATGGTATGCCTTAGAATGTACTTGTATGTCTTGGCGAGTTTGGATGAGTTTTATGTGTTCGTTTTACTTGAAACATGCGTCGGATGTTCCTTAGACCTAGACGACTTAGTTTAGGGGTTTGACGTCCGGGCACGACCCCACCTAGGACCCACAAGGGGCCCTAGATGAAGGGCCCAAGACTTGGGCAAAGTCTGCCCATCAGTGGCTCACGACGACCATGGCGACGGTCCGTTGCACTCAGGACGGTCCGTCGATCCAGGGCGTCGCGAGTGACAGTGAGTGGAAACTTGGACAGGCTCCAGTTGGAGCCAAGTGTTCCTCGACGGGACCCCATGACGGTCCGTGGTGAACGTGATGGTCCGTCGATGAGGTCTCGTCAACGAGGCCTGCCAGTGCACGACTTAAGGCTGCCAACTTGGGGTGTTTTATGTAAATACACCCCAAGTCTTATAAGACCCTAGGTGTATAATTTTGGTATTTTCAGGTTATATTAAATAAGTTTTAAACCCTAGACCTAGACAAGACCCCCTCACTTCAACATTCAAACTCTCTCTCTAAAAAGAAAACTCTCTCAAAGTCACCATTGAAGCCAAGGCTCAAGGAGGGAAAGGAGGGATGCTTTGGGCTTGTTCCTTCATCAAATTCACGGGTTTCTTTCTCCTAAAGGTATGGTATCCATTCTTGAATACCTTTCCATTCAAGAAGCCAACTTCCAAAATGGTTTTCAAAAAGGGGTTTTAAACTCAACTTCTTCTAAACTTTGATTTCTATTATGGGTCTTCTTGTAACTAAGTTCCAATATTTTAAATGTATTTATCTTGGTTTGAATAGATGATTTTGATGTTAAAACTCCATGAAACTCTTGTTTATGCATACTTAAGTTTTTGACTTGAAAATGGGTTATGTGAGCATGATTTGAGTACGGTATGAACTTGGGTCTTCTTGTATTTGTCATGTTGGTGTAGATACTGCCCTAAGGGCCTTAATATGGTGAAATATTGATAAATTGCTTATGGGTAATGATGGTTTGATTTGTTGATGAGTTGCTCTCATTGTATAATTCTTATTATGAATTGCTATTTGAGTGGTATGGTCCACCTTATGGGTGGCGGTGCTAATTGATGAACTTGATGTTACTTAGTATGGTTTGAGTATGTGATCTTGAAGGTCTAATATGTGAAATGAAGATATATTGGAAATGTGTCTTGTGTTGTGTTTGATGTAGCTTGAATTGCATGTTTGACCTAGTTTATGTCTAAATGAAGTATATGATTATGAGAAGTATGTAGAGTGTGTAGCTTGATGAATCAAGGTTAAAGTATGAGTAGAACTTGATGATAATGAAATGATGCTTATATGCAAGGTGTGCACATGTACACACACACTCCTTTAAGATTTGTATTATGTCAAGTTGAGCAAAAAGGGGAATCTTGAGGTGGACACACTTCGTGAGTTGAGATGTAGTGTCTAGTAACAACCTCTCCATTTCCTAGTGACCTTTCTAAGATAGACTATTATGTTGAGAAATCCGTGTGGAGTTATGCCTAGCACCGAGAGGATATGAAGGGGAGGTGGATTGTACTTCGTTAGTTGAGATGTTGTAATCCAAAGTACCTCTTGAGATGAGTACTCCTCATTAGTAGAGAGTGAGTTACTTAGTAACAATCTCCTTATCCCTTAACTATGTGCCCGCATAGGTGTAGCTATTGGAAAAGCCATGTAAACGCTAAGAAGCATGACTTTACACTAGGCAAGTAAGGATCCCTCATCCGATAGGGGTTAATATCGGGATTCCATGTCTAGCTCTCATGGTCTTTGTCGGTTAAGCTAACTCCCACAAAAGAATTGATTTGAAACTAATTATCTTGTGTATTGTTGAAATTGTGTATGTATGTCGTGAAGTGCTCAATCCACATTAGTTACCAAGTAGGAGCATTGAGTGGGAGTAGTAGTATGGGATACTATTCTCACATTGCACTTGGTGTGACCTATACCTACTATGGGAGAAGAGTACCTTCATGAAATCCGTGTGAATGAGTACTATGGTGTAGTGTTATGGAGGATTATTGTGGAGTACTTGAGTAAATGGAATCCATTAGGAGTACTAAGTGGGAGTGGTAGTATGGGATGCTACTCTCACATTGCACTTGGTATGACCTATATTTCCATGAGTGTTTTGCATATGTTAGCCAAGGGCGTGGATTTGATTTCTAACGAAGTAAGCCTAAGATTAGGTAGTTTTAAGGGTCGCTTTGGTGTGCTTTGAAGGGAGGTGTAATGAGAGTCCCTTCTTGGTTCACCTTAGGGAGTCTTAGAATAACCTTGGGTTAGGGCAACTTCAAAGGAAAAAGGGTTCATATGACTTGGACCGTGCCATTCACTGTAAGGTCTTCATTGTAAGAATTCAAAATGTTCACTATGATGCTTTATTCAATTTTATTGCAAGTTTAGCAAAGTTAATTGAAATGTTCCTTTTGTTTACTTTAAGTTTGGTAAGATAGCCATAAAGTGTTAATTGTTGATTCTTATGTGGGTTTGCTTCTAGATTCATGAAGGTTATATTTGAATTGCATAAAAAGCTATCTTTACTAAAATGTCCCTTTTTGCATGTTTTTGCATATGCCATACTTAGTACATTATTGTACTAACTCCATACTTTTTATACCTTATGAGTATAGGTTGGAAGCCCTTTTGGGAGGATCGGAGTCAAAGCTTGGGAACTTTATCTCTCAAGAATTTGGTATGTCCTCATATATTCGAGGACATAGTTTTATGTTTCTTAGTTTCTTTATTAATACTTAAAAATGTATTTACTTTTATCGTAAAGGGCCGTGTCCCTAAGATTCCAAGTTGTGTCTTTAAGTTGGCTTGTGACGATAAGATTTCTTAGTATTTATGAAAAGACTCCTTTTATTATTATTATCGTGAAAAGTTTAAAATTCCGCACTACTTTTCATGCTTTATGTTATGAATGCTAGTTAGAGGGCTTGTACGAGACCCCAAAGGGGTCAAGTACGCCCGGTCATGATTCGAAGGTTTTCCCTAACTTCTAGGGGGTGCTTTTGGGTCGTGACACACCCTACCTTGGGTCATGAGGCTTCCACCCCGTTAGGACCGTAGTGAACCCTACCTTCCCTATGTAAGAAGGTGTCACCCCCTCACATACAAGCTCACTCGGTGCTAAGCTAGGTCCCTTTATTGAAATGCCTTTTGTCCTATTATAATCATAAACTTAGTTTAGGTCATAGGGTCTAGCCCTTGTATATTCATCATCATAGCTCAATATGAATTGTATGAGAAATAGTCCTTTCATTCACAATTCACATAGGTGAAGTTGACACTTTCACATCTCATCATAATAGGGCAACATTATTACACATCAACTTCTTTAAAACATGTACCCCTAAGCAACCACACCACCAAAACATAAGACATTCCAATTCAATCATCATACCATCCTATCACCTTAAACAAGGTATACTTCAACACAACATCATAACTTAATGACAATTAACCACAATGGAAGTGAGAAATAGGATAGTCAAAACTTCCCAACACTCCTCCATAGTTCATCATAAAGGGCCTTACCATCAACCCATAGATCAACCCAATTTGGGTCATCACACCAATGTAATTCAAAACCAACATGATAATGAATTTAGAAGAATCACTACACAATGATTCAATACTAGATCCAAGCTTGAAAACAAGATATCTAAGTCTATGTTCTTAACCTAGATCAATACTTAAGGACTA
This sequence comes from Solanum sitiens, assembly GCA_016801875.1. NCBI lineage: Eukaryota > Viridiplantae > Streptophyta > Magnoliopsida > Solanales > Solanaceae > Solanum > Solanum sitiens. Next base: position 2,704,727 of record JABWTJ010000073.1, on the reverse strand, counting down.
GCATGAAGGACATAGATTCATGATCAATGTAATAACAACCGTTCAGGATGATTTAACCAATAATAAAATCAATTGCATCAAACCCAACATAATTCATATCAAGATCATGCCTAGGGTTAAGGGTTAAGGGTCATAATCTACAATGAAGACCAAACCATCTCAATTCATCCCAATTAAGTTACATTACATGATAATCTACTCATTGTACCCTTAAGAAAGTATAAACAACTCAATTCATAACATCAATTTTGTAATTGAATGAAACCCACATGAAAACTCAACTTTTGGAAAACCTTTGAAGGAGCCCTTTGAGGAAAGAAGTCTAAAAGGTGAATTAGATCCCATACCTTAATTCTTTTATAACAATTTGATGATGAATTCGTCCCTTTCCAGCCCCCAAAGCCCTTCCTTAGCTAAGTCGTCAATGGTGTCTTCCAATCGAGAGAGAAAGTAGAGAGAAGGAAGAGAGTTTATTTTGAGTGTTGTGTTTAGGCTAATGAGGGTTGGGGTATTTATATGAGGGGTTAAATTACTTAATTAGACTTCCTAATCCCCCAACTAACCTCCAAAATTCATTAAATAATTAAATGAGGTCATTTTAAAAATCTTGGCAATAAGTTGGGCCCTCACAGATGAGACCTCGACCACGGTCCGTCTGTGAGTCGACGCCCCATCGTTCCCCCTCCGTCGTCTAGAACAGTGGCTATGTAAGCAAGGGCTTCTTTAAACTTTCTAAGTTTGTGACAACGGTGGCTTCGACGCCCCGTCGAGCCACTCACGCCCTGTCAACACTTCCGTCGATGCACACTGCCACGCAGTGTTGCATCAAAACTACAAGGGTCCTCCTCAAGGAAGACACAGTAGCCCTCTTGTGAACCATCTTTCCGGACATCATGGACGTTCTTGAATATATTGGTTCTTAAACACCCTAACTACTCTATATACACCTAAGTCGACTTAGAACAATGCTTAGACCTCATGGAACCTAGGTTAAGTTTTACAACATGCCTTGGGATTTCAAAATGTTACAAACAATACACCAAATACACAAGTGCATATCAAGCAAAAGATCATTTTTCACATGAAACACATTTTAGCATAAACCTTATTACTATAAGTATGCACCTTTTGCATAATAAGTCAAAATTTAAATTTACTCATTATTTTCATTATTATTAGGCATAACTAACCTTAGTTAGGAAAGATATGAGGATAACGGGACTTCATGTCGGCCTCGCCTCCCATGTTGCTCCCTCAACTAGGTGGAGTTTCTCCATAACACCTTTACGGAGGCCACCTCATTATTCCTCAACTTCTTAACTTGTATATAAAGGATCTCCACCGGGACCTCTTCATAGGAAAGACTCTCAACCACACCTAGCCCTTCAATAGGAAGTATGGACACATGATCACTAATGCACTTCTTAAGCATTGAAACATAAAACACCAGATGAACTGAAAATCGTTCACTAGGTAGTCTCAATTCATATGCAACCTTTCTAACCCTTTGCAAAACCTCATAGGGACCTACATGCCGGGGACTTAAATTCCCCTTATTTCCGAATCTCCTCACACCCTTCATAGGTGAGATCTTCATAGACACCATAACACCTACTTTGAATTCAAGATCTCTTCTCATATTGTCGGCATAAGACTTTTGCCGACTATAGGCTTATTTTAATCTATCCTTTATCACACGAACTTTCTCCAAAGCATCATAGACTATTTCGGAACTGAGGAGTGAAGAATTACCAACCTCAAACCACCCAACAAGAGACGTACATCTCCTACCATAAAGTAAATGAAGCCATGGAAATACTCGAGTGGTAGCTATTGTTACAGGACAACTCAATCAACGGCAAGTGATTGTCCTAATTTCCTTTTAAAGTCTACCATACAAGCTCTTAACATATCCTCAAGGGTTTGAATAGTACGCTCTACTTGACCATCCGTTTGGTGATGAAAAGTGGTGCTAAGCTTCACTCTAGTACCCAACCATTTTTGAAAAGACCTCCAAAATTGAGAAGTAAATTGAGCACCTCTATACGATATAATGGACAAAGGAATCCCATGAAGACTCCAATCTCATCAATGTAGATCCTTGCATAAGCCTATGCCGTATTAGTAGATTTAGAAGGGATGAAGTGAGCAGATTCTGTCAATCTATCCACAATCACCCAAATGGAGTCATTTTGCCTCCAAGTTCGAGGCAACCCAACAACAAAATCCATATTAATTTTCTCCCACTTCCAAATAGGAACATCCGTTTCTTGAGTTAAACCACTAGGTTTTAGATTCTCGGCTTTCACTTGTTGGCAATTTGGACACCTAACTACAAACTCCGCTATGTACCTTTTTAAGCCATCCCACCAATATACCTCTCTTAGATCACGATATATTTTAGTGGAACCCGGATGGATGGAATGTCGGGAACAATGAGCTTCCTCTAACACCTTACTACTCAAATCATCCATATCCAGTACACATAAAGTATTTTGGTACCTTAGCACACCATCCCCCTTGGGTGAATGAATCATTCGACTTACTAAATACTGATTTCTTCAACTCCATCAATAGCGGATCAAGATGTTGTTTTGACTTCACCTCAACCACTAAGGATGACTCGGAGTTCTTATGAACCACAAAACCACCATTTGGGGAATTTTCCAATCGAACACCCAATCTAGCCAACCAATGAACCTCTTTCACTAGGTCTTTCTTCTCTTATTCTACATGAGACACACTACTTATGGTCATACGATTCAAAGTATCCGCAACCATATTGGCCTTGCCGCGGTGGTAGCGAACACTCATGTCGAAATCTTTCAACAAATCCAACCATATTGTTTGTCGGAGATTCAACTACTTTTGAGTAAACACATATTGAAGACTCTTATGGTCGATATATATATCCACATGGACACCATACAAGTAATGTCTCCATATTTTCAAAGCAAACACTACCACCGCTAATTCAAGATCATGAGTTAGATAATTCTTCTCATGTACTTTGAGTTGTCTAGAGGCATAGGCTACTACATTTCCATGTTGCATAAGAAGATACCCTAAACCCACTCGGGATGCATCACAATATACCACAAAACCCTTGGTAACCTATGGGTAAAGTCAACACCGGAGCAGGTAAGCCTATCTTCAAAATTTGGAACTTTCTTTCACATGCCTCCGACCACTCAAATTTTACACTCTTTTGGGTCAAAGTAGTCAAAGGTGAAGCAATGGACGCAAAACCATCCACAAACCTCCTACAGCACCAGGCTAAACCCAAGAAACTTCCAATGTCGGTTGGAGTCAATGGTCTAGGCCAATTTCAAACTGCCTCGATTTTCCTTGGATCAACCTCTATACCCTCACTAGAGATGATATGACCAAGAAATGCCACCGATCTCAGCCAAAACTCACACTTGCTATACTTGGCAAATAATTGGTGTTTCTTGTTAACTTGTAATACCATTCTCAAATAACCGATATGATTAACATTATTTTTCAAATACACGAACAAATCGTCAATGAAGACAATCACAATGAAATCTAGGTAGTTTCAGAACACTATATTCATTAGGTCCATAAAAGTTGTCGGGGCATTCGTGAGACGAAACAACATCACTAAGAACTCATAGTGCCCATATCTAGTTCAAAAAGTCATTTTAGGTAAATCCTCACCTCTCACCCTTAGTTGGTGATACCCTGATCTCAAGTCAATCATAAAAAATAGCTTGCCCCTTGGAGTTTATCAAACAATCGTCAATCCGAGAAAGAGGATACTTATTCTTAATGGTGACTTTATTGAGTTGACGATAATCAATATATATCCTAAGAGACCCATCTTTTTTCTTAACAAACAACACCTGGGCTCTCCATGGTGAAATACTAGGTTGAATAAACCCCTTATGTAACAAGTCTTTAAGTTGGAGCTTTAACTCTTTTAATTCCATCAGAGCCATACGGTAAGGAGGTATTGAAATGGGATTCGTATCCGGTAATAAGTCAATACCAAAATCAATTTCCCATTCCGGAGGAATTCCGGGCAAGTCATCTGGAAAGACTTTCAGAAATTCCTTCACTACGGGGACCGACTTAATAGGAAGAATGTCAAACTCAAGATCTTTAACTCTTACGATATGGTAAAGACACCCTTTAGAGATCATTTTACAAGCTTTAAGACCAGAAATTATACGACCTCTAGGAATTGAGTTACCCCCCTTCCACTCTAAGATGGGTTCATTAGAAAAGTTGAACTTACCAACTCTTGTTAGACAATCTATGGAAGAAAAACTATCATGCAACCAATCCATTCCCAAAATAACATCAAAATCAAACGTATGTAGTTCTACCAAATCCACCCAAGTAACTCTATTGGGCAAAGATATATGACAACTCCAAAAGGCTCTTCTAGCCATAACGAAGTCACCTACCGGGGTTGTAACTAAAAATGGTTTAATCAAAATATCGGGTAGAACATCAAACTTTTTAGCCACAAGCGGGGTTACAAATGACAATATAGCACCGGGATCAAGTAAAGCATAAACATTTATTGAGAAGACTTGTAACATAACGGTGACCACATTGCGGGACTAGTCTAGTTCATCTCTAGAGCGGAGAGCATAAAAGCGGTTCCTTTTTGGAGGTTCGAAAATAGGACCAAATGATTGCGCTCGACCATTTCCCTTCTCTTGACCCCTCACGTTAGGACAATCCTTTACCTAGTGGCCCTCTTTTGTAAGCCCATATCAATTTCCCGTCCCCACTAGGCATTCACCCCAATGTTTCTTACCACACTTGGAATAAGTTGGTTTATCACCTGGTGAGTTTCCACTTCTAGCCTTTTGGGTCTTAGGGTTAGACACCCTATCCGTGTTGGTCTTTGGAAAGTTGGAAGGAACTTGGTTAGAAACCCTCTTTTTGAACCTAGGCTTGTCTTGAATCTCAAGCCTACTCTTGGAAGTACCCCCTTCATAAGCCTTGGCCCTCTTATACTCCTATTCTTCCTCTTAAGTCAAGTTTTCTCAAGTTGTTGAGCATAAACCATCAACCTATAGATATCCATATTGTCATGGAGCACCGCCGAACGACACTCTTCAACCAACTTTTTGAACACTCCCGTCACAAAGCGACTCATCTCATCCCTTGGGTTAGACACAAAGGAAGGAGCAGACTTGGATAATTTGGTGAATCTCAAGGAGTACTCTTGCACACTCATACCTCCTTGACGAAGTTTGATGAATTCCTCCACTTTGGCCTCCCTTTTCTCCTTAGGATAGAAGCGATCAAGGAAAGACCTTCTAAACACCTCCCATGTTATAGGACCCTCTCTCCAGGCCCTATTGTCTCTGCATTGGGAGTACCATGTTTGAGCCACATTCTTTAGTTGATAGGAAGCTAGCTCGGCCTTTTCATTAGAAGTCAACCCCATAGCATATAGAATCTTGTAGACCTCATCAATGAAGATAGGAGGGTTCATATAAATGAAGTCCCTCAAGCGGGGATCCGTGGTACTAACATTGTATTGGACACGGGGTCCAACATCCCTATTAGCTTGAGCCACCATGGCTTGGGCTTGAATGGCTACCTTTTGTGCTTGGGTAGTCATAGCTTCAGCCAAAGTAAAAAATGCCGAACTTATCTCTCCATCCGTCATAGGTGGAGGAATGATAGGAGCTTGTTCTTGAGGAGGCACTTGGTTTTCTTGTGAAAGGACTTGGTTCCCTTGGGGAGGAACTCCCGCATTAGCCAAATCTTCCTCCACTCCTCTTGCGGCTGCACGTCTTGTAGTCATATCCTATATCCACAAGAAAAGGATTACAAGAAGGACACAAAAGTTTCAATTCTCAAGGCACGACTTTCAAGATTACCAATTAGTGAGAATTCCTAAGCGTCACATAGCCTCTCATTTATAAGTGTGGCGCGCTTCACACCCATGAACAAGACTCTAGGTAAACGTGGTTCAATGAGACATCAATCCTAAGATTAATTCAACCTCATGCTCTGATACCAAATTTGTTACTATCGGGGAGCACCCCCTAGACGTAACCGGCATCGTCGTCCTCAAAGAGGAATAAGACTATCCTCTTAGCATTCGTTATTACATTTCACAGTTTAAAAAGTGTGGAAGATTAAAAACTTTTCATACATATTTATATAGTGAGATTTACATTGACCTCTCGTATACTACATGTGGAGTTTACATAGTCTCCTCGCATATGAAGAATACATAGGCTTCTTATTTAGATAACATAATCGAAAAATAGGAATTAGTCTAATACTTTGTCTCAACCATCTAAATGAGAATAAATCATGGACATAGCCAATACAAAGTCAACATGCCAATATAGGCTTACATCACTATCCAAATGATAAAGGAAAGAACAATGTCTTTAAGACAATACAAGTTCAAAGCTCGAATATAGAAATAGGTAATATCCCCGAACATGAGGACCTACCAACACTTGGACAAAGAGTCCAAGTTTTCTTAAATTAGCCTTCTAGTAACTCAACAAGCGGAACCTACATAATTGTAGAAAACATAGGAATATGGGTTAGTACACCACTTGTACTAAGTTTGGAAACGTATGCACATAAAATATTGAAAACATGCTTAAAGGGATTTGTTTAAAACATGCTAATTTACTTTGAAAAGCCTTTATGCAATATCAAGTACACATATGAATCAATGAGCACATATCATCAAGACAAGACCATACAAAATAGAAGACCAACATTATCAAGTAAAGTTAAGTCAACATGTGTAGTAGCATAACGTCATATTACAACAAAGCATGTATAAGAGTTCATCACATTACAACATGTGCAAGACCATTAATCATAACCCATTACCAAGCCTACAAGTACAATTATCAAGGGATGTCCCATAACCTCATTCAACCAAGTAAACCCAACAATGGATCGCAAGAAATGTCCAATTTCATATAACATGGTATCATAAGTGTTTATAATCATATTTATCAATATATACCAATGACATGTTCATAAGTAAAACTAACATCATATAGGATAATCACATGTAAAGCCAACATTTGCATATCATTTACTTTATAAGAGCATAAGAACAACCTCCTAGGACTTTCCTCAAGGCCAACTAGTGTAATGTATAGGTAGAGTTTCATACCTCTACCTAGACTAAGTCAAACCCCTTAGGTTACCCTAGTTAGTGTTCCCTTTATTACTTAATTTTACTTTCGGGAACAATTGCTTAACTGACATAGACCACATGAGGTTAATATGGAATGCGGTGTCATTAAAACCTACATCAAAAGAAGGTGAACTACTTGCCAAGGTAGTACCATAACATGAACATAGCATTCTAGGTGGATCCACTAGCTAGTATTCCTATGGAGGCAACAATGTTAAGTAACTAGGAGATACGTCTTGAATCCTCTACATGCCCATTAGCAATTGGAGCACTCATCTCATGACAAAACTTGATGAATCTCCCTTATATGGGGAGTCAACATCTCTCATTGTCAAGTTCACTCGGTGCTAAGCTAAATTCCCTTTTTGAAATATCTTTAAGCCTTTACGAATCATCATAACTTAGTTTAGGCCATAGAAGAATAACCCCCTTTATATTCATAACATTAGATCAATTGGAATTGCATGAGAACTTCCTTTCAATACAACCCTCATATGTGAGATTAATACATTATCATCATCATGTCATAGTAAGGCACATAAGTGATTCACAATCATCGTTATACAATTATACCTTCATCATAATCTCACAATCCATATAATCAATACATTAAAATTACATTCATCATACCATCACCTATCTAGTCTAATCACAATCAATACTTCAATTGAACATCATCATCAAGTAGAAGCCATCACAGTTGAAGTAATGATTCAAGATCATAGGTCTAACCAATTTACCATCACAAGCCATATTCCATGGTCTTACCATCAACAAACCATATTCATCCATTAATAGACTTAATAAAATCATATAATAGTAATTAACACAAGAACTAAGTCAATTGCATCATCACTATTCAATTCAACATCAATTCATAAACTAGGGTTAGGGAAATAATGTCAATTCATGATCTCTTCTATAGAACTAGGTCTATTATGAAGAATAACACTAATTCATTAATAATCAATCACATTATATCCATAATAATCAAAATAAACCAAGAACAATACGATTTGAAAGATCAATTTTCAATTAGGAATGAAACCTATGTTTTTATCAATTTTTCGGAAACCAATTTGAAAGAACCCTTTGGGGAAAGGAGTACAAAATATGAAGAGTTCCCGTACCTTGTTAATCCTTTAAGATTTATGGAGAGAAAGTGAAGTCCATGCAGCCCTAAGCCCTTTGACATTGGTCTTCTATGGAGTCTTCTTTGGGGAGAGAGAAAGTAGAGAGAAGGTGGAGGATTTTAGTTTTGGAATTGAGTGTATTGGGTTAGATTAATGCAGGATAGGTCTTTGTGTAGTCCCTTAATTAACTTAATTAGGCACCCCATAACCCCAAAATAACATACTAAATGACTAAAAAGACTCAACTTAAAACGTGATAGCAAAACCAAGCCTGACCTACGAGACCCCAACCTATAGTCCATAGGTAAGTCGATGATCCCTTGAAGCCACCGTCATGCACATCCATCGATGGTGTAAGAGACTGGTTCTTGTACCTTCCTCAGAAATTTGGATAAGTGTTCAACAAAGGAGCCATCCACGGAGAGTAGTCCAATCGACGTCTCGTCGATTGACTCATCGATGGACACTGCCCAAAATGGCAGTTTTGGCCAATCTTGTCACGACTGGAATCTAGACCCCAGACGAGACCGGCGTCGTTGACCTCTCAGATGTCGCAGACAAGCCTACTTATGTCAAACTTACTTTACATAGGTTAATTTTAGCGGAAAATTTGAAACTTTTTACTTCTAAATATTCTTACTAAACATTTCTACTACATTCGTAATTTGTTCACCATCAACCATCTAACATTAAGAGATAATCAAATGAAAAGAATAGTTCAATACTTATAAAGCATATAATTGCCAAAATGGCACCAATACATAGTCTGAATAAAAAGAGGAAAGAAACACTAGTGGAACACGCTTCACTAGCTCAACTCTAAAACTAAGCTAGAATATAAAATAGTAGCATCCTCGAAAGCATGAGGACATACCAACTCCGGATGAATGCTGGACGTCCGGATAACTGCAACGATGATCCTGTAGCTCTATCGTCCACCTGTGCCTGCACCTAAAATAGTAGAGTTTGTATAGGGTTAGTACACACTTGTACTAAGTATGGGTATATGCAAGCACACACCAAGGACATGCATGAGAAAGAATAGCTCTTTCCTAACAACATGATTTTTGGAAGTCAAGTCAGTGGACTTGCCAAATTGAGATTAGGAAAGTTTCCAAATTTGGATTAAGAAAGTGAATGATCTTTCCAAATTTGGATTAGGAAAGTTATGCCATGGAAATAACATACATCATCATACTTTTCACATTTGCACACAGCACATAACATTTACACATAGCACATATCATATAGCCTACAGAACATTTTGCATGTAGCACATAGCTTCTTTCATATCATTCATTCATATGCCATGAGACCTTGGAATCATGGACTTGACATTATGACATCCTAGAAATGAGGGCTCAACAGATGGGGCCTCAACTAGGGAATCTCCATTAGCAAACACAGAGTCTGCTTCATTCATTCATACGTACTTCATTTCATTTCATTCATAGTCCAGTGTAACCACCTGCTATACCTAGGATGTAGTTTAAGACTTTCATTAGGTTCGTTGTGCAATGACCAAGAATGACCTAATGTCATTACTTGAATCTAACTCACCTTTTGATTATCCTATTCTAACACCTTTTGTATCATTCATTTCATTATGTGCTTCATTTGAGGCTGGCCTCATTCATTCATTGGGAACTTTAACTTTAACCGACATAGATCATGTGAGCATCATGAAATCCAGTGTCTCCCCCACACCGAAAAGAGGTGGAATCACCGGCCAAAGTGATCCAATAACATGCTAGCATACATGGGAATTTAACCCCGCCAGATCCCTATATTGGCAGTATAGGTTCGAAGCCTAGGAGATATAAGGAGACCCATACCGGGCAAGCCCGACAGTATCATCTCATGAGAGTTACGTGAACCTCCGTCCTTCCCGAAAGAAGGCATCACCGCTCAAAGCTAGCCTATCGGTGCTCAGTATAAAGTTCCATTTCATTCATCTCATACGTCATGGAAGCTGGCTTCTAGTATGAGGACATCATAGATCATTAGATGATTTCTCATCTCATCATTAGTATTAAGAGTGTTAAGCTCAATACTTTCATTAGAGTGTTCATAGAGACTGGTCTATTCATTATCTTACACTCTCATAGGTGAGTACTTATTGGTAACATTTACTTAGGCTCATTTGAGATTGCTCTCATCATTTACATTAGCCTCATATCATGTTGTCACCACATTCATTAACATTAGCACATTTTCTCTTCATAATTACTCACCCCTTTTTACGTGAATATTCAATTCATCGTATGCCAATGCACTTGGACATTTAGTGTGTTTCACACTTTTACTTAACCCTTCTAGGGTTTCATTATTTCATTTTTCATTTCATCATTTCATTGTTCATTTCATCATTTCATTGTTCATTTGGTCATTTCATTTGTTCATTTCATCATTTCATTGTTCATTTCATCATATCATTGTTCATTTCATCATTTCATTGTTCATTTCATCATTTCATTGTTCATTTTATCATATGCCAATGCATTTGGCCATTTAGTGTGTTTCACACTCTTACTTAACCCTTCTAGGGTTTCATCATTTCATTTCATACATCTTAGGTTCAATTATTTTTAAACGTATGCTAGACTTATGGGTCTATACATATAAGCCATGAGGCTTCATTCATAGTTTGTTAAGTGACTCATATCTTCCTAAGATTATGTAGTACAAGACTTATGTATCTTGTATGTATGCCAAGATCTCGATTTCGATCTAAGTAGGTGGCATTATTCTTGAACATTTAATTCGTGTATGACTTATGTATCAATACGGAATTTGGGCAAGGAAACCCAAGTTCGAATCCCTTGGACAAAACTTAATCTTATTTTAAGCTTGATAATTGCATTTTTCAGATTTGGGAGACACTAGTTCGATTCCCATCAACCCCATAATATTTTCTTTCTTTTTCTCCTCTATTTTTTTTCGTTTAAGTCAAGGAGGTTGTGGGTTCAATCCCCCACAATCTCATTATTTTTATTTTTATTTATCTATTAACTTTCTCACCTATCCAAGAGGTTGTGGGTTCAATCCCCACTCTCCACATTTATTTTCTCCTTTATTTTTCTCCTAACTCTCTCATCCATTCAAGAGGTTGTGGGTTCAATCCCCACTCACCACATCTATTTTTCCTTGCATTTTTCTCACGAATTTTTTATGAAATTTTCATTTAGTGAGGTCATGGGTTCAATCCCCAATGACCTCACATTTTAAAAAAAAAATTAGACGAAGCTCATTTTCTTAAAAATTGGCCGAGACTACAAATTCCAACAGGCTGGAAATTTAGTCTCTTCCAATCCATTTTTGTCTTAATCTTTTTGTATCTTTCATGTAATGATGTCTTGGATTCAATACTTTGTGATTTCACTTATTTTACATTCATTTTTCATTGCATTTTTTGCCACTTTGTTTGGCCGAACCCAACCTACCAAATGCTGGAAATTTGTTCACTATTTTCAGCTTCTTTTTATCATCATTCTTAATTCTTAAGGCATTTCGTGGATCATTTGGTGCATCTTTAAGTGTAATCTTTTTATGATTATATTCAGACAAGAATTACCATTACATCCAGCAACATTAGACCACTTTTACACCTCATGATGTACACAAACACTCGCACATAAAATTCAACCATAAAACCATATCATTTTTCACATACTTTCGGTTGACATAACTTAACATGCTTACAATTCTAAACACATAATCATGAACACATTATCACGAAAATCACACTTCATACTTAAACTACCAGCAATGATTCATTGGGAGCTAGTGACAGGGACATGCAACGGGAACAATCCTAGTTTTCGGATTAGAATTTACTGAATCTTAAGGGGTCTCTTGGGAAAGGGACCAAGAGAGAAGAAAACCCATACCTTTTATGTAGTTCAAACCTTGACTTTCTGCCCAAAACTTTCTCCAAAAATCACGTTCAAATCCCCTCAACTTCAACACCAATTCGACGGAATAATCCTCCCTCTTGCGTAACGTTTTTGATTAGTTGTTTGTTTGTAATTTTCGTTATGAGTTCTTCAAGTGTGAAGAACTTTGGTTTACCTACTGTTTTTGAAGTTTTTTTGGCAGAGAAAAACGTGAATGAGAGAATGGGAGATTTTGAGCGTGAGAGTTGAGAGATAGACGTGAGAGAGTGGGAGTCATATTAGGCTTAGGAGTCTAGTTTAGGACTTAGTCAAATAAGGTTTAGTTAATTATTAAAAATCTGATTTTTATTTTTATTTTAAATCAGCTAATGAATAATAATTATTAATTAATTACATTAATTCAATAGCTTAAATAAAAAATCATATAGATTCATTGCTTCCACCTAGGTTCGAACCTGGGTGGAGCAGGACTTAACTTCAAGAGCTCCATTTCGTCTCTATCTCCCCAATTTGCCCCTCCACCTTATTAAATAATTAATTAAATATGTATTTAGTGTAATTACAATATTACCCTTAGCCTGGTAAAAGACCATTTTACCCCTAGACCCTCAAAACTTAAGATTTCCTCTCTTTAAGTCCGGTAAAGACTCCTTCGAGTAAATCTTCGTATTCGAGAGCCCTACATGGTTGGTCCCAACCTTTCCTAGATCAACTAACTCCCCAAGTTAGTTGGCTTGGCTGTACCAAGGGTTCCGAGGTATGGTTCTACGCGCATCAATCCATGTGAACCCTGGTCTAATCGTAGGCATTCTTGGCACATTAAGCATTACTTAGCATATCTATTTTTAGGGTTGTTACATTATCCCCCCCTTAGGAACATTCGTCCCTGAATGACACTACACATCATTTTAAGATAAAGAGGGTGATTTTCGAAGATATCTAAACATACTTGAGACTTTACTTTTTGTGAATTTGTGTTTCACACTTACTCGGGATAATGCATATTACACAATCTTATCTGAAGCTTCATATTTGAGATTGAGGAACTTCCTTCTCAATCGCACATAACTTGATGCACCTCACAACTCATGCAACACAAAAATCATGTCCACGCTATACAAAAACATTTACATGACATGCAAGCATGAATTCATTTTAACTCTAACTTATTTGGAAACTTAACCTTACTACCCTGTTTTGATAGTCAATGGTAGTCTAGCATTTATGAAGTAATCCATACCTAAGCCATCTCCTTGAGCTAGTAAGCAGCCAACTTAGCCTTCTCCTCTTCATCAATACTCATAGCAGGCTTTAGAACCTACCATGCACTCACCTTCATGCGAACAACCACTCTTATCAAACGTCTTTCATTCACGCTGGGCATTTCTATCACTGCCTCTTCTTGGGAAGGCCAGATCTTGAGTCTAGCACCTTAGACCACTTGGTCATCCTAATTCTTGTGCGTATTCTTCTAAGCGCGCACACAAGAACGAAGTTAGATATTTAGAATGACACAAAGTGTCAAGGCTCTAGATAGCACGATAAAGAGTAGAAGAAGGGAAATTTTCCTACGCATCATGCAGTCTCTAATCCAGGATAGTGGTGCACTTCACTACCATTACTTAGAAACTACTCAATGTGGTTGATGTGAACTCAATATTCTCAGAACTTAACCTAGTGCTCTGATACCAACTTTGTCACGACTGGAATCTAGACCCCAGACGAGACCGGCGTCGTTGACCTCTCAGAGGTCACAGACAAGCCTACTTACGTCAAACTTACTTTACATAGGTTAATTTTAGCGGAAAATTTGAAACTTTTTACTTCTAAATATTCTTACTAAACATTTCTACTACATTCGTAATTTGTTCACCATCAAACATCTAACATTAAGAGATAATCAAATGAAAAGAATAGTTCAATACTTATAAAGCATATAATTGCCAAAATGGCACCAATACATAGTCTGAATAAAAAGAGGAAAGAAACACTAGTGGAACAGGCTCCACTAGCTCAACTCTAAAACTAATCTAGAATATAAAACAGTAGCATCCTCGAAAGCATGAGGACCTACAACCTCCGGATGAATGCTGGACGTCCGGATAACTACAACGATGATCTTGTAGCTCTACCGTCCACCTGTGCCTGCACCTAAAATAGTAGAGTTTGTATAGGGTTAGTACACACTTGTACTAAGTATGGGTATATGCAAGCACACACCAAGGACATGCATGAGAAAGAATAGCTCTTTCCTAACAACACGATTTTTGGAAGTCAAGTCAGTGGACTTGACAAATTGAGATTAGGAAAGTTTCCAAATTTGGATTAGGAAAGTGAATGATCTTTCCAAAATTGGATTAGGAAAGTTATGCCATGAAAATAACATACATCATCATTCTTTTCACATTTGCACATAGCACAAAACATTTACACATAGCACATATCATATAGCCTACAGTACATTTTGCATGTAGAATATAGCTTCTTTCATATCATTCATTCATATGCCATGAGACCTTGGAATCATGGACTTGACATTAAGACATCCTGGAAATGAGGGCTCAACAGATGGGGCCTAAACTAGGGAATCTCCATTAGCAAACACAGAGTGTGCTTCATTCATTCATACGTACTTCATTTCATTTCATTCATAGTCCAGTGTAACCACCTGCTATACCTAGGATGTAGTTTAAGATGTTCATTAGGTTCGTTGTGCAATTGTCACGACTGGAATCTAGACCCCAGACAAGACCAGCGTCGTTGACCTCTCAGAGGTCGCAGACAAGCCTACTTACGTCATTCTTACTTTACATAGGTTAATTTTAGCGGAAAATTTGAAACTTTTCATTTCTAAACATTACTTACTATAGTTTTCTAATACGTTTGTAATTCGTTCAACATCAACCATCTAAACATTAAGAGATAATCAAATGAAAGAAATAGTTCAATAACATAATCGTATAATTGCCAAAATGGCATCCATACATAGTCTGAATAAAATAAGAAAGAAACGCTAGTGGAACATGCTCCACTAGCTCAACTCCTAAACTAAGCTAGAACATAAACAGTAGCATCCTCGAAAGCATGAGGACCTACCAAAAACCGGATGAATGATGGACGTCCGAATAACTGCAGCGATGATCCTGTAGCTCTACCGTCCACCTGTGCCTGCACCTAAAATAGTAGAGTTTGTATAGGGTTAGTACACACTTGTACTAAGTATGGTTATATGCAAGCACACACCAAGGACATGCATGAGAAAGAATAGCTCTTTCCTAACAACACAATTTTTGGAAGTCAAGTCAGTGGACTTGCCAAATTGAGATTAGGAAAGTTTCCAAATTTGGATTAGGAAAGTGAATGATCTTTCCAAATTTGGATTAGGAAAGTTATGCCATGGAAATAACATACATCATCATACTTTTCACATTTGCACACAGCACATAACATTTACACATAGTACATATCATATAGCCTACAGTACATTTTGCATGTAGAACATAGCTTCTCTCATATCATTCATTCATATGCCATGAGACCTTGGAATCATGGACTTGACATTAAGACATCCTAGAAATGAGGGCTCAATAGATGGGGCGTAAACTAGGAAATCTCCATTAGCAAACACAGAGTGTGCTTCATTCATTCATACGTACTTCATTTCATTTCATTCATAGTCCAGTGTAACCACCTTCTATACCTATGATGTAGTTTAAGACTTTCATTAGGTTCGTTGTGCAATTGTCATGACTAGAATCTAGACCCCAGACGAGACCAGCGTCGTTGACCTCTCAGAGGTCGCAGACAAGCCTACTTACGTCATTCTTACTTTACATAGGTTAATTTTAGCGGAAAATTTGAAACTTTTCATTTCTAAACATTACTTACTAAAGTTTTCTAATACATTCGTAATTCGTTCAACATCAACCATCTAAACATTAAGAGATAATCAAATGAAAGAAATAGTTCAATAACATAATCGTATAATTGCCAAAATGGCATCCATACATAGTCTGAATAAAATAAGAAAGAAACGCTAGTGGAACATGCTCCACTAGCTCAACTCCTAAACTAAGCTAGAACATAAACAGTAGCATCCTCGTAAGCATGAGGACCTACCAAAAACCGGATGAATGCTGGACGTCCGGATAACTGCAGCGATGATCCTGTAGCTCTACCGTCCACCTGTGCCTGCACCTAAAATAGTAGAGTTTGTATAGGGTTAGTACACACTTGTACTAAGTATGGTTATATGCAAGCACACACCAAGGACATGCATGAGAAAGAATAGCTCTTTCCTAACAACACGATTTTTGGAAGTCAAGTCAGTGGACTTGCCAAATTGAGATTAGGAAAGTTTCCAAATTTGGATTAGGAAAGTGAATGATCTTTCCAAATTTGTATTAGGAAAGTTATGCCATGGAAATAACATACATCATCATACTATTCACATTTGCACACAGCACATAACATTTACACATAGCACATATCATATAGCCTACAGTACATTTTGCATGTAGAACATAGCTTCTTTCATATCATTCATTCATATGCCATGAGACCTTGGAATCATGGACTTGACATTAAGACATCCTAGAAATGAGGGCTCAACAGATGGGGCCTAAACTAGGGAATCTCCATTAGCAAACACAGAGTGTGCTTCATTCATTCATACGTACTTCATTTTATTTCATTCATAGTCTAGTGTAACCATCTGCTATACCTAGGATGTAGTTTAAGACTTTCATTAGGTTCGTTGTGCAATTGTCACGACTGGAATCTAGACCCCAGACGAGACCAGCGTCGTTGACCTCTCAGAGGTCGCAGACAAGCCTACTTACGTCATTCTTACTTTACATAGGTTAATTTAAGCGGAAAATTTGAAACTTTTCATAAACATTACTTACTAAAGTTTTCTAATACATTCGTAATTCATTCAACATCAACCATCTAAACATTAAGAGATAATCAAATGAAAGAAATAGTTCAATAAGATAATCGTATAATTGCCAAAATGGCATCCATACATAGTCTGAATAAAATAAGAAAGAAACGCTAGTGGAACATGCTCCACTAGCTCAACTCCTAAACTAAGCTAGAACATAAACAGTAGCATCCTCGAAAGCATGAGGACCTACCAAAAACCGGATGAATGATGGACGTCCGGATAACTGCAGCGATGATCCTGTAGCTCTACCGTCCACCTGTGCCTGCACCTAAAATAGTAGAGTTTGTATAGGGTTAGTACACACTTGTACTAAGTATGGGTATATGTAAGCACACACCAAGGACATGCATGAGAAAGAATAGCTCTTTCCTAACAACATGATTTTTGGAAGTCAAGTCAGTGGACTTGCCAAATTGAGATTAGGAAAGTTTCCAAATTTGGATTAGGAAAGTAAGTGAGGTTTCCAAATTTGGATTAGGAAAGTGATACCATGAGAATACATACATCATCATACTTTTCACATTTGCACACAGCACATAACATTTACACATATCACGTATCATATAACATACAATACATTTTACATGTAGCACATAACTTCTTTCATATCATTTATTCATATACCATGAGACCTTGGAATCATGGACTTTACATTAAGACATCCCAGAAATGAGGGCTCAACATATGGGACCTCAACTAGGGAGTCTTCATTAGCAAACACAGAGTCTACTTCATTCATTCATACGTACTTCATTTCATTTCGTTCATAGTCCAGTGTAACCACCGGTTATACCTAGGATGTAGTTTAAGACTTTCATTAGGTTCGTTGTGCAATGACCAAGAATGACCTAATGTCATTACTTGAATCTAACTCACCTTTTGATTATCCTATCCTAACACCTTTGGTATCATTCATTTCATTATGTGCATCATTTGAGGCTGGCCTCATTCATTCTTTGGGAACTTTAACTTTAACCGACATAGATCATGTGAGCATCATGAAATCCAGTGTCTCCCCCACGCCGAAAAGAGGTAGAATCACCGGCCAAAGTGATCCAATAACATGCTAGCGTACATGGGAATTTAACCCCGCCAGATCCCTATATTGGCAGTATAGGTTCAATGACTAGGAGATATAAGGAGACTCATACCCGGCAAGCCGGACAGTCTCATCTCATGAGAGTTACGTGAACCTCCGCCCTTCCCGAAAGAAGGCATCACCGCTCATAGCTAGTCTATCGGTGCTCAGTATGAAGTTTCATTTCATTCATCTCATACATCGTGGAAGCTAGCTTCTAGTATGAGGACATCATAGCTCATTAGATGATTTCTCATCTCATCATTTGTATTGAGTGTGTTAAGTTCAATACTCTCATTAGAGTGTTCATAGAGACTTGTCTTTTTATTATCTTACACTCTCATAGGTGAGTACGTGTTGGTAACATTTACTTAGGCTCATTTGAGATTACTCTCATTATTTACATTAGCCTCATGTCGTGTTGACACCTCATTCATTATCATTAGCATCTTTGCTTTTCATAGTTACTCACCTCTTATTATGTGAATGTTCAGTTCATCATTTCATTATTCATCTCATCATATGCCAATGCACTTGGCCATTTAGTGTATTTACACTCATACCTAACCCTTCTAGGGTTCATCATTTCATTTCATACATCTTAGGTTCACTTACTTTTGATCGTATGCTAGACTTATGAGTCTATACACACAAGCCATGAGGCTTCATTCGTAGTTCATTAAGTAACTCTTACATTCCTAAGATTATGTAGTACAAGACTTATGTATCTTGTAGTTATGCCAAGATCTTGAATTAGATCTAAGTAGGTGGCATTATTCTTATACGTTTTGTTCACGTATGATTTATGTATCAATACGGAAGGTTGGGCAAGGAATCCCAAGTCTTGAATCAATTGAATGTCATTTACATTATTAATAGATTTTATCCTAATAGTCATGACATTTTAGCTCTAAGTCAAAACACAATGTTTACATTGAAGGTTTACTTTTCTACTAAAAATCTCTCTTGTGTTGGCCGAGGGGTTGGGGGTTCAAGCCCCCAAAACCCCATTTTCGTTTTTTTCTTTAATATATTTCGGTTCATGTGAGGCTTTGGGACCCGAGGTCGAGTCCCCTCAGCCACACTAAATTATCTTCTAATTTCCCCTCCCTTCCATTCGCTTAGGCCGAGAGGTTGTGGGTTCGAACCCCCACAACCTCTTTATTTATTCTCCTTTTTAAAAGTTGCCTTATTTGAGTTGACTGTGAGGTTGTGGGGTCGAATCCCCACAGCCTCATTTTATTTTTATATTATCTCCCTCATCCGCATAGAGGTCGTGGGTTCAAATCCCACGCCTCTCAAAACGTTTTTCTTTATTTTTCCTTTCCTTGGTTTCTAACCGAGAGGGTGTGGGTTCGAATCCCACCCCTCTCATTTCTTAATTTCTTTTTCTTTACACATATTTTCCAGCCAAGGCAGGTTCGAATCCCCCTCACCACACGAATTTTCTTTTTAATTCTTTGGGAATTTTAAAGGGGTGAGGTCTCGGGTTCGACCCTCGATGACCTCACCTATTTTCCTTATTTTTTCTTGGCATCCTAACCATCTTAATTTGGCAGCATATATCAACAAAAATGCTGGAAATTCAAAGTAATTTCTTTACTCATTTTTATCTCCTTTTGTTAGTAAATTCATAGGACAATACATAGTTCGTTTGGTACGTACTTTACCACAATTTTTCACAACTTCTTAACCAAAAGGTTTGCTTCTAAATTCAGCCACACTTCATGTCACATGAACATCACATTTTTACATCAATTAGTGTACATAAAACAACGAACAAACATTAACAATATTAAGCCCCTAGGCCGAGACTCAACATGCCATACACCTTCTTCTTTCCTTATTTCGAACACACACATAGTTGTCCTTTCATGAATTAACGTACATCTAATACATTAACATTCATTACAAATATCACATAATCCTAAGTCTATCAGCATTCATACCAACCTACATTCGTTGGGAGCTAATGACAGGGACATGCAACAGGGGAATCAACCTTAGTTTTTGAACCAAATTTATTGAGTCCTAGGGGTCTCTTGAGAAAGGGACCAAGAGTAAGAAGACTCATACCTTGTTTTCTTGTTAAATGTCCAGAATGCTGCCCAAGAAACTCCTCCACAAATCAGTCCAAACGCCCACACTCACACCTCACCCGACTAGTGTAGTATGTTCTGCTTAACGTTATCGGATTGCTTCCTCTTTGTGTTTCTATCTTTCAGGTTCTTGATGAACTTTTGCCTTTACTTTATTTTTCTTTTTCTGATTTTTTTCTAACGTTTTCATCCAAGAAAGAAAAGAGTGAAAGAGAGAGAGAAATCATGCAAAGAGAGTGGGGGAAATGGGAGATAGAAGTCTAGTGTAGGTAGGACTTTGTGGGTTTGAATTAGTCAATTTATTAATTAATAAAAATTAATAAAAATCTGATTTCTTTTTCCTAAATCAGATATTACTAATTATTTATTAAAACTAAATTAACACATTAAAATAAAAGCAAGTTAAATCTTGCTCTTAGTGGGGTTCGAACCCGGGTGACCCCATTTTGCGAAAATGGGTCACTTCGGGTTGCCCCACCCGAATTTTATTATTTTTTTGAACTTAATGAATTTAATAATTAATTACTCAGGGTAATTACAATATTACCCTTGGCCTGGAAAATACCATTTTACCCTTGGACCCTCAAAACTTAAAATTTCTTCTTTTGAGTCCGGTAAAAACTCTTTCGATTAAATCTACGTTTTCGTGAGCCTCACATGGTTGGTTCCAACCTTTCCAAGCTCAATTAACTCCCCAAGTTAGTTGGCTTGGTCGTAGTAAGGGTTCTGAGGTCTGGTTCTACGCGTATCAATACGTGTGGACCTTGGTCTAATCACAAGCATTCTTGAAAAACATAAGTCTTGATCCTATTCATTTTTAGGGTTGTTACATTATCACCCCCCCTTAGGAACATTCGTCCCGGAATGACACTACTACTTCATGTTTTAATGCCAGTCAGATCATAATAAAAGCACGCCAATCAATAGCAACAAAATACGGGGAGGTAAGGAAGCATAGGTTTAAGAGTATAAAATCTAACCTCCAGAGCTGAACAGGTGAGGGTAGCGGGCCCTCATGTCGGCCTCAGCTTCCCACGTAGCACCCTCAACAAGATGATTTCTCCACAATACTTTCACCGTGGCAATCTCCTTGTTCCTCAGCCGCTTGACCTGTCTGTCTAAGATCTCAACCGGTACCTCCTCATAAGACAAGTCTTCATCAACCCCCAAACCTTCAACAGGTAAGATTGATGCTGGATCACCTAGGCACTTCTTCAACATAGATACATGAAAGACTGGATGGACAGAAGCTAACTCTGCGGGCAATGCCAACTCATAGGCCACCTCACCCACACGCTGTAGGATCTCATATGGCCCAACATATCTCGGACTCAGCTTCCCTTTCCTACCAAATCTCATCACCCCTTTCATAGGTGATATTATTAAGTAAACCTGGTCACCAACATCAAACTCTAACGGTCGCTTTCTGTTATCAGCATATGACTTCTGCCGACTGTACGCAGTAGCCAGCCTGTCCCTAATCATTCTGACCTTCTCTAAGGCCTCATGAATGATCTCCGGCCCCAAAATGGATGACTCTCCAACCTCGAACCACCCAACTGGAGATCTACACCTCCTACCATACAATGCCTCAAACGGTGCCATCCCAATGATGGAGTGATAGCTATTATTATATGAGAACTCGATCAAAGGCAGATGGTCATCCCAGTTACCTCTAAAATCAATCACACACGCCCTCAACATATCCTCCAATGTCTGAATGGTGCGCTCTGCCTGCCCATCTGTCTGAGGGTGAAAGGCAGTGCTAAGCTTCACCTCCGTGCCCAAGCTCTTCTGGAAAGATCTCCAGAAATGAGAAGTAAACTGAGCACCTCTGTCTGAGATAATAGACAAGGGAATCCCATGCCATCTCACAATCTCATCAATGTAGAGCCTCGCATAATCCTCGGCTCTGTAAGTAGACTTCACAGGGATAAAGTGGGCAGACTTAGTCAATATGTCCACAATAACCCATATAGAGTCATGCTGCCTCCTAGTCCTCGGAAGCCCAACCACGAAGTCCATGTTAATGGCCTCCTATTTCCAAGTCGGAACCTCAATAATCTGCGTCAGACCACCAGGCTTAAGATGCTCTGCCTTAACCTGCTGACAATTAGGACACTTGGCCACATATTCTGCAATGTCCTTCTTCATACCATCCCACCAATAAATCTGCTTGAGATCATGATACATCTTGGTGGAACCTGGATGTATAGAATATCTAGAACCATGGGCCTCTGCAACAATCCTGGTCCGCAAATCACCCACATCTGGCACACACAGCCTGTCCTGATATCTAAGTATGCCATCACCTCCCAAAGCAAAAGACTCATTCATCTTCAGCAGCACAGAGTTCTTCAATTCCATCAGCACGGGATCTAGATGCTGACCCTGCTTGACTTCCACTACCAAGGATGATTCAGAACTAGGATGAACTGAAACTTCCCCACTAGTGGAGTCAACCAAACGCACACCCAGTCTGGCTAGTCTGAGTATACCTTTTACCAGCTCCCTCTTCTCATCCTCAATATGTGCTGTACTTCCCATGCTCATCCTGCTCAAAGCATCAGCTACAACATTAGGCTTACCTGGATGATAGTGCACATTCATGTCATAATCCTTCAGCAGCTCCAACCATCTCTGCTGACGTAGATTCAACTCCCTCTGTGTGAACACGTACTAGAGACTTTTATGGTTTGTGAACACATCTACATGCACTCCATACAAATAATGCCTCCACAGCTTCAGTGCAAATACCACAGCTGTCAACTCCAGGTCATGAGTGGGATAATTCTTCTCATGAACCTTGAGTTGTCTGGATGCATAGGCTATCACCTTGCCAACCTGCATAAGAACACAACCCAAACCAACCCTAGATTCATCACAATAAACAGTGTAGTCCTCACCACACTTTGGCAAGGTAAGCACCGGGGCTGAAGTGAGTCTGTCCTTGAGCTCCTGGAAACTCTTCTCACAAGTCTCCGTCCATTCGAATATAAGAACTCATTCACTACAGGTACAGAGTCTATGGAAGGAATGTCATGATCTAAATCATTAACACTCACAAGATGACACAATAACCCCTTGGACATCATTTTATTGGCCTTAAGGTTAGAAATCAAGGGGTTAGGACGACTCGAATTGTACCCCTCCCAGACTAACTCTTCTTCATTAGGAAAGCGAAATCTCACCACCCTACTACGACAGTCTAAGCAAGCATAGCAACTGTGAAGCCAATCCATGCCAAGAATAACATCAAGATCATGCATGGGTAACTCAATCAGGTTTGCACACATAGTTTTACCACTCACAACTATTGGGCAATCTTTGTACACTCTATCAGTTCTTACATTCTCTCCTAAAGGTGTACTAACCACTATTGTATCATGTAGAACTTCAGGCAACACCTCAAAAGTAAGAGCAAGCAGAGGAGTTACAAAGGAAAGTGTAGACCATGGATCAAGTAAAGCATAAACAGAAGTTGAGAATACTTGCAGCATACCTGTGACCACATCAGCGGACTTCTCCTGCTCCTCTCTGCCCTTCAGGGCATAGAACCTGTTCCTCTTAGGAGGCTCGGCTGCTGTTGCACCCTATGGATTAGGCCCAGGCTGAGTATTACCTCCAGCCTGACCTCTGTTCTGTGGACAGTCTCTGACCATGTGTCCACTCTTACCACAACCGAAGCAGGCATTAGTGCCCTGTCTGCACTCTCCACTGTGAGCTCGGCCACACTTAGCACAAGTCTTCTTAGTATGCTGCATCTCACCTCCATTTCCCTTCTTGGGCTCAGGTATGCCTCCTTTAGCTGTAGCACTCCTCTGAGGATTAGAATTCCCAGAACTCTGTTGCCCCTTTTTGAACCTTGGTTACTCGTGGACGGCAAAGTTATTCCTGTGGCCTCCATCACTGGGTTCTGCCTGGTCTTGAGGCCTGGGCCTCCTAGCATCACGAACACCTCTTTTTCTGCGGCTGTCCTCTACCTGCTGGACATACACCATCAACCTGGAAAGATCCATATTGTCATGGAGCATAGCAGATTGACACTCCTCCTCGAGGTCTCCATTGATTCCTGTGAGGAACCTGCTCATCTCATCCCTGCTGTTAGAAACCAGGGAAGTAGCATACTTGGGAGATTTCAACAAGGTTCAGTATTATTCTTATTCTTGCTATTAAATACTTAGGGAAAAACAACATACCTTGACATCTTAACAAACTTCAGGGAATACTCCCTGACTGTCATGGAGCCTAGTTTGAG
This sequence comes from Solanum sitiens, assembly GCA_016801875.1. Taxonomy (NCBI): domain Eukaryota; kingdom Viridiplantae; phylum Streptophyta; class Magnoliopsida; order Solanales; family Solanaceae; genus Solanum; species Solanum sitiens. The sequence goes on along the minus strand of JABWTJ010000073.1, from coordinate 2,680,147 downwards.
GTTTATGAATTCCTCAACCTTGGCCTCCCTCATCTCCCTGGGAAAGAATCTCTCCAGAAATGCTGTCTTGAACAACTCCCATGTGACTGGTACTCCACCTAAGACACGGCTATCTTGCCATATCTTGCACCAAGTCTGTGCTACATCCTTGAGCTGATAGGAAGCCAGCTCAGCTTTCTCAATGTCAGTGGCCCCCATAGCCACCAGGATTTTATGCACCTCATCTACAAACTCTTGAGGATCCTCCGATGTCTTAACCCCTGTGAAAATGGGAGGATTCATCCTCGTGAAATCCCTCAGTCTGTCAGCCATGCTACGGACCGATGGGTTCTCCCTCTGAACATCCTGTCTGTTGACCTGGGCAGTCATAGCCTGGGCCTGCATGGTAATGGCCTGTGCCATTTGGGCCAAAGATGCCCGCACCTCAGCATCAGTCAACCCAGCTGGGTTAACTGGCATGGCCACTTCTTCAGCTGGAGCCTGGGGTAGATCCTGATTACCCCCATCAGATGCTCCTCTTCTCCTCTGACCAAATCCTCTCCTAGTGTTCATTCTCTAGAAAAACGAAAAGTATTGATGTTATACACGCTCATAACACCAAGAATTCAGACATTTAGAAAAGCACGATAAGATCAGAAGAAGGGAAAAATTCCTACGCATCATGCAGTCTCTAATCCAGGATAGTGGTGCACTTCACTACCATGACTTAGAAACTACTCAATGTGGTTGATGTGAACTTATTATTTTCGTAATTTAACCTAGTGCTCTGATACAAACTTTGTCACGACTGGAATCTAGACCCCAGACGAGACCGGCGTCGTTGACCTCTCAGAGGTTGCAGATAAGCCTACTTACGTCATTCTTACTTTACATAGGTTAATTTTAGCGGAAAATTTGAAACTTTTCATTTCTAAACATTACTTACTGAAGTTTTCTAATACGTTCGTAATTCATTCAACATCAACCATCTAAACATTAAGAGATAATCAAATGAAAGAAATAGTTCAATAACATAATCGTATAATTGCCAAAATGGCATCCATACATAGTCTGAATAAAATAAGAAAGAAACGCTAGTGGAACATGCTCCACTAGCTCAACTCCTAAACTAAGCTAGAACATAAACAGTAGCATCCTCGAAAGCATGAGGACCTACCAAAAAACGGATGAATGCTGGACGTCCGGATAACTGCAGCGATGATCCTGTAGCTCTACTGTCCACATGTGCCTGCACCTAAAATAGTAGAGTTTGTATAGGGTTAGTACACACTTGTACTAAGTATGGGTATATGCAAGAACACACCAAGGACATGCATGAGAAAGAATAGCTCTTTCCTAACAACATTATTTTTGGAAGTCAAGTCAGTGGACTTGCCAAATTGAGATTAGGAAAGTTTCCAAATTTGGATTAGGAAAGTAAGTGAGCTTTCCAAATTTGGATTAGGAAAGTAATACCATGAGAATACATACATCATCATACTTTTCACATTTGCACACAGCACATAACATTTACACATAGCATATATCATATAGCATACAGTACATTTTACATGTAGCACATAACTTCTTTCATATCATTTATTCATATACCATGAGACCTTGGAATCATGGACTTTATATTAAGACATCCCAGAAATGAGGGCTCAACATATGGGACCTCAACTAGGGAGTCTTCATTAGCAAACACAGAGTCTGCTTCATTCATTCATACGTACTTCATTTCATTTCGTTCATAGTCCAGTGTAACCACCGGTTATACCTAGGATGTAGTTTAAGACTTTCATTAGGTTTGTTGTGCAATGACCAAGAATGACCTACTGTCATTACTTGAATCTAACTCACCTTTTCATTATCCTATCCTAACACCTTTGGTATCATTCATTTCATTATGTGCATCATTTGAGGCTGGCCTCATTCATTCATTGGGAACTTTAACTTTAACCGACATAGATCATGTGAGCATCATGAAATCCAGTGTCTCCCCCACACCGAAAAGAGGTAGAATCACCGGCCAAAGTGATCCAATAACATTCTAGCGTACATGGGAATTTAACCCCGCCAGATCCCTATATTGGCAGTATAGGTTCAAAGACTAGGAGATATAAGGAGACCCATACCCGGCAAGCCGGACAGTCTCATCTCATGAGAGTTACGTGAACCTCCGCCCTTCCCGAAAGAAGGCATCACCGCTCATAGCTAGTCTATCGGTGCTCAGTATAAAGTTTCATTTCATTCATCTCATACGTCATGGAAGCTAGCTTTTAGTATGAGGACATCATAGCTCATTAGATGATTTCTCATCTCATCATTTGTATTGAGTGTGTTAAGTTCAATACTCTCATTAGAGTGTTCATAGAGACTTGTCTTTTCATTATCTTACACTCTCATAGGTGAGTACATGTTGGTAACATTTACTTAGGCTCCTTTGAGATTACTCTCATTATTTACATTAGCCTCATGTCGTGTTGTCACCTCATTCATTATCATTAGCATCTTTGCTTTTCATAGTTACTCACCTCTTATTATGTGAATGTTCATTTCATCATTTCATTATTCATCTCATCATATGCCAATGTACTTGGCCATTTAGTGTATTTACACTCATACCTAACCCTTCTAGGGTTCATCATTTCATTTCATACATCTTAGGTTCACTTACTTTTGATCGTATGCTAGACTTATGAGTCTATAAACACAAGCCATGAGGCTTCATTCGTAGTTCATTAAGTAACTCTTACATTCCTAAGATTATGTAGTACAAGACTTATGTATCTTGTAGTTATGCCAAGATCTTGAATTAGATCTAAGTAGGTGGCATTATTCTTATACGTTTTGTTCACGCATGATTTATGTATCAATACGGAGGGTTGGGCAAGGAATCCCAAGTCTTGAATCAATTGAATGTCATTTACATTATTAATAGATTTTATACTAATAGTCATGACATTTTAGCTCTAAGTCAAAACACAATGTTTATATTGAAGGTTTACTTTTCTACTAAAAATCTCTCTTGTGTTGGCCGAGGGGTTGGGAGTTCAAGCCCCCACAACACCATTTTCGTTTTTTTCTTTAATATATTTCCGTTCATGTGAGGCTTTGGGACCCGAGGTCGAGTCCCCTCAGCCACACTAAATTATCTTCTATTTTCCCCTCCCTTCCATTCGCTTAGGCCGAGAGGTTGTGGGTTCGAACCCCCAAAACCTCTTTATTTATTCTCCTTTTTAAAAGTTGCCTTATTTGAGTTGAATGTGAGGTTGTGGGGTCGAATCCCCACAGCCTCATTTTATTTTTATATTATCTCCCTCATCCGCATAGAGGTCGTGGGTTCGAATCCCACGCCTCTCAAAACTTTTTTCTTTATTTTTCCTTTCCTTGGTTTCTAACCGAGAGGGTGTGGGTTCGAATCCCACCCCTCTCATTTCTTTACACACATTTTCCAGCCAAGGCAGGTTCGAATCCCCCTGACCACACGAATTTTCTTTTTAATTCTTTGGGAATTTTAAAGGGGTGAGGTCTCGGGTTCGACCCTCAATGACCTCACTTATTTTCCTTATTTTTTCTTGGCATCCTAACCATCTTAATTTGGCAGTATATATCAACAAAAATGATGGAAATTCAAAGTAATTTCTTTACTCATTTTTATCTCCTTTTGTTTGTAAATTCATATGACAATACATAGTTCTTTTGGTACGTACTTTACCACAATTTTTTACAACTTCTTAACCAAAAGGTTTGCTTCTAAATTCAGCAACACTTCATGTCACATGAACATCACATTTTTACATCAATTAGTGTACATAAAACAACGAACAAACATTAACAATATTAAGCCCCTAGGCCGAGACTCAACATGCCATACATCTTCTTCTTTCCTTAATTCGAACACACACATAGTTGTCCTTTCATGAATTAACGTACATCTAATACATTAACATTCATCACAAATATCACATAATCCTAAGTCTACCAGCATTCATACCAACCTACATTCGTTGGGAGCTAATGACAGGGACATGCAACAGGGGAATCAACCTTAGTTTTTGAACCGAATTTACTGAGTCCTAGGGGTCTCTTGGGAAAGGGACCAAGAGTAAGAAGACCCATACCTTGTTTTCTTGTTAAATGTCCAGAATGCTGCCCAAGAAACTCCTCCACAAATCAGTCCAAACGCCCACACTCACACCTCACCCGACTAGTGTAGTATGTTCTGCTTAACGTTATCGGATTGCTTCCTCTTTGTGCTTCTATCTTTCAGGTTCTTGATGAACTTTTGGCTTTACTTTATTTTCCTTTTTCTGATTGTTTTCTCACGTTTTAAGCCAAGAAAGAAAAGAGTGAAAGAGAGAGAGAAATCGTGCAAAGAGAGTGGGGGAAATGGGAGATAGAAGTCTCGTGTAGGTAGGACTTTGTGGGTTTGAATTAGTCAATTTATTAATTAATAAAAATCTGATTTCTTTTTCCTAAATCAGATATTACTAATTATTTATTAAAACTAAATTAACACATTAAAATAAAAGCAAGTTAAATCTTGCTCTTAGTGGGGTTCGAACCCGGGTGACCCAATTTTGCGAAAATGGGTCACTTCGGGTTGCCCCACCCGAATTTTATTATTTTTTTGAACTTAATTAATTTAATAATTAATTACTCATGGTAATTACAATATTACCCTTGGCCTGGAAAAGACCATTTTACCCTTGGACCCTCAAAACTTAAAATTTCTTCTTTTGAGTCCGGTAAAAACTCTTCCGATTAAATCTGCGTTTTCGTGAGCCTCACATGGTTGGTTCCAACCTTTCCAAGCTCAATTAACTCCCCAAGTTAGTTGGCTTAGTCGTAGTAAGGGTTGTGAGGTCTGGTTCTACGCGTATCAATACGTGTGGACCTTGGTCTAATCACAAGCATTCTTGAAAAACATAATTCTTGATCCTATTCATTTTTAGGGTTGTTAAAGCAATGACCAAGAATGACCTAATGTCATTACTTGAATCTAACTCACCTTTTGATTATCCTATTCTAACACCTTTGGTATCATTCATTTCATTATGTGCTTCATTTGAGGCTGGCCTCATTCATTCATTGGGAACTTTAACTTTAACCGACATAGATCATGTGAGCATCATGAAATCCAGTGTCTCCCCCACACCGAAAAGAGGTGGAATCACCGGCCAAAGTGATCCAATAACATGCTAGCGTACATGGGAATTTAACCCCACCAGATCCCTATATTGGCAGTATAGGTTCGAAGACTAGGAGATATAAGGAGACCCATACCCGTCAAGCCGGACAGTCTCATCTCATGAGAGTTACATGAACCTCCGTCCTTCTCGAAAGAAGGCATCACCGCTCAGAGCTAGCCTATCGGTGCTCAGTATAAAGTTCCATTTCATTCATCTCATACGTCATGGAAGCTGGCTTCTAGTATGAGGACATCATAGCTCATTAGATGATTTCTTATCTCATCATTAGTATTAAGGGTGTTAAGCTCAATACTTTCATTAGAGTGTTCATAGAGACTGGTCTCTTCATTATCTTACACTCTCATAGGTGAGTACGTATTGGTAACATTTACTTAGGCTCATTTGAGATTGCTCTCATCATTTACATTAGCCTCATATCATGTTGTCACCACATTCATTAACATTAGCACATTTGCTCTTCATAATTACTCACCCCTTTTTACGTGAATATTCAATTCATCGTATGTCAATGCACTTGGACATTTAGTGTGTTTCACACTTTTACTTAACCCTTCTAGGGTTTCATTATTTCATTTTTCATTTCATCATTTCATTGTTCATTTCATCATTTCATTGTTCATTTGGTCATTTCATTGTTCATTTCATCATTTCATTGTTCATTTCATCATATCATTGTTCATTTCATCATTTCATTGTTGATTTTATCATATGCCAATGCACTTGGCCATTTAGTGTGTTTCACACTCTTACTTAACCCTTCTAGGTTTTTCATCATATCATTTCATACATCTTAGGTTCACTTATTTTTAAATGTATGCTAGACTTATGGGTCTATACATACAAGCCATGAGGCTTCATTCATAGTTCGTTAAGTGACTCATATCTTACTAAGATTATGTAGTACAAGACTTATGTATCTTGTATGTATGCCAAGATCTCAATTTCGATCTAAGTAGGTGGCATTATTCTTGAACATTTAATTCACGTATGACTTATGTATCAATACGGAATTTGGGCAAGGAAACCCAAGTTCGAATCCCTTGGACAAAACTTAATCTTATTTTAAACTTGATAATTGCATTTTTCAGATTTGGGAGACCCTAGTTCGATTCCCATCAACCCCATAATATTTTCTTTCTTTTTATCCTCTCTTTTTTTCGTTTAAGTCAAGGAGGTTGTGGGTTCAATCCCCCACAATCTCATTATTTTTATTTTTATTTATCTATTGACTTTCTCACCTATCCAAGAGGTTGTGGGTTCAATCCCCACTCTCCACATTTATTTTATCCTTTATTTTTCTCCTAACTCTCTCATCCATTCAAGAGGTTGTGGGTTCAATCCCCACTCACCACATCTATTTTTCCTTGCATTTTTCTCACGAATTTTTTATGAAATTTTCATTTAGTGAGGTCATGGGTTCAATCCCCAATGACCTCACATTTTAAAAAAAAAATTAGACGAAGCTCATTTTCTTAAAAATTGGCTGAGACTACAATTTCCAACAGGCTGGAAATTTAGTCTCTTCCAATCCATTTTTGTCTTAATCTTTTGTTGATTTTTTTGTAGCTTTCATGTAATGATGTCTTGGATTCAATACTTAGTGATTTCACTTATTTTACATTCATTTTTCATTGCATTTTTTACCACTTGGTTTGGCCGAACCCAACCTACCAAATGCTGGAAATTTGTTCACTATTTTTAGCTTTTTTTTTATCATCATTCATATGTTAATTCTTAAGGCATTTCGTGGATCATTTGGTGCATCTTTAAGTGTAATCTTTTTATGATTTTATTTAGCCAAGAATTACCATTACATCCAGAAACATTAGACCACTTTTACACCTCATGATTTACACAAACACTCGCACATAAAATTCAACCATAAAAACATATCATTTTTCACATACTTTCGGTTGACATAACTTAATATGCTTACAATTCTAAACACATAATCATGAACACATTATCACGAAAATCAAACTTCATACTTAAACTACCAGCAAACATACCCAACCTATGATTCATTGGGAGCTAGTGACAGGGACATGCAACGGGAACAATCCTAGTTTTCGGATTAGAATTTACTGAATCTTAAGGGGTCTCTTGGGAAAGGGACCAAGGGAGAAGAAAACCCATACCTTTTATGTAGTTCAAACCTTGACTTGCTGCCCAAAACTTTCTCCAAAAATCACGTTCAAATCCCCTCAACTTCAACACCAATTCGACGGAATAATCCTCCCTCTTGCGTAACGTTTTTGATTAGTTGTTTGTTTGTAATTTTCGTTGTGAGTTCTTCAAGTGTGAAGAACTTTGGTTTGCCTACTGTTTTTGAAGTTATTTTGGCAGATAAAAACGTGAATGAGAGAATGGGAGAGTTTGAGCGTGAGAGTTGAGAGATAGACGTGAGAGAGTGGGAGTCATATTAGGCTTAGGAGTCTAGTTTAGGACTTAGTCAAATAAGGTTTAGTTAATTATTAAAAATCTGATTTTTATTTTTATTTTAAATCAGCTATTGAATAATAATTATTAATTAATTACATTAATTCAATAGCTTAAATAAAAAATGATATAAATTCATTGCTTCCACCTAGGTTCGAACCTGGGTGGAGCAGGACTTAACTTCAAGAGTTCCATTTCGTCTCTCTCTCCCCAATTTGCCCCTCCACCTTATTAAATAATTAATTAAATATATATTAGGGTAATTACGATATTACCCTTAGCTTGGTAAAAGACCATTTTACCCCTAGACCCTCAAAACTTATGATTTCCTCTCTTTAAGTCCGGTAAAGACTCCTTCGAGTAAATCTTCGTATTCGAGAGCCCTACATGGTTGGTCCCAACCTTTCCTAGATCAACTAACTCCCCAAGTTAGTTGGCTTGGCTGTACCAAGGGTTTTGAGGTCTGGTTCTACGCGCATCAATCCGTGTGAACCCTGGTCTAATCATAGGCATTCTTGGCACATTAAGCATTACTTAGCATATCTATTTTTAGGGTTGTTACAAATCTAGAAGGGACCTCTTCAAGTACCCTTATGGATGTCCTTGGGGAGTCCTACCCAAATGTTTCAACCCTAAACATATTTTAATACATGTTTAACACCTTCCTACAAAATTCATCGAATTTTGACTCTTAAACACCCATGAAACATGCCAAGGCACACTAACCTCTATTTCATAATTCACCGGACGTCATGGACGTTCGTTGACGTTTTGACTCTAAAACCTCCTAAATGATTTATATACATTTATTTATGTCTTAAAACAATGTTTCTAGTCTTAGTTCAACATGTAAGGCTCTATATTAGATGTTAGACTTCCAAAGTGTGCATTATCCCCCCCCCCCCTTTAGGAACATTCGTCTCCGAATGACACTATCATTTTATAGGGAAATGATAGACTCAATACTAGCAGCCCAACCAAAACCAACACGTAATAACATGAGTTACAACTCAAATCAACATAACAACATGGCATTTACACATAGACACTCAAATTACAAATTACAACATATAGGAGCTCAACATCACAACATGAGTACTTTCCTTCTGAATCTCAACATGAGCTATACATGATCTTCAAGTCACTTATGACAAAACTTTTTACATTACATTAACATGATCAATAGTATTTTATGAAGGCAACAATACACCAAATACACAAGTAAATGGAAATCAAGCAAAAGAGCATTTTTCACATGAAAAGCATTTTAGCATAAAACTTATTCCTATAAGTACGCACATTTTGCAAAACAAGTCAAAATTCTAATGTACTCATTATTTTCATAATTATTAGGCATAACTAACCCTAGTTAGGAAAGAGATGAGGATAACGAGACTACATATAGGCATCGACCTCCCATGTTGCTCCCTCAACTAGGTGGTTTCTCCATAACACATTTACGGAGGCCACCTCTTTGTTCCTCAACTTCTTAACTTGTCTATCAAGGACCTCCACCGGACCTCTTCATAGGAAAGGATCTCATCCACACCTAGACCTTCAATAGGAAGTATGGACACGGCATCACCAATGCACTTCGCAGGCATGGAAATATGAAACACCGGATGAACCGAAGATAGTTCACTAGGTAGTCTCAATTCATATGGAACCTTTCTAAACCTTTGCAAAACCCCATAGAGACCCACATACCGGAGACTTAACTTCTCCTTCTTGCTGAATCTCATCACACCCTTCATAGGCAAGTGATTGTCCCAATTCCCTTTTAAAGTCTATCACACAAGCTCTTGACATATCCTAAAGGGTTCGAATAGTACGTTCCGCTTGACCATCCATTTAGGGATGAAAAGTGGTGCTAAGCTTAACTCTAGTACCCAACCAATTTTTAAAAGACCTCAAAAATCGAGAAGTAAATTGAGCACCTCTATCCGATATGATGGACAAGGGAATCCCATGAAGACTCACAATCTCATCAATGTAGATCCTTGCATAACCCTCCGCGGTATTAGTAGACTTAACGGGGATGAAGTGAATGGAGTTTTTCAATCTATCCACAATCACCCAAATTGAGTCATTTTGCCTCCGAGTTCGAGGCAACCTTACAACGAAGTCCATGTTAATATCCTCCCACTTCCAAGTAGGAATACCCATTTATTGAGCTAAACCACTAGGCTTTAGATGCTTGGATTTCACTTGTTGGAAATTTGGACACCCAGCTACAAACTCTGCTCTGTCCCTTTTCAAGCCATCCCACCAATATACCTCTCTTGGATCACGATATATTTTGGTGGAACCTGGATAGATGGAATATCGGGAACCATGATCTTCCTCTAACACCCTATTCCTCAAATTATCCACATCAAGTACACATAATCTATTTTGGTACCTTAGCACACATCTCCCCTTGGATGAATGACTCATTCAACTTATTAAGTAATGTATTCTTCAAATCCATCAATAGCAGATCAAGATGTTGTTTTGACTTCACCTCAACCACTAAGGATGACTCGGAGTTTTTATGAAGCACAAAACCACCATTTGGGGAATCTTCCAATCGAACACCCAATCTAGCCAACCTATGAAGCTCTTTCACTAGGTCTTTCTTCTCTTCCTCTACATGAGACACACTACCCATGGTCATACGACTCAAAGCATCCGCAACCACATTGGCCTTTCCGGGGTGGTAGAGAACCCTCTGGTTGTAATATTTCAATGATATCAACTATCTTCTTTGTCGGAGATTCAACTCCTTTTGAGTAAGCACATATTGAAGACTCTTATGGTCGGTATACACATCCACCTAGACAACATACAAGTAATGTCACCACATTTTCAAATCAAACACTACGGCCGCTAATTCAATATCATGATTTGGATAATTCTTCTCATGTACTTTAAGTTGTTTAGGAGGCATAGGATACTACCTTCCCATGTTGCATAAGAACACACCCAAAACCCACTCGGAATGGATCACAATATACCACAAAAACCTTGGTAGCCTCCAGTAAAGTTAACATGACAGCGAAGATGAGTCTATCTTTTAAAACTTAGAAGTTTCTTTCTTATGCCTCTGACCACTCAAATTTCACACTCTTTTGGGTCAAGGTAGTCAAAGTAGAAGCAATGGACAAAAAACCATCCACAAACCTCCTATAGTACCCGGCTAAATCCAAGAAACTTCTAATGCCGGTTGGAGTCAATGGTCTAGGCCAATTTCTATCTGCCTCGGTTTTCTTTGGATCAACCTCTATACCCTTACTAGAGATAATATGACCAAGAAATCGACCGATCTCAACCAAAACTCACACTTGCTATACTTGGCAAATAGTTGGTGTTCCTTGAGAACTTTTAACACCATTTTCAAATGACCCATATGATCACCCTCATTTTTTGAATACACCAAGATATCGTCAATGAAGACAATCACAAAGGAATCTAGGTAGTTTTGGGAAACCCTAGTCATTAGGTCCATAAAAATAGTCGGGGCATTAGTGAGACCAAAGGACATCACTAAGAACTCATAATGCCCATATCTAGTTCGAAATGCCGTTTTAAGTACATCCTCACCTCTCAACCTAAGTTGGTGATACCCTGATCTCAAGTCAATCTTAGAAAACTATCTTGCCCCTTGGAGTTGATCAAACATGTCGTCAATCCGAGGGAGAGGATACTTATTCTTAATGGTGACATCATTGAGTTGGCGATAATCAATACACATCCTAAGAGACCCATTCTTTTTCACAACAAACAACACCGAAGCTCCCCATGGTGAAATACTAGGTTTAATAAACCCCTTATCTAACAAGTCTTTAATTTGGAGCTTTAACTCTTTCAATTCCGTCAGAGCTATCCGGTAAGGAGGGATTGAAATGGGATTCTTATCCGGTAATAAGTCAATACCAAAATCTATTTCCCGTTCGAGAGAAATTTTGAGAAAGTCATCCGGAAAGACTTCCGTAAATAGCCGCACTATGGGGACCGACTCAATAAGAGGGATGTCGGACTCAAGATCTTTGTCTCTTACAATATGGTAAAGACACCCTTCAGAGATCATTTTACAAGCTTTAAGCTAAGAAATTATACGACCTCTAGGAATTGAGTTACCTTCTTCCACTCTAAGACGGGTTCATTACGAAAGTTTATCTTAACAATTCTTGTTCGACAAGTGATGGAAGCAAAACAAGCATGCAACAAATTCATTCCCAAAATAACATCAAAATCAAACATATCTAGTTCTACCAAATCCACCCAAGTAAATCTAATGGGCAAAGATATATGACAACTCCTAAAGACTCTTCTAGCCACAACGAAGTCATCTACCAGGGTTGTAACCAAAAATGGATCAATCAAAATATCGGGTAGAACATCAAACTTTTTATCTACAAGAGGGGTTACAAATGACAATGTAGCATCGGGATCAAGTAAAGCATAAATATTTATAGAGAAGACTTCTAACATACCGGTGACCACATCGGGGAACCCTTCTTGTTCACCTCTAGAGCGGAGAGCATAAAAAGTGGTTCCGTTTTGGAGGTTCAGAAATATGACTACAAGATTGCGCTCGACCACTTCCCTTCTCTTGAACCCTCACATTAGGGCAATCCTTAACCTTGTGACCCTCTTTTCCATACCCATAGCAATTTCCCAACCCCACTAGGCATTTACCCTAATGTTTCTTACCACACTTGGAACAAGTTGGTTTATCACTTGGTGAGTTTCCACTTCTAGACTTTTGTGGCTTAGGGTTAGACACCCTATCCTTTTTGTTATTGGGAAAGTTGGAAGGAAATTGGTTAAAAACCCTCTTTTTAAACCTAGGATTGTCTTGAATCTCAAGCATACCCTTTGAAGTACCCCCTTTATAAGACTTGGCCCTCTTATACTCCTTATTTTTCCTCTCGAGTTTCCTCAACTTGTTGAGCATGAACTATCAACCTACAGATATCCATATTGTTTTGGAGCATCGTCGAGCGACACTCTTCAACCAACACTTCGGACACTCCCGTCACAAAGTGACTCATCTCATCTTTTGGGTTAGACACCAAGGAAGGAGCATACTTGGACAATTTGGTGAATATCAAGGAGTACTCTTGCACACTCATACCTCCTGGATGAAGGTTGATGAATTCCTCCACATTGGCCTCCCTTTTCTCCCTAGGAACGAAGCGATCAAGGAAAGCCCTTCTAAACACCTCCCAAGTGATAGGACCCGCTCTCAAGGCCCTATTGTCTCTACATTGGGTGTACCATGTTTGATCCACCTCCTTTAGTTAATAGAAAGCTAGATCGGACTTTTCATTTGAAATCAACCCCACAGCATATAGAATCTTGTAGACCTCATCAATGAATTCTTGGGGGTCCTCATTCACCTTCGACCCAAAGAAGATAGGGGGGTTCATCCTAGTGAAGTCCCTCACGCGGGAAGTCGTGGTACCAACATTGTGTTGAACACGGGATCCAACATCCCCTTTTGCTTGAGCCGCCATGGCTTGAGCTTGAGTGGCTACTGCTTATGCTTGTTTAGTCATAGCTTGAGCCAAAGTCGAAAATTCTGACCTTAACTTTCCATCCACAAGAAAAGGATTATAAGAAGAAGGATACATACAGTTTTAACTCTCAAGGCACGACATTCAAGATTAACAATTAGTGAGAATTCCTAAGTGTCACATAGCCTCTCATTCGTAAGTGTGGCGTGATTCACACCCATGAACAGGACTCTACGTAAATGTGGTTCAATGAGACATCAATCCTAAGATTACTTCAATACTAAGTTTTTCATTACTAGGGAGTACCCCTAGACGTAACCGGCATCTTCGTCCTCGGAGAGGACTAAGACTAGCCTCTTAGCGTTCGTCATTACATTTCATAGGTTAAAAAGTGAAAATTAAAAACTTTTCATACATATCTATATAGTGAGGTTTATATATACCTCTCGCATACTACATGTGGAGTTTATATAGACTCCTCACATATGAAGCATACATAGACTTTTCATTTAGACAACATAATCGAAACATAGGAATTAGTCTAGTACTTCATCTCATATTGAACCATCTAAACGATAACAAATCTTGGACATAGCCAATACAAAGTCAACATGCCAATATAGGCATACATAAATATCCAAATGATAAAGGAAAGAACAATGTCTTTAAGACAATACAACTTCAAAGCTCGACTATAGAAATAGGTAACATCCCCGAACATGAGGACTTAACAACACTTGGAGAAAGAGTCCAAGTCTTCTTCAATTGGTCTTCTAACAACTCTATGACCTAAGCCTAGATAATTTTAGAAAACATAGAAATATGGGTTAGTACACCACTTGTACTAAGTATGGAAACGTATGCACATAAAACATTGAAAACATGCTTAAAGGGACATTTTTTCAAAACATGCTAATTCACTCTGAAAAGCCTTTATGCAATATCAATTACACATATGAACCAATGAGCACATATCGTCAATACAAGACCGTACACAATACAAGACCAACATCATCAAGTAAAGTAAACATGTGTAGTAGCATGGTAAAGCCTATAACCACAACTTCAACATAATGTCATACTACAACAAAGCATGTATAAGAGTTCATCATATTACAACCTCTGCAATACCATTACTCATAACCCATTACCAAAACTACAAGTACAATTATCAAGGGAAGTCCCATAACCTCACACAACCATGTAAACCCAACTAAGGATCACAAGAAATGTCCAATTTCATATAGCATGGCATCATAAGTGTTCATAATCATATTTTGAAATATAGACCAATGATATTTTCATTAGTGAAACTAACATCATATAGGATAATCACATGTAAAGTCAACATTTGCATATCATTTACTTTGTAAGAGCATAAGAACAACCACCTAGGACTTCCCTCAAGGCCAACTAGTGCAATGTATAGGTAGAGTCTCATACCCATACCTAGACTAAGTCAAACTTCTTAAGTCACCCTAGTTAGTGTTCACTTCATTACTTCTTTTTCTTTTGGGAACAATTTCCTTAATCGACATAGACCACATGAGCTAAATGTGGAATGTGGTGTCATGAAACCCTACACCGAAAGAAGGTGGACTACTTGCCAAGGTAGTACCATAAAATGAGCATATTATTTTAGGTGGATTCACTAGATAGTATTCCTATGGAGGCAACATAGTTAAGGAACTAGGAGATATGTTTTGAACCCTCTACATGCCCATTAGAAATTGGAGCCCTCATCTCATGAGAAAACTTAGTGAATCTCCCTTATATGGGGAGTCAATAGCTCTCATTGTCAAGTTCACTCGGTGCTAAGCTAAAGTTCTTTTTTGAAATGTCTTTAAGCCTTTATTATTCATCATAACTTAGTATAGTCCATAGGAGACTAACCCTTGTATATTCATAACATTAGCTCAATTGGAATTGCGTGAGAACTTCCTTTCAATGCAACCGTCATATGTGAGATTAATACATTATCATCATCATGTCATTGTAAGGCACATAAGTGATTCACAGTCATCCTTATATCATCATACCTTAATCATAATCTCACAATCCATATAATCATAACATTTCCATTACATTCATCATACCATCACCTATCTAATATAATGACAATAAATACTTCATTGAACATCATCATCAAGTACAAGCCATCACAATTGAAGTAAGGATTCAAGGTCATAGGTCTTACCACTTTAACTTCGCAAGCCATCTTACATAGTCTTACCATCAAACAACCATATTAATCCATTAATAGATTTAATAACATCGTATAATAGTAATTAACATAATAACTAAGTCAATTGCATCATCACTATTCAATTCAACATCAATTAATAACCTAGTGTTAGGGAAATAGGGTCAATTCATGATCTCTTCTATAGAACTAGGTCTAGCATGAACAAAAACCCTAATTCACCAATAATCAATCACATTATATCCATTATTATCAAAATAAACCAATAACAATACATTTTGAAATATCAATTTCATATTGGGAATGAAACCAATGTTTTTATCAACTTTTGGAAACCAATTTGAAAGAATCCCTTTTGGGAAAGGAGTCCCAAAGGTGAAGAGTTTCCATACCTTGTTAATCCTTGAAGATTGATGGATAGAAAGTGAATTTATTTCATCCCTAAGACCTTTGACCTTGGTCTTATATGGAGTCTTCTTGGGGAGAGAGAAAGTAGAGAGAAGGTGGAGGATTTGAGTTTGGGCATTAACGGTGTTGGATAGATTAATGAAGGTTAGGTCTTTATGTAGTCCCTTAATTAACTTAATTAGGAACCCCCTAAACCATAATTAACCAAATAACCAACTAAATAACTAAAAAGACTCAACTTAAAACGTCACAGCAAAACCAGGCCTAACCTACGAGACCACAACCTACGGTCCATAGGTCAGTCGACGATCCCTTGCACCCACCGTCCTGCACATCCATCGATGGTGTCAGAGACTGGTTCCTGGACCTTCCTCAGCCATTTGTCTAAGTTTAAAACGATGGAGCCATCGATGGAGCATCATCCAATCGACGGCTCGTCGATTGACTCGTCGATGGACACTGCCCAAAATGACAGTTTTGGTCAATCTGGAAGGGTCCTACTCAATGACCCTTAGGGTGGTCCTTGGGGAGTGGTACTCAGACGTTTTGACCATAAACATATTCTAATACATTTTAACACCTTCCTACCAAATTTCATCGAACATCCACTCTTAAACACCCATGAAACATGCCTAGGCACACTAACCTCTATTTCACAATTAACCGGACGTCATGAACGTTACTTTACGTTTTGACTCTAAAACTTCCTAAATAATTTATATACATTAATTTAAGTCTTAAAATAGTGTTTCTAGTCTTAGTTCAACATGTGAGGCTCTATATTAGCTCTTTGACTTCCGGAGTGTTACAAATTTGTTGTGGGATTGCCTCGCACATGAAGGCAATATGATTCCATTTGGGTCATCATTGATAGAATGACCAAATTAGCCCACTTTATTCCCATCAAGGCTTCACATTCGGTGGAAGACTATGTTAAGTTATATATAAGGAGAGAGTGAGGATGCATGGGGTTTGCTTGTCCACCATCTCGAATAGGGGTACTCAATTCACTTCTCACTTTTGGAAGGCTTTCCAAAATGGGCTTAGCACCAAGGTGAAACTTCGTACCGCATTTCATCTCCAAGCGGATGGTCAAGCGAATCATACCATACAAACCGTAGAGGATATGTTGAGGGCATGTATCATTGAATTCAAGGGTAATTGGGATGACCATATACAGTTGATAGAGTTAGCCTACAATAATAACTACCACTCAAGTATTTCCATGGCTCCATTTGAAACACTTTATGGGAGGAGATGTAGCTCTCTGGTTGGGTGGTTTGAAGTGGGTGAATTTGCTCTTATTGGTCGTGAAATAGTTTATGAGGTCATTGAGAAATTATGACTTATTAAAGATAGGTAGAAGATGGCCCAAAGTCGGCAAACGTTATATGCCGACCATAGAAAAGGGATCTTGAATTTGAGGTAGGTGACTGGGTCTACTTAAAGTTTTCCCCATGAAATGGATAATAAAGTTTGTAAAAAAGGGGAAACTTAGTCCCCGGTATGTGGGCCCATATGAGATTTCAAAGCGTGTGGCAAAGGTTGTCTATGAGTTGAACTTTCCAAATGAGTTGACTCCGGTTCACCCGATATTCCATGTTTCAATGATAAAGAAATGCATAGGTGATCAAGTATCCATTCTTCCTTTAGAAAAATTGGGATTTTATGATAACCTCTTCATTCCAGTTGAAATTTTAGACAGGCAAGTGAAGAGGTTGAGGAATAAAGAGGTAGCTTACATTAATGTTTTATGGAGCAACTATCTAGTTGAGGGTGCTACATTGGAGGCTGCGGCCGATATGAATTACCCTTATCCTCATCGTTTCCATCCTACTTCTATTCAAACTTAAGGTGAGTAGTTTCTCTTGAGTTTGTAGTGAATTGGGGGTTATGTGTATTGTATGACTTTTTGCCATGATTTTCTTTATGTGGTGTGAGCCCTTTTGAAGAAGCACGTATTGCTTAACTTGAGTTCCTCATTAATTATATGTCTCTCTTGTTGAATTGCTTGATTAATATGATAATTGCATATTTGACTTATGAGGTGAATTTATGAATATGCTTAATTGTGTTCAATGAAGTAACATTTTGAGTCCATATTGTGATCTTGAACTTGTCGTTGATTGCAGAAGGTAGTTTCTACTATGAACATGATATATGATGTATGCATGCATATTGAGTTGGTAGATGTAGTTCCCACTCCTTCACGTTTCTTTGATATGCCTTGATTTGGAGTTGAAGTTTCTTCTTTGAATAAGTTCTTATGAAGAAATGTGCATTTGAAGTTTATTGTAAATTTTGGTATGTATGCTTGTTTGGTTGTTGGTCTAGAGTTTCTAACTTGGTTTGGTCTATTGGTCAACATTAGGGGACAAATGTTCCCAAGTGGGAGATAATGTAATACCCCGGAAACCTAATGACCTAATCTAGAGCCTCATATTATATTAGTTGACTTAAAAAGGATGAAGATTATGTGTTTATACCTAATATAATGTAACTATCTTAGTATAAAAGTGTTAGTGCATAAACGTCAAGAAACGACCATGATACCCGGAAACTAGTAAGTGAACTAGTGTGGTCTTAGGTCTTGTAATGAGGATTTGAAATGTCCTATGATGACTAAATCTTGTAAAAGGGATATTAATATGTAGAATTACATGTTTAGGGTCTAAACGTTCGAGTAAGACCCCCCAAGGACCACCTTCAAGGACCCAAACTAGGACCCAAAAAGCTGTCAAAAGACAACAACATGTACGAGACCCATATACGGCCAGTAGACTGGTCTATGGATCCAAATTCATTGTCGTAGGTGATACGCTCAAATTACACTTCTTTATAGAAGTATAAGAGGTCGTATCAAGTAAAGAACACAGCAAGTAGGTTGGGGTCGATCCCACGAGGAAAATACTTCAGACTTAACTTCAATGTACAATTACGTCTATTTAGTCAAGTCCTTTCCGAAAGCAGGTAATTAAAAGGGTTTTTTTTTTGTAAAACAAAAGTGTTTAATTATTTCTAAATAAAAGAAGTAGCAAGAGTGAAACTTTGGTGTTTATCAAGTTGTGAGAGAAACTAGGCTGTAAGTGTTCCCCATAGGTTCATAAAACTATAATCCTAGCAATAACAATTCTTCCCTAGTGTTTCTCATGCAAAGTTATAAGTTATGTATCTCTAAATCCTTGGTCCAGCATTTAGAGAATTTCACCCCGTACCTTGGTTCGGTTATGTGTGTCGAAGTTACTAACCCTTACATTTACTTCATATTAAGCATCATATTCGATGTTTAAATTAGTTATTACTTCGCACCAATTGAAACTAGCCTATTCGATAGTATCAACTAAATCTATGTAGATAATTCTTTTCCTATTAACTACCCCCTTGGTCCGGCAAGTAGCAATAGGGCGAGTTCTAACGCGTGCACTCGTTAAAAAGACTTTTAACCGAAAGAATTATCGATGCATGCAATAACCTATTTGAGACTTGTTAATTAGCTTTATTTATTTTGTTAATCACCCATGGTTCCCACAACCCTTTGTGGATTTAGTTACCCATGCTTAGAAGAACACAATTCATAATTGATAAATAATAAATCATGAACTTACTTTGACAAATTTGAACAAAATCCAGAAATTCAACTTGAAATCACACAATTATCTTAAAAACCAAATCCAAAAATCTGAATTATTGCTCAAGTTGCAAAAGTCAAATCTCCAGGAACAAAAGTATGAAAATACTAAAGAATCCAACCCCCAAAACGAGGGTTTTTGCCCTATTTATAAAAACATTATCCTAAAAGAAAAGGAAAACAAATAAGGAAAGTTTGTCCCAAAAAATGCGGCTTCAATCGACGACCCCACAGATGGTCCGTCGATGAAACGACGGACCGTCGACTGCCTCCGTCGGTCCAGACTTAGATTTTTCTTCAGCCTTCACTTTTGCATCTTCTCTGATTTAATCGACGGACCAACAGCACGGTACGTCGATGCTTCTCGTTGTTTCGTACTTAGATTTTTCTTCAACACCGTGTACTGGGATATTCACTAATCAAGTCGACATTTTTACAGGACGGTCCATCGATCAACCGACAGATCGTCGATCATTTCGTAGCCCCACACTTAGTCTGAATTCCTCGAGTTTCTTCCAGATGCCTGAACCTCCAATCGATGGTCTCCACCTACGGTCCGTCAATGGAATGATGGGCCGTCGATGGATTCGTGAGTTACTTCTGCACTGATTCTTCACAGCCTTCTGTATTTTAGTTTCTGACAAAACAAAGATAAAAACACATTAAAATTACTATAAAAATGCTTTAGATACACACCAATCTTAAGGAAAAAGCATTGAAAGTACGGTGAAACCATGGTACATCAACACCCTCAACTTGAATTCGTTATTTGTCCTCAAGCGACGCACTATGACAACATTTTTGTACAAAAGTATCCTCTTGTAAGCTTTCACAATCACATGGCTATCTATATCGACCTTTTCATGGATTTAGTGCATGCTTTTACTCTTAGGCTCACTAAGCTCATTCATGTAGATCAGAACATGACACAGACTCACCACGCACCGACACCTCTACTCTTTTATCTCTCACCAAGGTAACAACTTTCCAATATTGCAACTAGTGCCCTCACTTCAAAAGATATCCTCCTTTTTCGCACAGTTATTTCAACTTTGAGTATAAGGATCATTATTCAAAACTCACGCTCAAAACAACTTCACACCTAGTTGGTACTTGTCACCATAGGCTTGCCCTTATTTTCACATCTTAAGTTCACCATATTAGACTCTTAGGATCACAATAGGATTTTCTTGGCTTGTAACGTATGCTCAGGGTCAGGTATGGTACATATGGGTACATTTTAGTGACTTGTTGCCCTCTTTGACATTACGTCTAAGCATCCTACCTCTTTCATCGTCTATTATGCCCTACTTTTTCTTTTCTTATAATCTTTGCCTTGTTTTCTCCTTTCTTTCCCTTTTGTGGAAGTGACTCTTACTTGTTTTTTCTTCAACACTCTTTTTCCTCTTTCATTGTTTAATCTCTTTCTTTCTTTACTCAATTTATAATTTTGAATGAGTCACTTCTTTTGTTCACTATTTATTTTCTTTTCCACTTTACTCTTTTCATCCACACTTTTCGAGACATCACTCATAATAGCCACCCTCAACTTATGGCTTTGCCATGAGTCGAGGTTCATAATACCCAAGGCTGAGTCAGGGCCTAGACGAGGTCAGTTTCTGCATTAGCCACCCTCAACTTATGCTTTTGACCTAAGTTGAGATACACATGTCCAAGGAGGGACCAGGACCAACACATTATACCCAAGGAAGATGAGTTGGTGTAGAAAAGAAAGGTCTATTATAAGCTCAAAATAATTGGATCAAAAAGGGATATAATTTCATTAGGGGTTATGACTTGGCACCTATCACATGACTTGGAAAACTCATGATCATCCTAGTGGATGGTTGGCCAATATTACCCACACTGCAAAATCTTATGGGCAGTTCGGATACCACTATGATGCCCACCCACAGGCGAGGAATAGCATGCCTACAAAACACTTAGCATCTAAACTTCCGGCACACAACGACAAATAAGCCCATCGGCACAACTACAATATAAGTAAGGCTCATCCCAAAAGAATTTTTTCACATCATGCATGAACTTTTTCCTCTGATGAAAGGACAAGTCCGGTGGAACTATATCACTAGCTAGATAATTCGCAAAATCGACGAACCATGGAATCAAGTCATGAAAAGCGGCCAATACATGCTCATCCGGGAAGGTGTCATCAATTTCAGCTTTTTCAGCCAACTCTCGCATAGCTTCATCCTCTAATCTGGACAAGTGATCGGCAACTTGATTTTCGGTTCCTTTTCTCTCTTTTACCTCAAAATCAAACTCTTGAAATAGCAACACACATATAATCAACCTTGGTTTTGCATCCTTCTTTTCCATCAAATATCGCAACGTGGAGTGGTCAATATGTACTATAAATCTCGTGCCAAGCAAATAGGAGCGAAAATTTTTGAAAGCAAATACCACCGCAAGGAGCTCTTGTTCAGTCACAGTGTAGTTCTTTTGTGCTTCATTTAGGGCCTTACTAGCATAATAAATGGGGTGAAGGATTTTATCCCTTCTTTGTCCCTACACCACACCAAGAGCAACCCCACTAGCATCACACTTCACCTCAAATGGCTTACTCCAATCCAGGGAGATAATTATGGGCGCAGACACCAACTATTCCTTCAACTCTCCAAATGCCTTCAGACAATATTCATCAAAATAATATTTACATTCCTTCTCAAGTAACCTGCACAGAGGATGTGCAATTTCTGAGATGTCCTTAATACACCTCCGGTAAAAGCCCGCATGTCCCAGAAAACTTCTCACACCTTTGATAGAGATGGGTGGAGGAAGTCTTTCTATAACCTCAACTTTTGCTCGATCAACCTCTATCCCCTTCTCCGAGATGCGATGGCCCAATACTATACCCTCTTTCACCGTAAAGTGACATTTTTCCCAGTTTAGCATAAGATTAAAATCTTCACATCTTTTGAGAACTTCGGCCAAGTGACTCAAACAACGAAGAGTCGCCAACAACTGAAAAGTCATCCATAAATACCTCAATAGTTTCCTCCACCATATCGGAGAATATCGACATCATACATCTCTGAAAAGTAGCCGGTGCATTACACAACCCAAAAGACATCCTCTTGAATGTGAAAGTACCGTAAGGGCAAGTAAAGGTAGTTTTCTCTTGATCCTCCGGTGCAATAGATATTTATTGTAACCTGAATAACCATCAAGAAAACAGTACCAACCTTTTCCTACGAGTCTATCTAACATCTGATCCATGAAAGGCATAGGGAAATTGTCCTTCTCAGTCCATGCATTCAACTTCCGGTAATCCCTACACACTCTCCATCCGATCATCGGCCTCATTGGAACAAGCTTATTCTTCTCATTAGGAACCACTGTCATTTCCCCTTTTTTGGACACACACTGAACAGGGCATACCCAACTATGACTTCGGCATCCAACCACTTGATAATCTCCTTCTTAACTACCTCTTGCATAGGTGGATTTAAACATCATTGGTGCTCAATACTTGGCTTATGATCGGGCATGAATTTGATTTTGTGTGAACAAATACCGGGTAGTATCCCAATAATGTCCGCAATAATCCAACAAATGGCTCGTTGAACCTCTTTAACACTTCTACTAGACACACTACTTGTTCCACATTCAAATTCGATGCAATGATTACCAACAAAGTGTCATCTCTTCCCAAGAATATATACCTCAGATGAGGTGGTAGAGCCTTAAGCTCTAATTTTGGGGCCTCCTCAATAGATGGTTTCGCGGTTGGAGACTAGCAATGCTTCATATCTAAATCATATTTCTTTGGTTTGAACCAAAATTTACCTCGACCAAGTGCCGCAACCAACGACTCATACTCATCAATGTCATCACTCTCAAAATTCATGATCACTGCCGCTAGTGCCTCAACACCAAGGCGCTTTTTGATTTGTACCTCAAACATACTCTCAACCCTATAGGATATAGCAGATACTTTTTGGAGCTCACCACTCAGCTTCATGGACCTATAAATGTTGAAAGTTGCTTCTTGATTGTTTAACCAAAACTTCATATGCCCTTTTTCCATGTCAACCAAGGCGCGGCTGGTAGCAAGGAACGGCCTCCCAAGAATAATAGGCACCGCAAAATCCACCTCACAGTCAAAAATCATAAAATTGGCTGGAAATATAAATGACTCCATCTTCACTAACACATCATGGAGTATCCCAATAGGCCTCTTCACCATTCGATCGGCCATCAGTAACCACATCGTTGTGGGTTTTGGGTCACCCAAACCCAATTTCTTGTAAATAGAGAGAGGCATGAGATTTATTCTTGCACCTAGATCACATAGTGCTTTAGCAAAGTGTAACAAACTGATGGTACATGGAATATTGAAAGCGCCCGGATCTTTTTTCTTTTGCACAAGAGACCTTGTAGCAATAGCACTACAATGTTGCATTCGGTCATCATCCTCAAAACATACCGATCTCTTCTTTGTAACCATATCGTTCATAAACTTAGCATAATCGGGCATTTGTTCAAGAGCTTCTATCAAAGGGACATTGATGGAATTCAACATAGTAATAAAATTCCGGTACTTACCATCCTCAGTCTTCTTCACCAATCTTTGTGGGAATGGTGGTGGTGTTCTAGGCACGGGGACCACCTTTTGGGGTATCTCTGCATCTTTCACTGCTTTATCTACCAACTCACCACTATCTTCCACTACCTTATCATCTTTTCTCACCTCATCTTTGACGCCAGATGACATAGGTGGATCAGTGGTTTGCTTACCCCCTCGAGTAGTGACTGCAATACAATGTCCATCATTTTTCGGATTTTGGACAGTATTGCTAGGAAGAGTATCCGGTTGACGTAGGTTCAAAGTAGTAGATAATTGGGCAATTTGTAACTCAAGATTCTTGATTGAGACTGCATGTGCATCAACCTTTTGCCCCATATTTGCCAAATCACCTCTCAAGTCCTTGGAGTGCTCATCACTAGCATCAAACCTCCTCATCATCTTTTGCAACATATCTTCAACTCGCGCCATACTACCTCTACCATCCTTAGGAGAAACTTCCCGATTTTGAGGCAGAACATAGGGTCTACTTTGATCATTTTTGTTACCATAGTTAACCCGATTGAAGTTGTTGTCACGGTTGTAGTTTCCATCTCGAACATAATGTCCTTCTCTGTTGTAATTCCCATAGTTCCGACCTTTATTTCCTTTACCGTGGCGCCAATTCTCCTGATTGGAGCCTTAGGCGTTCAGTCGAAAACCCCCCGTCTGCTCATTCACTGCATAAGAATCCTCTTCATAGTAGTAGTCATCCACTGGCGGTGGTGGTTTAGTCAAATAATTCACCGCATTTACCTTCTCTGCACCTCCAGTGACATTTTTCAAAACCAACCCGAGCTCAGTTCTCATTTGATCCATTACTTCACGAATCTCATCTGCGGGCGGGTTGTGTGTAGCTTGCACTGCAAAGGTGTTTCTCCCAGTGTCAAACTTCCTAGTGCTCTAAGACTTATTATTGCAAGAGATTTTCTCCAACTTCTCCGCGATCTCTACATATCTGCACTCACCATAAGAACCACCTGCAATAGTATCAAGAACTGCCTTAATATTATCATTCTGCCCCCGATAGAAGTACTCTTTCAATGATTCATCATCAATGCGGTGGTTTGGGACACTTCTCACGAATGAGGTGAATCTATCCCAAGAGCTACTCACCGTTTCCCCAGGTAATGCCACAAAGTTGTTCACTCTATCTTTGTGGTTGAGTTTTTTAGACACTGGGTAGTAACATGCTAGGAACACATCCCTCAACCGGTCCCAAGTATAGATCGAATTATAGGGCAACTCAGTGAACCATATTGCGGCCTCTCCTGTCAGTAAGAGAGGGAACACCCTTAATCCGATGACATCCATGTCCAAGTCTGGCCTCCCTACACAACTCTTGCACACCGACCTCAGTTTAGCGATGTGAGCATGTGGATCCTCAGATAGTAGCCCCAAAACAAACCTATGGCGGTGAGAATCTACATCAAGCTAGTTACCACGAATGTGTGACCCTGTGGTAGAGGAGGTAGGACAAGAGGCCCATCAGAGTCAGTGATGTTAATGTTGCCCCTATAGAACTCTTGAGGGCGTGGGATGGGAGGTTACCTCCTCAAAACACCATCAAGTGGATTATCCGCAACCACTTGATTGTGAGCATCAACCGGTAGTGGAGGTTGACGATTGATCCCATCAACAGGATTAGTAGGATTTTGTTGATTATTCATTCTGCAGAGTGTCCATTTCAGTTCAGGATCGTATGGAAGCGTCAGTTCTCCTCGGATCCGTGTACTTGGCATACACTAGAGCTAGACATGAGAGAGACAAAAAGAAAAAGAAAAGTAAAATTAGGAAATTGTTGACTAAAATTTGGTAATGTTATTAAAGTTAATCTAAAAGCCACTTTCCCCGGCAGCGGCGCCAAAATTTGATACGCTAAAATTACACTTCTTTACGAAGTATAAGCGGTCGTATCAAGTAAAGAACCCAGAAAGTAGGTTGGGGTCGATACCACGAGGAAAATAGTTTAGACTTAACTTCAATGTACAATTACGTCTATTTCGTCAAGTCCTTTCCGAAAATAGGTAATTAAAAGGGGTTTTGTAGTAAAACAAAAGTGTTTAATTATTTCTAAATAAAACAAGTAGCAAGAGTGAAACTTTGGTGTTTATCAAGTTGTGAGAGAAACTAGGTTGTAAGTGTTCCCCATAGGTTCATAACGCCATAATCCTAGCCAAAACAATTCTTCCCTAGTGTTTTCCTTGCAAAGTGATAAGTTATGTATATATAAATCCTTGGTCCGACATTTAGAGAATTTCACCCCGTACCTT
Organism: Solanum sitiens; assembly: GCA_016801875.1. NCBI lineage: Eukaryota > Viridiplantae > Streptophyta > Magnoliopsida > Solanales > Solanaceae > Solanum > Solanum sitiens. The sequence continues at coordinate 2,653,909 of JABWTJ010000073.1, read as the reverse complement.
GGTCCGGCTACGTGTGTCTCAGTTTCAAAGCCTTACCTTTACTTCATATTAAGCATCATATTCGATATTTGGCTTAGTTATTACTTCGTACCAATCGAAATTAGATTATTATATAGTATCCACTAAATCTATGTCGATAATTATTTTCCTATTAACTACCCCCTTGGTCCGGCAAGTAGCAATAAGGCGAGTTCTAACGCGTGCACTCGTTAAAAAGACTTTTAACCGAAAGAATTATCGATGCATGCAATAACCTATTTGAGACTTGTTAATTAGCTTTATTTATTTTGTTAATTACCCATGGTTCCCACAACCCTTTGTGGATTTAGTTACCCATGCTTAGAAGAACACAATTTATAATTGATAAATAATAAATCATGAACTTACTTTGACAAATTTGAACAAAATCCGGAAATTCAACTTGAAATCACATAATTATCTTAAGAACCAAATCAGGAAATTTGAATTATTGCCCAAGTTGCAAAAGTTAAATCTCCAAGAACAAAAGTATGAAAAATGCAAAAGAATCCAACCCCAAAAAAGAGGGTTTTTGCCCTATTTATAAAATCATTGTCCTAGAATAAAAGGAAAACAAATAAGGAAAGTTTTTCCAAAAAAATGCGGCTTCAATCGACGACCCCATAGACGGTCCGTCGATGAAATGATGGACCATCCACTGCCTCCGTCGGTCCAGACTTAGCTTTTTCTTCAGCCTTCACTTTTGCATCTTCTCTGATCCAATCGACGGACCAACAACATGGTCTGTCGATTCACCTGCGGTCTGTCGATGCTTCTCGTTGTTTCATACTTAGCTTTTTATTCAACACCGGGTACTGAGACATTCTTTGATCAAGTTGACATTTTGCCAGGACGGTCCGTCGATCCTTTCGTAGACCCACATTTAGTTAAATTCCCCGAGTTGCTTCCAGATGCCTGAACCTCCAATCGACGGTCTCCACCTATGGTCCGTCGATGGAAAATGGGTCGTCGATGGCTTCGTAGTTCACTTCTGCACTGATTCTTCACATCCTTCTGCATTTTAGTTTTGGACAACTTTCCTGCAAAACAAAGATAAAAACACATTAAAATTACTAAAAAAGGCTTTAGACACACACCAATCGTAAGGAAAAAGCATTGAAAGTACTGCGTGGTTACATCAGTAGGTGGGGAGTTAAATTTAGTGAGCTTGGATCCCAAAAAGGGAGCCTTTGAACTAAACTACGGAGGGTGAAGTACGGGTTGTAACTCCACCTACGGTCCGTAGGAGGAGGGGCATAGATGTTGCCTAATTTTCATATTTAGTTTTAGTTCTTCGGGTATTATATTAGTTTAGTTATTTAATTAGGGGTTAAGAGGGGTACTTAGTTAACTAATTACCTTTCTAAAACTAACTATAATACCCTAACCATAAGACTTTTAGTCATTCTAACTAAACTCACATACTCAAATCAAAACTCAACTTCCCTCTATCAAAATCTTCTCTCTAAGAACACCATTGAAGAACAAGACCAAGGTTCAACTAGGGCTTCAATAATTCGAATTTTATCCATCGATTCTCAAGGAATAGATCAAGGTATGGAATCTCTTCACTCTTGGGATCTTTTCCCCAAGAGGCTCTTTCAAAATTGGATTTCAAAGTTCCCCAAATTCTAGGTTTTCAATAAATTTAGTGGATCTCTTTCAAAACTTGTTTCCATTCATCTAAATTGATTAATTATGATTATATATGAAGTTTTATGGATAAATTCAATTAACTTTTGTGGTTTTGAACAAATCCCCACAAGACCCATGAATCTCACCTAGTATGATGTGATTGATGAATGAAGGATTAGAATCTAGTATGTTTATCTGTAATTCAATATTGTATTATGATTTTACCTTATATTATGAATTAATATCGTGATTTTAGGTTTGAATCTTGAAGAAAGCCTTGAAGGTTATGAATGAAGTATTCAATTTGATTCAATGTTGACTTGTTAATCCACTATGGTTGAAATGCTTACCTCATTTGTGGTGTTGAGTCTTGTTCCTCTTCCCTACAACCCTAAGTATGAACAAGTATTCTATGATATGAACATGAGTATTATACTATGACATGAATGTAATGTCGTGATATGAATATGAATGTTATGATATGATTATGTTAGTGTTGATACGTTGAATGAAAACCCAATTCTCCTGAACACTATAAGAATATGATGTGAAAGGACATTCTCACATGTTTTTGGTTTCCATTAAGAAAAGGATTGTTCTCATCTTTGGAACCTTTTAGTTATACACTATATGAGTATTTAAGACCTTGAAGCATTTTTTATGAACTAATACATAACTAAAGGCTTAATTATACTTTAAAGGGAATTATTCTTAGCACTGAATGCATATGATATGATATGGGTTCCTTACGCTTGTAGTTGGGTTCACATTAGAGTGTCTCATGAGATGGAAACCCGCACGTTAGAAGTACAAGGTTTTCAGAAGCAATATCCATATCCCTTAACTATCCCTCACAGGTCTTAGCTAGTGGATCCACAATATTGCTAGGTATGTTCTCTTCACCTTAGGAAAGTGAAACACCTCTTTTCGGTGTGGGGGTAGAACACCAGATTCCATGTAGCTCACATGGTCTATGTCGGTTATGGCTAATATCCCTATGTTTTATGGATATAAACTAAGATACAATTATGACTTATGGATATGAATATGAACTCTAACTAGGGATTCTTGAGGGGTATTACTTAATGTAGGTAAGGGTATGGGACTTTACCTATGAATTGCACAAGTGGGTTCTTCGAGTAGTTCTTGTGTGAGTCTCTTAAGTATGATGATGTAAGCATTATATTGAGGTGGGTTTCACCTATTATGGTGTCAATTATGAGTGTGATTGACCTTATGTCTTCTTGATGGCTTTGATTAGTATATATGAGGGTATGGGACTTCATATGTACATTGCACAAGTGAACTTTAAAGGGGGTCATAGGTGATGTCTTTATGGTATGAGGTTAATTGAACTCAATTGTGTAAGATATGAACTATGACTATGTACGATGGTACTTATGATCATGAAATGTCTCTCTATCTAATGGTTTGGAATGATTATTCCTTACTTGAATGTGCATTATGATTTTTAACTTGAAATAACATGGTTTCAACTAAAGCTGCCTTTGTGCATATTTCAATGGTTTTAATTGCAGGGTTTCCATACTTAGTACAAGTGGAATGTACTAACCCATATTTCTCTTATTTTTCTACCCAGTGTAGGTTCGGGCTAGTAGATTTGTATTGTGAAGAAGGAGGGCTTGGATTGCATTCTCCAAGACTTTGGTAGACCTCAAGTTCCGAGGAAAACATGATGCCACTTATGTCTTTCTATTTTGTAATAGACTACTTATGTACTTTCTATTATGATAAATTCGATTGTAAAGGGATATGGTCCCTATTTGAGACTCTTATGGTTTACTTAAATTATTTATGTGACGACATCTAGACAATTTATTTTCCTTATATGAAAGAGTTTGACATTGATTGTTAAAAAGTTTTTAAACTATGCATTATTGATTGTCTTATGTAAGGATTATATGCTAAGGGCTTGTATAAGCCCCTTTGTGGTCGAGTACACCGTGTTACGGCTTGGGGGGTACTCTCGGGTTGTGACACTATCCCCGCTCAATAATTTAACTTCTCAAAATTTGAAAACTTGGATAGGAAAGGGATAAGTTTGTTTTTGGCACTGGTGTGGGAACTCGAGTCTTAGCTACGGACTATAGGAAGTCCTACGTGCAGTAAAAAGGAAATTGTAGACCTAGAGTTCAGTTTTGAAATTTCAAGTTTTTGAAGTTTGACCCATGAGTGAATAGGTTAAGTCGATGGATGATTGATATGATGTAGTACTAAACTTTAGAGGTTATTAAGATATTTGACTTAAGACCTCAGTCTATGAGAAGGGTTTGACAGATCGTAGTGTGTTTAACGGGTCGTAGGAAGCACTCGTAGAAGTTATTCATACTTAGTGGAATCTTGGACTTGAACATGGGTTATATAGACCATAGACTGAATGACGGACCATAGAAAGGTCTCGGGGGAAGTTGATTGTTTTTTAAGTTTCTGAAGTTTGTTCTACGATTGACGAGTACGGGTCGTAGAAATTTCTACGGACCGTAGGTCCAAACCGCAGAAGTTATCCAACAATTATTTCTTATAGTCATTTACGTACTTTCCTATGCACTTAATACCTATACTATATCATTTTTACCATAGTTCTAAGACCTATAACTACCTTTCAACTTTTTATTCTACCCAAACCCTCTAATTCTCTCAAACCCCAATTCCCATCCAAGTTCATCCTCTCCAATTTTCTCTCAAACCCAACGAAGAAAGCTAGGGTTCCAAGCTTCTAGTATATTTTTTATCCATTTCTTTTGGGATTTGCTTATCAAGGTATGTGGGGATTCACCAATAGATTCCATTCATCCATTGAGTCTCAAAAGATCTCCAAGTTCCAATTTACTTTCACCTAGTTTTGATTAGGGTTCATGCACTCTCCATGGGTATTATTTGATTTTGAGTTAATTGTTCAATTTCAATTTTCTTATGCATGTATTCACTTACATATATTTCAATTGATTGTAATAGACTCATGTATTACTCATAATTTTGACCATGAATTTATGAAGATATCAATATAATCTGGGTTGATTTTGAGATAAGCATCAAATAAATTGTGAAATATTTCTTCACATATTAATAAATCATTATTTGGTGAAAGATTTTCTCACACATGTGTAATTCATGATTGTAGGATCTACTCTATGATGAATTTATGATTGTGATTGGTATGTTGATTATTTGTTATCCTAATGTTATGCATTGATAAATTGAATTTATCTATTCCATTGGGGTTTGACTTAGCACCTAAAGACTTGAGTTGGAGGCTCAAATAGGGTTGTCTCTAGTAGAAACCTCTAGTTTCAAAGTACGTACCCCATATGTGTTCTAAATAATCTATCTAGTAGATCGACAAATAGCATATGAATAAATGATACAAAGTTGTACCTTGGCAAGTTAACTCTCCTTTCTCAATATGATAGTTACATCAAATTCCATGTTATAGCTTTCATGGTCTATTTTCGGTTAAAACTAGTATCCCACAAGATGAACTCAAGTTTCTTCAAAGGTTTTATGAAGATTTAATTATGTTTTAAGATGCATTTGCCCTGTTCATGATTTAAGATTCTTCCTCAAAGGCTTTTCAAGATTATTAGCTTGGTTATGCATATCATGTTTTCTTTTGTTTCCCCTTATGATCATGTCTCGATTTTTCATGCATTTCCCCATACTGAGTGCATTTCTTATACTAATACATACTTATTCCTACATTGTTTGATAAATGTAGGTGTAACCACCCGGATTCTTGAATCCGAATCGCCACCGGCGTCGTTAACCTCTCAGAGGTCGCAGACAAGCCTCATCTTGCATTCATCACATTCATCTAGTTAAATTTGCGGAAAATTTAAAACTTTTATATGTATGAAGTTTACTTAGACTTCATATAGTCATTACATAACTAAATCATATTCTAAGTTCAACATCAATAGAAAACCATCGAACATCAATAACATTTCAAAGAAAACAATGAATAAAATATATATATTAAGTTGCCCAAAATAGCCTTACATCAAACGGTTCGAAATAAAATGTGAAAGAAACACTAGGGAAAACATCCACTAGCTATATCTATATATAATGCTGGACTAACACTTGTGGCATCCTCGAAATCAAGAGGACCTACCAAATGGTTTAGAGAAACGCTGAAGTCCAAACCACTACAAGTGTCGTCAATCTGCTCTCTAACCTGCACCTATAAAAATATAGTAAATAGTTGGGGGTTAGTAAACCACTTGTACTAAGTATGGGTTTATGCACACATACACATAAAGCTATGCATGATCGATGAAAGCTCTTCCTAAGCAACATGTCATTTCTGGAAAGTGTCATCACTAGACTTTCCTAATTCGTTATCTCTGAATTGTGGTATGAATATGATGTATTTTAATGCATTCGAAGCACACAACTCATTTTCTATATGATTACTAGACATTAGTATCATCAACATAATTTTAGAACAACTCGAGCGAAGATTTGAAATTTTAATAGTCCAAACCCGAGTGCCCTTTTTCCCATACTTTAGTTTTATTTTCAGTCTTTTTCTTCTTCTTGTTGTGTAGTTCAATAATTCCTTTAGTCCTATGTTTTACTTACAAGTGCAATAATTCATTGTAGTCACATACTGACAATGAATCGATATAAGTAATCCAAGGACTAAGGAATGATTTCCCTACCTTATGGTGAGTCATTCTTTACACTAAACATTCCTTACGTTTCATAAGCCAAACTATATTGGTCATACCATTTATTTCATTACTTTCATATTAGGGAAGTTATGAGGTATTTAATTAACATTATGTTTCTACTTCCCTTTATTGGCATCATATAAGAAGTCATTATAAGTCATGGCTCTTCCTAATCAACATGTTTTCTTAGGAGGTCAAATCTCTGAACTTGTCTAATTCGTAATAGGAAGGTCATACCATGAATATGTCACACATTATACACACATAGGTTCACATAACATACATTTCATGTCTCATATAGTATACATTTCAAATCCACGAGACCTTGGAATCGTGGATGTAGCATTAAGGCATCTCAAGTGAGGCCCCAACATATGGGACCTCAACCCGAGGGCCTTCTTTAGTAAACACAGGGTCTGCTTTATTCGTTCATTAGTACTTCACATTATTCATTTCATTCACTCGTAGGCTGATGTAAACACCATTTATACCTAGGATGAAGTTTAAGACTCTCATTGGGATCATGAAGTTCAATGACCAAGAATGACCTAATGTCATTACTTGAATCTGGTTTCACCTCCTGATTGTCTTGCACAAACACCTTTGGTATCCTTCATTTCATTATCTTTCATACTTTGAGGAACTTCAACCTTAACCGACATATATCATGTCAGAATCATGAAATCCGGTGTCTCTCCCACACCGAAAAGAGGTGGAGTCACTTGCCAAAGTGAAACCAAAACATGCTAGCTTATTTGGTTCGAACCAAGCTAGTTCCCTTTGGTGGCAACATAGTTCAAAGACAAAGAGATTTAGGGAGACCCATACCCACCTTGGTGGACAGTCTCATCTCATGAGAATTACATGAACCTCCGCCCTTTCACGAAAGAAGGCATCACCACTCATAACTAGCCTATCGGTGCTCAGTTTAAGGTTTCTATTTACATTAAACTCATACATCATCGAAGCTTGCTTCTAGCATGAGGTAGTCACATCTCACTAGATGATTTCTCATCTCTTCTTTACGTATTAAGTGTGAATTGTCCTTACACTTACATATAGAATGTGATTGAGATTAATTTACTCTTTTGATGACTTGTCATCCTTACTTTACATTGATGAAACGTGAATTGTACTTATATATCATCCTTACTTTACATTGATGAATGTGAATTGTCCTTACAAATCATCCTTAGGTGTTAATGAGACTAGTCTCACACATTCTAACACCTTCATTTGTGAGTATTCTTTTAACAAATTAGCTTTGGTTTAAGTAAGACTTGTCTCACATCCTTTAACACCCCATTCTGGTCACTTACTTAATTTAGACCCCTTTAATTATGTTATAACTCACGTTACTTCTTTACTTTAGTGTAGTAGATTCATTTCATCGTTTATGGACGATGAGCACTTCTTTCAATGAGTTACATGTGTTCATAGTTCATTCTTTTAGAGCATGTTGGGAGTTGTCCCAATGAATGACATGCCCTTGGGTATGGATTCATTGACTTACTTTAGAAGTGCTTAAGTTATCATTTCAATCTTTTGGCTATATAAGATTGGCATATGATTAGTATTGGCATAAACAATTGGGTATAGATTACATAACCATCTTTGTTGGCATAGGCCAATTTTACATCCTTTCATGCTTGGTTTGATATGTATATTATCCATTAGCCAATCTTTTAATTATTTAACATAATATTATAGCCATTTGCATGCATCCATTTTAGACAATGTTTTTGTTAGCCATTTTATTGGCATAGGCCAAACATTCACTCAAATTATGATTTCATGGAGATCTTTTTAGCCAACCTTATAACATAACTTTAGGCATAACGTTTTTAAGCATATTGGATAGCATAATATGATCATTTAACAAACAGAACATCATCAACAAGTCATATTAACAGTATGTATGCACAACAAACCGTAATCATCTTCATACATAAGATTTTCGGAGACATCTTAACATAGTATCATTCTCTTAACCAATCTTAGTTCATGACTTTAGGGTAACATTTTAAAGATATATTGAAAAGCATCATATTAATATTTCATGAATTTAGCATCTTCGTAACGTCACCATAACAGCAAGACAACATTCGGACAAACACATCAACACTTAATCAATTACGGGTGTAACTAACACATCGTCAATTCATGATTCACGTTTTAAGCACTTAACTTTATACGATCACAACTTCATAGGTTAATCGACATTCATAATTCAACGACATTACACATAAGATCAGCCAGCACCACATACCAACAACATGATCTCTAACCTATTCAACATTGAATCAAAAGGATACTAGGGACAAGGGAGTTCGACGAGAACACGGGAACAACCCTAGTTTTCAAGATCTTTGAATCGCTCGAAAGAAAGTTCTCTTGGAGAAAGAAGTCCAGGATAGAAACCCATACCTTATGTATAATTTAATCTACGAAGATCACCATGAACGAGAACTTGGATAAAGCCTTGAAATCGCCTAAGAGAATCAATGGAATTTTCTGTTTTTCTTTCGTTCGCTTGCTTACTATTTTGCGTCGCCTTTTCTATGAGTTTGAACGTGATTCTAAGTCTTGGGAACTTATCTTGACTCATTCAACTTAGAGTTTAATAAGTTAATTAAATAAATTAATTAACTAATTACTAAAAAACCTCTTCTAAGTTGACTAAACATGGGAGAACACAACACTTAGTCAAATCTGGAAACTGGTGTTGACTATGGTTTCGGTCAACATTTTGACTTTATATTAATTAATTAAATCCTCAATTTAATTAATTTAGGAACCTAGGGTAAGTACTAAAATACCCCTAAGTCTTTGGAACCAAAATCAACCCTTTAGGACCATCCTAGGTTAAGTACTAGGATGTTTCTTGAATTATACTATGTTAGTGTAAGGATTTCGTTTTAATCATTTAAACTAATTAATTAAATGGCTAATTTAATTAATTAGGTAACCTAAGGTAATTACTAAAATACCCTTAAGTCGTTAGGACCTTAACTAACTCTTTAGAGCATCCTAGGTTAGATACTAGGTTGTCCCTTTCTTGTTTTAACCGAAATCTCGAAATTGTTTTGTGATTTCAGTTTTTCCCCTTTAAATTAATTAATTAAGTTGCTAAATTAATTAATTAAGTAGACTAGGATAATTAATAAAGTATTTGTAAGTCTTTATAACCATAACTAAGCCTCTGGACCATCCTAGGTTAGGTACTAGGTTGTCTTTTCCTTGTCTTAACTGAAAATTGCTTTGTGATTTCGGTTTTTCCCCCTTAAATTAATTAATTAAGATGATAAATTAATTAATTAATTATCCTAAGGTAATTACTAAAGTATCCCTAAGTCGTTATAACCATAACTAACCATTTAGACCATCCTAGGTTATGTACTAGGTTGTCTCTTTAACAAGTTACTAGGTTAGTGTCACCTGGTTAAGTCTTAGGTTGTCGGGTGCACTAATTAGTTTATTTCGTTTGGTCCTAGGTTAGTTATCTAGTTAGGGAAGTAGGTTAGAGTCTAGAATTAGTTAGGAAGTTAGGCCACACATCGAGTGGTCACATGTGCATGCTTTTCCCCCTAACTACCCTAACCGAATTCGGTTAGGGTGGTCCCCTCCTTTGGCCGCTTCTTCACATGTCTTGCACATGTGCTTGAACATGGGTTGGTTTTACTTTCCTAACTAACTATTATTTATGGTCCATGTAGAAATTTTTACTTATTGTCCCAAGGACCCTCATCATGTCCTTGGGCACTACTTAATATACATGATCATTTCAGATGGTCATGTGGAATGGTATCTAGGTTTGACACTTGGATGCCTCATACCTTAGTGAATACTTGGAAATCTATGTTTTTAGCTTAGGGTCTTTATTGCAGGTAAAATTCTTAAACAAGCTCATTAATGTTAGAAAATTGGCTAACACCCCTTTAAGCCAATATTTCTAATATGCACAATATTTTGCTTATTTGGGTATTATATAGAAATTGGGTAGTACCCCTTAGCCAATTTTCTATACTATGCCCAATATTTCTCAATATCGGGCATTGGGATGCCTACGTATCCCCAATACGCATTCTTAATGACCTATTGGGCTCTTCACTAGACATGTAATTTTCCGGAATGTTACAGTAAGGTATGACGCTTCTCCTCTTCATGCTCGTGTCTAGTTGATTAAGTGCATAGGAAGACTTAATGTGTCTTCATGTTCCAAGGATAATGTCACATTTATCATGCTTTCTTATGTTTTTAATTTTCAGGCGTTGTACATGGTATATGAGTTACATCCTAACTACTATTTTTGATGTATAATATTGGCTTGTTGAGACTACACTTAGACTTCCTATTTTATGTCAAACTATTATATTGTATGAAACTTTTACCTAAATTTTACTTTTTCCTATTTAATTATATTGTATGTATTTCAAGTGGCTTGTCTAGGACCTCTCGAGGTTCTATATGTCATGTCATATCTAGGGTGTACTTTAGGTCGTGACAATAAAATGGTTAGGTTAATTTCATATTTTTGTATATGGTTAGAGGCTTGGGAGACCATAACCATATTGTTAATGTAAGATCCCGAAAATGACTTAGGTGAAATAGATCCTAACATTGTTGTCATGGTAGTATAAGTTCTTTAAATGGTCTATAAAATGGTATAGAGGTACTATCTAAGAGTTTAGGTGCATTGGAAGTCAAACGTCAAGGGACGACCAAGACGTTCGACGACTAAGTCACCTATGTGCCTCATATGTGGTTCTATGTATTTATGTGTGATTCATGAGGTTGTAAGGTCCTTAAATGATTTTTTATGGTGTATATAGTAAGTGTGTCAAGTTTCGTGAAGTTTGGAGGTCAAACGTCCAAGAACATCCACGACGTTCGAAAGATGTGCCTTGAAATGACCTTGTGTGTCTTGGCATGTTTCGTCAAGTTTTACATGTTCGTTTTGGATGAAATTTATGTGAGAGGTTGTAAAATTGTATACGGTCATGTTTCAATTGGAAACATCCGTGTAAACATCCCCAAATACCATCGAAGGGTCCTTGAGGAAGGACCCAAAGTGGAGCCAAGGCTGCCCAAGACAGCCCAAACCACGGAGGCAGTCGACGCCCAGTGGGTCAATTGACACCCCATTGGTTGGGTATCGTCGTTTGTGAATTATCCTGGGGGAAGAAGGGACCAAGTACAAGCCCCAGTCGCAGACCACGGATCAACAGGAAGGTCCGTTGGTCAAGGGACGGTCCGTTGGTGGTTGTCCGTCGATGGCACTATCTCCTGCGTGTAGTTCACAACCAAGTGAGGGGTGAACTTGTAAATTTACCCCACTTCCAAATAAGAGTATTGTAGGTTCCCTAAGTGTCTTTTGGGTATTTTAAATATGTATTTAAGTCTTTAACACTTGGAAGATTTCATTCTTCAAAATCAAAACCCCAAAATCCCTTAGATATTCCTTAAGACTCCATTAAAGCTACAATTCAAGGAAGAGCTTGGATTAGAGATTTGAATAGTGATTCTTCATCAAATTGGAGGATTAGAATCATTGAGGTATGGTTTTTGATCCTTGAAACTCGTTTCATCAAGGAGCCCAACTTTCAAAGATGTTTTCTAAAGTTTTAAAAGTTGAACTTGACCTATTTCATGCTCTACCATGGGTTCTTGCATTAATGGTTTTTAAACGTGATTATGGATTGAATTGTTATTGTATTGATTATTTTAACCTAAATAACCTATGAAACCTAGTTTTTGACTAATTTATGGGTTACTTGATATTGGTCTAATGCTTATGAATTAATGTGTACTTTCTTGTGGGCTATCTAATGATGTAAGAATTGTATTCAATTGATATCTAATTGGTCTTAAATTGATAAATATATATTATATTGACTTAGATTTCATTGAGAATTATAGTTTATGCATTGAATTGATGTTCAGGGCAATGGTTATGATATTGAATAGGGTGATTTGGCATTGTATTGAAGTGTTGAGGATGAAGTGGTGGTACGCTGCCCTATTTCACTTTACTTAATGTTAATTAGACTTCAATTATGTTGTGATTGGCATGGTCCACTTATGGTGGCGGTGTTATGTGAATTGATGCGGCCTTGTCAACATTATTTTAAGTATTATGATTATTATGGCCTTGTCGGCAACTACTTGAAGTGTTATGATGATTTGTGTAGTTGATTATGTGAAGTATTATCATATCTACCTATGTGAAGTAATGTGAAAGCATGTGTTATTCTATTGATGCAATTTACGCTATAATGTTAGACTAATGACTATGTGTTGAGGTTTGTAGTCTTAGAGTTGATGCATGATTGTTCCTACTTGACTATTTGAGTCTAAGATGATTATATTGATGATGACATAGTAGTGTATAGGATGAATTTAAGATGATAATGTTTGTCCTTATGTTCTTCTAGAATAACATGTAATATGTGCTAAAGTGAGGTATGTTGTGTCTTGTTTAGGTAGACTTGTGTTCCTTATTTGTTATGGATGATAATCAATATGTGATGTATTGACTTAGGAAGCTAAAGTGTCTTAGTCTTGAATGAATGAATCATAGGTTAGACCTTGAATGAAGATAAGAGGGTCCTTTATGTGAAACCTTGAACCTAGTGGTAAGGTTATGAAACTTGAAGTCGAAAGCCGTAATGGTATCCTTTATGTAATGAATGGTGGACTTAAGGTTGATTCGCTGGAACGGCATCATATCAATCCTTAGGAAAGTCATAATGAGCTTGTTGTCGCCATTGTGAGATAGCCCTAGTGGACCTTTCTTTGGTAGGGTAAATGTAATTGGTATGAACTTGATATGGAACCCTTTTGTATGAACCTCAATGTGATTTAATCTATAAGAACGAACGCTAGCACCGAGTAAGTATGGTAAGGGAAGTAGTTCTAGTTAAAGTATGAGGTTAGAATACAAAGTAAGCCCTTCATATTCCTTAACCATGTACCTACATGGGATGTGTCCAAGTTCTACCATTCGCAAGTAGAACAACCTCATCGGAGTAGGATAGAACTCCGGATTCCATGTTTTGCTACCATTGTCTATGTCGGTTATTGCCTATTCTCATCATGTGGGATACCTATTAGAATTAGAGAAGTTCTATGAAGTTTAGGTGGTGGTATGTGACGCTATCTAGACATTGCACAATAGGCTTTGAAGCTGTTAGTAAGAGTCCCTAGGTCTTCTCCTAGACCATTACTTAAATGTCCTTTATGTGATAAATGTCTGTTAATGAACTAATGAATTAATGACTTATGTTAGAAAGTATGTAAATGCATGAGTACCTAATCTAAAGTGACTTAAGGATTCCTTAGCTAAAGTGTGAAGAGGGCATATGGGATGATCTCTTCATGTCTTATCTATGGAAGTCTTGAGAATGACTCTAGTTAGGGAAGTTGGTTGTTATGATTGACATGACCTAAACATAGGAAGTCTTAAGGATTATTTAGGTAACCTTGAAGAGGGCGTATGGGCGTTCTCTTCTAGGATTACTTAAGTAAGTCTTTTGATAGCCTTGGTAAGGAGAATGTCATATCTTATATGTCATGTGTTTGGTGTATTGTAACTGTGTATGTGTCTCATTATGAATAATCTTGAGGATTGTTTAGGCACATTTAAAGAGGGTGTATGGGCGGTCTCTCTTTGTGTGACTTAAGTGAATCTTAGGATAACTTTTAGTGGGATAACTACATGCTAGAAGGTGTCTCATATGAAGGTAAGTGGATTCACTGTAACAGTGAAGCACTTCACTGTACAGTGAATTGAGCTCACTGTAAGGTGGGCTCTAAAATTATGATATTTTTTCTAAATGTTATCTTATGTGTTTCTAAGTTGATAAATGTTGTTCTTATGATTATATTATGATACTTAAAAGAAAAGATGCATATTTCCAATAAATGTCCGTTTTCATAATTTTTATGCGTTATGCCATACTTAGTACATGTGGTTGTACTAATCCATGCTTTTATCTATCTCTATAGTTGTTGGTAGGTGAGGAGCGTTTGGGAAGCAAGACTTGGACCGTAGAATCGTTCAATAGAAGTTGAAGTATGTCCTCAATGGACTTTAGGGCATATATAGATGTCTTTTATGTCTTTTATTTCGAAGTATTATAATAGACTAAGTATTTCTATATTAGTATTGAAGTATGGGCCGTGTCCCAAGTATTCTCGTGTCTTAAGTTTTATGAGATTGAGACCTAATATTTCCTACGATTTTATATGAAAGAGTTTTTAAAGACTATGATAGGTTTTGCGAAAAGTTTTAATTCCGCACTACTTTTCACTATGTATATGCAATGAATGGTATGAAAAAGCTTGTATAAGACCTCCGAGAGGTCGAGTACGCCGGTTACAATCTGAGATTGTGCCCTAACTTCTAGGGTGTGGTCTTGGGATGTGACAGTTAACATCGTAAGTCAATAACTTGATAACCAAGAAAAATCTAAGTGTTGGGGAATGAGAAAACATGAATTTTGTAGTTTTTATAGATGACAAATAGTTGTAGTTTTGATGACTAACAAAGACTCTTGATGTGTAACAAATCATTGTTTATCATCATCAAAAAGGGGGGAAATATTGGGAAGTAGGAGAACCTATAAAGTAGTTTTGATGATTGATAAAGTGAAGGCATGGTTCACAACTGTTGTCGTATGTGTACTCTATCTGCAGATGACCTCTACAATTATGAGAGATTGCGGCAAAGAAGAAAAAGTATTGCGGCAAAGAAGAAAAAGTGCAGAAATAAAGAAGAAAAAGAAGGATACAAATATGGAAAGAAATAAAGAAGGAAAGAAATAAAGAACAGCAATTCAAGTCAAATAAGGAAAGAAATAAAGAAGTAGCAATTCAAGTCAAATAAGGAAAGAAGTAAATATAGACAAGTTCAAGAAGGAAAAGGATTTGTAATTCCTTTCCTTGTAGAAGTTGATGAAGGCAAATCAAACTCTATAAAAGGATCAAGAAGTTGAAGGAAAAATTTGTCTTTGAATAAACACAAATTGAGAGAATTTTTCCAGCAAAGCCAGATCGATAGTTGTTGCATATTCGCAAAATATATCATCTTGAGAGCGGTAGTTACTGCAGAAAAAAAAGCAAAGCTTCGTCACAGCAACGTAAGGACCAGGTTCACAAAATCTGTTCCACACTGAACTATTGAATATTGAAGTTTGATCAATTTAAGTCTAGGGTTATTAGTCTTTGTTGATTTGTTCTAGGTTTATTATTGAGTTGTAATAATTCCTAGGTTGTGTAACAAGAAGTGGGTTTGACTTCTTGGGAATAGAGTCTTGAGAGAATTGTAACAAGAAGTGGGTTTGACTTCTTGGGAGAGAGGTTGTGAGAATTGTAAACAATAAGTGGGTTTGACTTCTTGGGTGGTTAGAATTGAGAAGAGTTAGAGATTTTGTAAACAAGAAGCGAGTTTGACTTCTTGGTGAGTGGAGAGTTTTTTATTATAGTTAATCAAAAAGGGTAGAAGTTTAAATTTAGATTCATTGATTAACTGAGTTGTAAATCTTGAATAAATATAAAACTTCAGTGTGGTTTTTCCCTTCCTTGAGTTAGGAAGGTTTACACGATAAATCTTTGTTTTATTGTATTACGACAGAATTATAAGAATATAGTTCTTGTATCAAGGTAAGGTTTCTTCAATTGGTATTAGAATAGGTTTTTTCATTAAAAAACTAACATCTTGAAAACGATCAATGGCTGCACCACCTACACCACAAGAAGGAGCTTCTCAAACTCGACCACCACTGTTCAACGGAAAGTATTATGGATGGTGGAAGAACATCATGATGGATCACTTACTAGGAGAAAATCTAGACCTATGGGGAGTCGTGTTGGATGGTCCAACCATATCCATGAAGAATGAAAGTGATGGAACCACTCAAGTACCAAAGGATAGGAAAGAATGAAATGTTGCAGATAAACTTGCAATTCAGAACAATGCAAAAGCAAAAAAGATCCTTATATACGGAATAGGTCCATATGAATACAATCGAATATCATCATGTCAAGATGCAAAAGCAATATGGGAAACTTTGTAAACTGTGCATGAAGGAGCAACTCAGGTAAAGAAGTCTAAAATAGATAACTTGAACAAACAATACGAACTGTTTTGAATGGAAGAAGGTGAAACAATCCAAGAGATGCACACCAGGTTCACTGCTATCATTAATGAAATCTACTCACTAGGTGAAATAATTCACAATGGGAAGCCAATCAAAAAACTTTTGAGTGTTCTTCCAGAATCTTGGGAAAGCAAAGTAGAATCCATTATTGAAGCCCGTGATCTAGATAAGTTAGCTATGGATGAACTCATCGTAAATCTCATGACCTATGAACTCATGAAAAAATAAGAAAAGGAAATTAGAGTCAAAAGAAAAGAGAAGAACCTGGTTCTTACAGGCACAACCAGAAGATATTGAGGACGAAAATATTGTGTTAATGACCAAAAGGTTCTCAAGAATGTTAAAAAAGGGACAAGTGTTCCAAGGAAAGAACTCTAAAAAAACTACTGAAAATCCAATAGATCAAGTATGTCACAAGTGTAGAAGCTCGGATCACTTTATCAAGTTTTGTCCATTAAAAGCTCTAGAGAAAAAGAGGAATAGTTCAGAAAAAGAAAAGAAAATCAAGAATGATAAGTACATTCCCACAAACAGACGGATGACCAATCAATAAGTTGATCTTTCAATGAAAAGAGCCATTGCCGCTATGGGAGACTTAACAGAAGAAGAATCTGAGGATGGAGGGTTCAAAAATCATTCACCACTGGCAATAGAACAATCAAATAAATATGATTTTCTTGCACTCATTGCTGAAACAGATTCTGAAGATGATGAAGAAGATGACAAACAAAGCAAGGTAAATTTACATCATACTAAAGTAAATTTTAAGTCATATTCTAAACAAGCACTATAGTCCCTGTTGAGTACTCTTATAGATGCATATCAGTCAATCAATTTTGAAAGATAACAAATGATGGAAAACTATGCATCTTTAAGAGAAGAAAATGACAATTTTGAGAAAAACAATCTATGTCTTCAAAATAAATTAAAAGAACACACTCAGACCTCAAATTTAAGTCACAAGGGCAAAAACTCTGCTAGTGAACTTCAATTAGCTCTGAAAGAAAAAATAAAATTGTTAACCATTAATTGTCAGGCCTTAACTAAAAGAAATAGGTTGCTACAAGAAAATCTTGATCATGTAAAACTTGATCTGGAACGAAATCTTAGATGGACCAGATCCTCTGAAATTTTAAATCAGATTCAAGAAAGGCAAACCACCAGTCGAAGTGGGATAGGTTTTTACAAAACAGAATAATCTTGTAGCACACACCATTCAAATGTCTAAAAGTTTATGCACTCATTGTGGAAACTCAGGTCATTTAAATAATCAATGTAAAGCTCTATTTGAGGCTTTTCAGAAAAATGTTAAGTTCACCAAAAAGGAAAAGGCGGACACTGCTAAGAACCTGGTTCCAAATAAATATTCTCCAGATAAAAGGTTTTCTAATTTTCCTTTATGGGCTAGAAGAAATCTTATTCATACTTTTACTCACATAAAGGGGCCCAAGCTAATCTGGGTTCCCAAGACTTATCTTTGACTAGTGTTTCAGTTGAAGGTGAGAGGGAAAAGGTCAACTTGGTACATGAATAGTGCATGCTCCAAAGAGGTGCTAAAAATGGTAGAAATTTTCCTCTCGCTCCTTGGTTTTCAAGGAAGTAGTGTAGTCGTTGAAAAGGATGAGAAAAATGAAAGAGACAAGATCAAAAAGGTTGAATAAAGTGACATGATATCAAACATCTTTGATGATGCAAATTTAGGGAACATTGCAGATGAACCTGGTTCACATCTAACAATCATTGATGCACCTGCAACATCAATTACTTTACTAACCTATGGTTCTGGATATTGGGGGAATAATAGAGCAATCGGGACAGTTAGAGTAGGGTACACCTTCAAGGAGAACTTCGTTGTGTGAACCTGGTCCTTTTTATTCATTGGAAGTTATTGAAAACTTATAGGGGTTGGTTCTCTGTCACTCATCTTGAGATTCCTTTGATCTGGGAGAGTATTACGATGCAGACATACTCATGAAGGCCTTGAATATGAAGAACTTGGGAAAAATCAACCAAAGTCTGGGTCTATCGAAACAAGTTGATGCATATCATGATTTCCTTTAATAATTGGCTAATAAACAAATAACTTATGCTTGAGTAATTATACAATGAATATCTGCTAACTTAGCCTTGTACTGTAACAGGTACACACTCCAGTCACATCTCAAATAATGTTTAGAAAGTCTGCGGATATTATCTCTACTCTTTGCTAAACACCATTAAGTAAATCATGGAGGAACACAAAAAGGGGGAACCTGGTTTCTCTGTAATACTCAGGTATGTACCATCCTTTTTCAATTCATGAATTTCCTGAGTTTGGGTCAAACATAGAGAAAACACATAAAGTCACAACTGAAGTTGTCCCGAATTTCCAATAAGACACCTTAACTTTGCAATTGTCCTATTACCCCACTAAACAATTTTGAACATATACTATTATACCTTTTTTTATCAGCCCCAAATTATAAGAAGCAAGTGTGTTCACACACCAATCATAATATGACACGTGTTAAATTTTTTTTTCATTTAAAGTTTTTCCTTTATCTTTTTTTTCTTTATTTCTTTCTCATACTTTTTGAATTTTAATTTTAATTAATCTTAAATTTTATTTCATCTTCCACCTCTCACTTGCAAGTCCTCCATTTATTTTTTCACATCTCAGCCCCCATGTCCAATAAAGTCTCAATCCCATTTTTTTTCTTTTCTTTTTCTTCTTCTTCTCCGATCAAATTCCTTATAAAATTCATACTATTATTTAGACTACTAAATTATTGATAACAAAATTAAATATTTTTCTAAGAAAACTTAAAATTTTGAAGTATCATCAACTACTCATTTTCATATAAATTCAAACGAGAAATCATAATTTTAAAAGTTAATTCCCCCAAAATTGAAATAACTTCATTGGAATTGGATTTAAAAAAAATGATACTTCCTAATCATCTCATTAGTTATCTCATTTTCATAAAACTTCAAAACTAGAAATGATAATTCTGAAACAATCATAATTCTTCGAAAATTTAAAAATTTTAATTGAAATTTGGATAAAAAAAAAAACTAAATAATACCTACTAAGCATCTTTAAATCTTATGGGTTTATCATATTGTTAAAATGTAACCAACTATTTAGATATAATTTAAAAATTGAAGAGAGTTAAACTAAAAGTAGTAAAAAGGGAGATGGAGTTATGGTAAAAAGTGACATTTAAAGTGAGAAGTTTCAATGAAGATAAAAATGAATTTTTGAAGAAAAAAGAAGAAAGAAAAAGAAAAAAAATAAGGAGAAAAAAATCAAATAATAAGAAAAACAAGAAAATGTATTTTATAGCAAAATACTTGAAAAAATAAAATTATATTCATTTATTAATTTTGTTCACGCTCTTTCAGAGAGTGCATACACTCTCCATGCCAGGTGGACAAAAAATGATGTAATAATATCAATCCAAAATTGTTTAGGGGGATAATAGGATGCTTGCATAGTTTAGGTTTCTTTTTAAAATTTCGGGACAACTTCAGGTGTCACTTTATGTAAGCACTAGTGAACTTGGTCGATCATCAAAAATTCAAATCTTATAAAAACATCAAGAACTCTCTTTGACAATAAGCATCATTCAATCCCAAATCGTTCTAATGATGAAAACTTTAGTCTTCAAGCCACTCATGCTTTCTTTCAGGGGGAACTTTCCTTTACCTCTCATTTTTGAACCAGGTTCAAAAACTCCAAATTGATATTTCATCCATTCCAAGTGTATTAACCTGTCTATCTCTAAGGGGGAACAATTCTCATAGAAATAAATTGTTGCTTGCTTTCATTATTGATAAACACATCTCTTCGTGCACCAAAATGTGGTGAAGCTCTTACTTGTAATTGGTACTCTTTCAAAATGTCATCAAGAAAAAGGCTATAAAAAAATTCATGGAGGAATGAAAATGTTATGGAGTAGAGTTTAAAAACAAAATTGATGATGTACCTCATGTTTCTCTTGATGAAATTTCACATTCTAAGAAAGCTGATCAGAAAGAAGGAGCTGGTGCACTAAGGGCATACTGAAAAAATTATTAATGGCAGTAAACATCCCTTTATTCCTCACTTTAGTAATCATTGTCCCGATCCTTATCCTCAATTTTTTAGACTCTCTAACTCGTTGATGTGCTTATGTCTATCTCATACTCATGATATCATATGCTTTTGATTTAGGGCTCTAAGGGCTTAAACTGGTACATATTTGTTTATTCTGTTTCTCATTGAAGATCTTAATTGTGTGTGAATTTAAGATGGCTAATATTCTCAAATTAACTTACTATATTGTTAGCAAAAGTGTACTTGAAAGTGTTGCCCAAGTGGCCATGAGTTAAAATGATATTGCACTCATTGAATGTTAATCGAGTTCTTTGGTTATTGGTTTTCAATGATGCCAAAAAGGGGAATTATATAATGTGGATAGGCATAATATGCATAGTTTATCATCATCAAAAAGGGGGAAATTGTTGGGGAATGAGAAAACATGAAGTTTGTAGTTTTGTATGGATGACAAAGAGTTGTAGTTTTGATGACTAACAAAGAGTCTTGATGTATAAAAAATCATTGTTTATCATCATCAAAAAGGGGGAAAATGCTGGGAAGTAGGAGAACATATAAATTAGTTTTGATGATTGATAAAGTGAAGGCATGGTTCACAACTTGTTGTCGTATGTGTACTCTATCTGCAGATGACCTGTACAATTATGAGAGATTGCGGCAAAGAAGAAAAACTATTGCGGCAAAGAAGAAAAAGTGCATAAATAAAGAAGAAAATGAAAGATACAAATATGGAAAGAAATAAAGAAGTAAAGAAACAAAGAAGTAGCAATTCAAGTCAAATAAGAAAAGAAATAAAGAAGTAGCAATTCAAGTCAAATAAAGAAAGAAGTAAATATAGACAAGTTCAAGAAGGAAAAGGATTTGTAATTCCTTTCCTTGTAGAAGTTGATAAATACAAATCAAACTCTATAAAAGGATCAAGAAGTTGAAGGAAAAAGTTGTCTTTGAATAAACACAAATTGAGAGAATTTTTTTAGCAAAGCCAGATCGATAGCTCTTGCATATTCGCGAAATATATCATCTTGAGAGCGGTAGTTACTGCAGAAAAAAAAGCAAAGCTTCGTCACAGCAACGTAAGGACCAGGTTCACAAAATCTGTTCCACACTGAACTATTGAATGTTGAAGTCTGATCAATTTAAGTCTAGGTTTATTAGTCTTTGTTGATTTATTCTAGGTTTATTATTGAGTTGTAATAATTTCTAGGTTGTGTAACAAGAAGTGGGTTTGACTTCTTGGAAATAGAGTCTTGAGAGAATTGTAACAAGAAGTGGGTTTGACTTCTTGATAGAGAGGTTGTGAGAATTGTAAACAAGATGTGGGTTTGACTTCTTGGGTGGTTAGAATTGAGAAGTGTTGAGAGATTTTGTAAACAAGAAGCGAGTTTGACTTCTTCATGAGTGGAGAGTTTTTTATTATAGTTTATCAAAAAGGGTAGAAGTTTAAATTTAGATTCATTGATTCACTGAGTTGTACATCTTGAATAAATATAAAACTTTGGTGTGGTTTTTCCCTTCCTTGAGTTAGGAAGGTTTCCACGATAAATCTTTGTTTTATTGTATTGCGACAGAATTATAAGTATCTGGTTCTTGTATCAGGGTAAGATTTCTTCAATTGGTATCAGAGTAGGTATTTTCATTAAAAAACTAACATCTTGAAAACGATCAATGGCTGCACCACCTACACCACAAGAAGGAGCTTCTCAAACTCGACCACCACTGTTTAATTGAAAGTATTAAGGATGGTGGAAGTATATCATGATGGATCACTTACTAGGAGAAAATCCATAACTATGGGAAGTCGTGTTGGACGGTCCAACCATATCCATGAAGAATGAAAGTGATGGAACCACTCAAGTACCAAAGGATAGGAAAGAATGAAATGTTGCAGATAAACTTGCAATTCAGAACAATGCAAAAGCAAAAAAGATCCTTATATACGGAATAGGTCCATATGAATACAATCGAATATCATCATGTCAAGATGCAAAAGCAATATGGGAAACTTTGTAAACTGTGCATGAAGGAGCAACTCAGGTAAAGAAGTCTAAAATAGATAACTTGAACAAACAATACGAACTGTTTTGAATGGAAGAAGGTGAAACAATCCAAGAGATGCACACCAGGTTCACTACTATCATTAATGAAATCTACTCACTAGGTGAAATAATTCACAATGGGAAGCCAATCAAAAAACTTTTGAGTGTTCTTCCAGAATCTTGGGAAAGCAAAGTAGAATCCATTACTGAAGCCCGTGATCTAGATAAGTTAGCTATGGATGAACTCATCGTAAATCTCATGACCTATGAACTCATGAAAAAATAAGAAAAGGAAATTAGAGTCAAAAGAAAAGAGAAGAACCTGGTTCTTACAGGCACAACCAGAAGATATTGAGGACGAAAATATTGTGTTAATGACCAAAAGGTTCTCAAGAATGTTAAAAAAGGGACAAGTGTTCCAAGGAAAGAACTCTAAAAAAACTACTGAAAATCCAATAGATCAAGTATGTCACAAGTGTAGAAGCTCGGATCACTTTATCAAGTTTTGTCCATTAAAAGCTCTAGAGAAAAAGAGGAATAGTTCAGAAAAAGAAAAGAAAATCAAGAATGATAAGTACATTCCCACAAACAGACGGATGACCAATCAATAAGTTGATCTTTCAATGAAAAGAGCCCTTGCCTCTATGGGGGACTTATCAGAAGAAGAATCTGAGGATCGAGGTTCGAAAATCAAGCACTACTGGCAATAGAACAATCAAATAATATGATTTTCTTGCACTCATTGCTGAAACAGATTCTGAAGATGATGAAAAAGATGACAAACAAATCAAGTTAAGTTTTCATCACATTAAAGTAAATATTGAGTCATATTCTAAAAAAGAACTAGAGTCCCTATTGAGTAATCTTATAAATGCATATCAGTCAATCAATTTTGAAAGAGAACAAATGATGGAAAACTATGCATCTTTAAGAGAAGAAAACGACAATCTTGAGAAAAACAATCAATGTCTTCAAAATAAATTAAAAGAACAGACTCAGACCTCAAATTTAAGTCACAAGGGCAAAAACTCTGCTAGTGAACTTCAATTAGCTTTGGAAGAAAAAATAAAATTATTAACCATTAATTGTCAGGCCTTAACCGAAAGAAATAGGTTGCTACAAGAAAATCTTGATCATGTCAAACATGATCTAGAACGAAATCTTATATGGACCAGGTCCTCTAAAATTTTAAATCAGATTCAAGAAAGGCAAACCATTAGTCGAAGTGGGATAGGTTTTAGAAAACAGAATAATCTTGTGTCACACACCGTTCACATGTCTAAAAGTTTATGCACTCATTGTGGAAACTCAGGTTATTTAAAGAATCAATGTAAAGCTCTACTTGAGGCTTTTCAGAAAAATGTTAAGTTCACCAAAAAGGAAAAGGCTGACACTTTTAAGAACCTGGTTCCAAATAAAAATTCTCCAGATAAAAGGTTTTCTGATTTTCCTTTATGGGCTAGAAGAAATCTTATTCATACTTTTACTCACATAAAGGGGCCCAAGCTAATCTGGGTTCCCAAGATTATTCTTTGACTAGTGTTTCAGTTAGGGGAGAGGGAAAAGGTCAACTTGGTACATGAATAGTGCATGCTCCAAAGAGGTGCTAAAAATGGTAGAAATTTTCCTCTCGCTCCTTGGTTTTCAAAGCGGTAGTGTAGTCCTTGAAAAGGATGAGAAAAATGAAAGAGACAAGATAAAAAATGTTGAAGAAAGTGACATGGTATCAAACATCTTTGATGATGCAAATATAGGGAACATTGCAGATGAACCTGGTTCACATCTAACAATCATTGATGCACCTGCAATATCAATTACTTTACTAACCTATGGTTCTGGAGATTGGGGGAATAATCTAGCAATCGGGACAGTTAGAGTATGGTACACCTTCAGGGAGAACTTCGTTGTGTGAACCTGGTCCTTGTTATTCGTTGGAAGTTATTGAAAACTGATAGGGGTTGGTTCTCTGTCACTCATCTTGAGATTCCTTTGATCTGGGAGAGTATTATGATGCAGAGATACTCTTGAAGGCCTTGAATATGAAGAACTTGGGAAAATCAACCAAAGTCTGGGTCTATCGAAACAAGCTGATGCATATCATGATTTCCTTTAATAATTGGCTAATAAACAAATATCTTATGCTTGAGTAATTATACAATGAATATCTGCTAACTTAGCCTTGTACTGTAACAGGTACACACTCCAGTCACATCTCAAACAATGTTTAGAAAGTCTGCGGATATTATCTCTACTCTTTGCTAAACACCATTAAGTAAATCATGGAGAAACACAAAATGGGGGAACCTGGTTTCTCTGTAATACTCAGGTATGTACCATCCTTTTTCAATTCATGAATTTCCTGAGTTTGGGTCAAACATAGAGAAAACACATAAAGTCACAACTGAAGTTGTCCCGAATTTTTAAAAAGACACCTTAACTTTGCAATTGTCCTATTACCCCACTAAAAAATTTTGAACATATATTATTATACCCTTTTTTTATCAGCCCCAAATTATAAGAAGCAAGTGTGTTCACACACCAATCATAACATGACACGTGTTTAAAAAAATCATTTAAAGTTTTTTCCTTTATCTTATTTTTTCTTTATTTCTTTCTCATACTTTTTGAATTTTAATTTTAATTAATCTTAAATTTTATTTCATCTTCCACCTCTCACTTGCAAGTCCTCCATTTATTTTTTCACATCTAAGTCCCCATGTCCAATAAAGTCTCAATCCCATTTTTTTTTCTTTTCTTTTTCTTCTTCTTCTCCGATCAAATTCTTTATAAAATTGATACTATTATTTAGACTACTAAATTATTGATAACAAAATTAAATATTTTTCTAAGAAAATTTAAAATTTTGAATTATCATCAACTACTCATTTTCATATAAATTCAAACGAGAAATCATAATTTTAAAAGAATCAATTAATTCCCCCAAAATTGAAAGAACTTCATTGGAATTGGATTTAAAAAAAATGATACTTCCTAATCATATCATTAGTTATCTCATTTTTATAAAACTTCAAAACTAGAAATGATAATTCTGAAACAATCATAATTCTTCAAAAATTTAAAAATTTTAATTGAAATGTGGATTAAAAAAAACTAAATAATACCTACGAAGCATCTTTAAATCTTATGGGTTTATCATATTGTTAAAATGTAACAAACTATTTAGATATAATTTAAAAATTGAAGAGAGTTAAACTAATAGTAGTAAAAAGGGAGATGGAGTTATGGTAAAAAGTGACATTTAAAGTGAGAAGTTTCAATGAAGATGAAAATGAATTTTTGAAGAAAAAGGAAGAAAGAAAAAGAAAAAAAATAAGGAGAAAAAAATTAAATAATAAGAAAAATAAGAAAATGTATTTTATAGCAAAATACTTGTAAAAATAAAATTATATTCATTTATTAAGTTTGTTCACGCTCTTTAAGAGAGTGCATACACTCTCCATGCCAGGTGGATAAATAATGATGTAATAATATCAATCCAAAACTGTTTAGGGGGATAATAGGACGCTTGCATAGTTTAGGTGTCTTTTTAAAAATTCGGGACAACTTCAGGTGTCACTTTATGTAAGCACTAGTGAACTTGGTCGATCATCAAAAATTCAAATCTTATAAAAACACCAAGAACTCTCTTTGACAATAAGCATCATTCAATCCCAAATCGTTCTAATGATGAAAACTTTAGTCTTCAAGCCACTCATGCTTTCTTTCAGGGGGAACTTTCCTTTACCTCTCATTTCTGAACCAGGTTCAAAAATTCCAAATTGATATTTCATCCATTCCAAGTGTATAACTTGTCTATCTCTCAGGGGGAATAATTCTCATAGAAATAAATTGTTGCTTGATTTCATTACTGATAAAACATCTCTTTGTGCACCAAAATGTGGTGAATCTTTTACTTATAATTGGTACTCTTTCAATATGTCATCAAGAAAAAGGCTATAAAAAAAATTCATGGAGGAATGCAAATGTTATGTAGTAGAGTTTAAAAACAAAATTGATGATGTACCTCATGTTTCTCTTGATGAAATTTCACATTCTAAGAAAGCTGATCAGAAAGAAGGAGCTGGTGCACTAAGGGCATACTGAAAAAATTATTAATGGCAGTAAACATCCCTTTATTCCTCACTTTAGTAATCATTGTCCCGATCCTTATCCTCAATTTTTTAGACTCTCTAACTCGTTGATGTGCTTATGTCTATCTCATACTCATGATATCATATGCTTTTGATTTAGGGCTCTAAGGGCTTAAACTGGTACATATTTGTTTATTCTGTTTCTCATTGAAGATCTTAATTGTGTGTGAATTTAAGATGGCTAATATTCTCAAATTAACTTACTATATTGTTAGCAAAAGTGTACTTGAAAGTGTTGCCCAAGTGGCCATGAGTTAAAATGATATTGCACTCATTGAATGTTAATCGAGTTCTTTGGTTATTGGTTTTCAATGATGCCAAAAAGGGGAAATTATATAATGTGGATAGGCATAATATGCATAGTTTATCATCATCAAAAAGGGGGAAATTGTTGGGGAATGAGAAAACATGAAGTTTGTAGTTTTGATGGATGACAAAGAGTTGTAGTTTTGATGACTAACAAAGAGTCTTGATGTGTAAAAAATCATTGTTTATCATCATCAAAAAGGGGGAAAATGCTAGGAAGTAGGAGAACATATAAAGTAATTTTGATGATTGATAAAGTGAAGACATGGTTCACAACTTGTTGTCGTATGTGCACTCTATCTGCAGATGACCTGTACAATTATGAGAGATTGCGGCAAAGAAGAAAAACTATTGCGGCAAAGAAGAAAAAGTGCATTAATAAAGAAGAAAATGAAGGATACAAATATGGAAAGAAATAAAGAAGGAAAGAAATAAAGATGTAGCAATTCAAGTCAAATAAGAAAAGAAATAAAGAAGTAGCAATTCAAGTCAAATAAGGAAAGAAGTAAATATAGACAAGTTCAAGAAGGAAAAGGATTTGTAATTCCTTTCCTTGTAGAAGTTGATGAAGGCAAATCAAACTCTATAGAAGGATCAAGAAATTGAAGGAAAAAGTTGTCTTTGAATAAACACAAATTGAGAGAATTTTTCCAGCAAAAATGCAGAGCTTCGTCATAGCAACGTAAGGACCAGGTTCACAAAATCTGTTCCACACTGAACTATTGAATGTTGAAGTCTGATCAATTTAAGTCTAGAGTTATTAGTGTTTGTTGATTTGTTCTAGGTTTATTATAGAGTTGTAATAATTCCTAGGGTGTGTAACAAGAAGTGGGTTTGACTTCTTGGGAATAGAGTCTTGAGAGAATTGTAACAAGAAGTGGGTTTGACTTCTTGATAGAGAGGTTGTGAGAATTGAAAACAATTAGTGAGTTTGACTTCTTGGGTGGTTAGAATTGAGAAGAGTTGAGAGATTTTGTAAACAACAAGCGAGTTTGACTTCTTGGTGAGTGGAGAGTTTTTTATTAATTAATCAAAAAGGGTAGAAGTTTAAATTTAGATTCATTGATTAACTGAGTTGTAAATCTTGAATAAATATAAAACTTCGCTTTGGTTTTTCCCTTCCTTGAGTTAGGAAGGTTTCCACGATAAATCTTTCTTTTATTGTATTGCGACAGAATTGTAAGAATTTGGTTCTTGTATCAGGGTAAGGTTTCTTCAATTGGTATCAGAGTAGGTCTTTTCTTTAAAAAAACTAACATCTTGAAAAACGATCAATGGCTGCACCACCTACACCACAAGAAGGAGCTTCTCAAACTCGACCACCACCGTTTAATGGAAAGTATTGTGGATGGTGGAAGAACCTCATAATGGATCACTTACTAGGAGAAAATCCAGACCTATGGGGAGTCGTGTTGGACGTTCCAACCATACCCATGAAGAATGAAAGTGATTGAACCGTTCAAGTACCAAAGGATAGGAAAGAATGAAATATTGCAGATAAACTTGCAATTCAAAACAATGCTAAAGCAAAAAAGATCCTTATATGCAGAATAGGTTCAGATGAATACAATCGAATTCATCATATCAAGATGCAAAAGCAATATGGGAAACTTTGCAAACTGTGCATTAAGGAACAACTCAGGTAAAGAAGATAAACTATTGCGGCAAAGAAGAAAAAGTGCTGAAATAAAGAAGAAAATGAAGGATACAAATATGGAAAGAAATAAAGAAGGAAAGAAATAAAGAAGTAGCAATTCAAGTCAAATAAGAAAAGAAACAAAGAAGTAGCAATTCAAGTCAAATAAGGAAAGAAGTAAATATAGACAAGTTCAAAAAGGAAACGGATTTGTAATTCCTTTCCTTGTAGAAGTTGATGAAGGCAAATCAAACTCTATAAAAGGATCAAGAAGTTCAAGGAAAAAGTTGTCTTTGAATAAACACAAATTGAGAGAATTTTTCCAGCAAAGCCAGATCGATAGATATTGCATATTCGAGAAATATATCATCTTGAGAGCGTTAGTTACTGCAGAAAAAATGCAGAGCTTCGTCATAGCAACGTAAGGACCAGGTTCACTAAATCTTCTCCACACTGAACTATTGATGTTGAAGTCTGATCAATTTAAGTCTAGGGTTATTAGTGTTTGTTGATTTGTTCTAGGTTTATTATTGAGTTGTCATAATTCCTATGTTGTGTAACAAGAAGTGAGTTTGACTTCTTGGGAATAGAGTTGTCACGACCGGAATCTAGACCTCAGATGAGACCGGCATCGTTGACCTCTCAGAGGTCGCAGACAAGCCTACATACGTCGTCTTTACTTCATCTATATTAATTTTAGCGGAAAATTTGAACTTTTATTTACTTAAACTTTATATTGGAAAGCATTGATCTCGCATAATACTATCTACGTAAACTCATAAGCGTTCACAACAACCATCTAAATCAGAATAATCAAATGAAAGATATAGTCATAAATATAGAGTTGCCAAAATGGCACCAATACAACGTCTGAAAGTAAATACGAAAGAAACGCTAGTGGAACATACTCCACTAGCTCATGCCTACGTCTACGCTTGAATAAACCAGTAAGCATCCTCGAAAGCATGAGGTCCTACCAAATCCGTATGAAAGCTCCACGTCCGGATAACTTCTACGTCGACTCGTAATCTCTAACGTCCAGCTGCACCTGCACCTAAAAGTAGATAAATGTATGGAATTAGTAAACACTTGTGCTAAGTATGGGTATATGAAAGCACAAACCACGGACATGCATGATTTAGAATAGCTCTTCCCTAACGTTATGAGTTATAAAAAGTCAAGTCAGTGGACTTTCCAAAATCGGATTAGGATAGTCATGCCATGAGAGTAACATGCATCATCATACGTATCATATTGCACACAGCACATAACATATTGCATATAGCACATAACATATTGCATATATCACATTTCATATTTCATTTCATTCGTTCATATGCCATGAGACCTTGGAATCATGGACTTAACATTAGGACTTCCCAAAATGAGGGCTCAACATATGGGACCTCAACTAGGGAGTCTTCTTTAGCAAACACAGAGTCTGCTTTAT
Organism: Solanum sitiens; assembly: GCA_016801875.1. Classification (NCBI taxonomy): domain Eukaryota; kingdom Viridiplantae; phylum Streptophyta; class Magnoliopsida; order Solanales; family Solanaceae; genus Solanum; species Solanum sitiens. Next base: position 2,623,745 of record JABWTJ010000073.1, on the reverse strand, counting down.
TCATTCATACGTACTTCATTTCATTTAATTCATAGGCTAGTGTAAACACCAGCTATACCTAGGGTGTAGTTTAAGACTCTCATTGGGTTCACTGTGCAATGACTAAGAATGACCTAGTGTCATTACATAAGTCTAGTTCACCTCTTGATTATCCTACCCAAACACCTTTGGTATCGTTCATTTCATTGTGTGCATTACATGAGGCTGGCCTCATTATTTCTTTGGGAACTTTAACTTTAACCAACATAGATCATGTGAACTCCATGAAATCCTGTGTCTACCCCACACCGAAAAGAGGTGTTATCACCGGCCAAAGTAAAACCAAAATATGCTAGCGTATATAGGGAATTGAACCCTACTAGATCCCTATTTTGGCTGCATAGGTTCACAGACTAGGAGATTTAAGGAGACCCATACCCGTCTGGACGGACAATCTCATCTCTTGAGAACTACACGAACCTCTGCCTTCCCGAAAGAAGGAATCGCCACTCATAGATAGCCTATCGATGCTCAGTATAAAGTTCCATTACATTCATCTCATACATCATAGAAGCTGGCTTCTAGCATGAGTACATCATAGCTCATTAGATGATTTCTCATCTCATTATTAGTATTAAGTATATATTAACTTTAATACTTTCATTAGAGTGTTTATAGAGACTGGTCTCTTCATTAACTTTACACTCTCATAGGTGAGTACGTTTTGGTAACATTTACTTAGGCTCATTTGAGATTGCTCTCATATTTCACATTAGCCTCTTATCATGTTGTCACCATATTCATTAGCCTTAGCACATTTGCCCTTCATATTTACTCACCCCTTATTGCGTGAATATTTATTTCATCATATGCCAATGCACTTGGCCTTTTAGTGTGTTTCACACTCTTACTTAACCCTTCCGGGGTCACATCATTCATTACATGACATCTTAGGTTCACTTACTTTTAAACATATGCTGGACTTATGGATCCATACATACAAGCCATGAGGCTTCATTCGTAATTTGTCTAAGTGATTCATACTTACCCAAGGTTATGTGGTACAAGACTTATGCCTCTTGTAAGTATTCCAAGATCTCAGTTTCGATCCTTTAAGGAAATATTCATTTAATCATTTATTCACGTACGACTTATGTGTCAATACAGAATTGGGAAAGGGAACCCTACTTCAAATCCCTTGCATAACACTTAGTTAGTTTTCTTTATAATTTTTGTTGACATGAAAGTCTTGGCTAGGGAACTCGAGATCCATTCCCCAAACCTACACTTTCTTTCTTTCTTTCCTTGATTTTTGTCTCAAACATTTCGGACTGGGGAACCCAAGATCGAATCCCCACACCCACATTTTTTTTTTTTTTCTTTCTTTACTTGATTCCTTCGTTTAGACTAAGAGGGTGTGGGATCGAACCCCCACAACCTCACCTTATTTTTAATTGCATTTTCTCCTTACTTTCTCATTCGGACAAGAGGTTGTGGGTTCGATTCCCACATACCTCATTTTTATTATTTCTTTATTTCATTTTTCTCCTCTCTCCTTCACCCATCCAAGAGGTTGTGGGTTCGAAACCCACACGCCTCACTTCAATTTCTTCCATTTTTCTCCTAACTTTTCACTTGAGCTTTACCCCATTTCGAATCCCCCTTACCTCATTTTATTATTTAATTTTTTATAACTTGTATATGGTGAGGTATTGGGTTCAATCCCCACTGACCTCATGCATATAAAAAAAAATTAAAACTAAAATTTTTAACAGTAAGCTGCCGAAACAAATTTCCAGAATGCTAGAAATTTGTTCACCCTTTTTGTAGTCCATTTTCTCAACTTTTATATGTTAGATTTAGGACAATTTTCGTGTAGCATCTAGTGCATCTTTAGGTGAGTTTTCATGGATACTTTCGGAAATTTCATCACCTTTTTCCAGTCCATTTTCTCACCCTCTTTCACGTTAAACATTAAGACATTTCGAGTAGTTTCTAGGGAGATCTTTAGGTGCATTTTCAAGGTTACTTTCAATCAAGAATTATCATTCAATTCAGCAACACTGAACTCATATGAACATCAAGTTTTTAACATATTCATACACGTAAAATACAACAATTTAACATGTCAAATTTCATGCTTCAAGCCGAGACCAAAATCACAGTACACACGTGCACCCACAAGTTAACATATCACACATTTTTGGAAAAACTTCTTTAATTTCTACATAATTCTGAATACACATTCAAACACGTAATCATAACCAGCCCTAAAATCATCTACCAGAAGTCATACCAACGTATACTTGAATCTTTCGAAGGATCTAATGACAGGGGCATGCAACGGGGACAACCTTAGTTTTTGATTGTGAATAGTCTGAACCTTAGGGGTCTCTTGGGAAAGGGACCAAGAGGGAAGAAAACCCATATCTGCAGTCGTTCAAAGATGTTCTTATGTGCTGCCAAAATCCTCCAACTAAGCCAACGTCTCACCACCTAAATCACAAGCACAATCCGTAGAGAACTTGGTTTTTGCTATTCGTTTTGAAGCTTATTTTGCTTTTGAGTTTGAGCGTTCAAGTTCTTGATGAACTTTATTTTTTTTTGTTCGGTTCTCTTCTTTTACTGATGAGTGATCGTGTAAATAAGGTGAGAGTAGAGAGAGACGTGAGAATGAGTTAGCTAGATTAGGAGATTAGGTGGAGACTTAGTCAAATTAGGACTTCTTTTAATTGTTTAAAAATCTAATTTTTTTCAAAGGGTAAGCAAAATGACCACCAAGCCCCTACAAAATCAGATTATAATCATCAATTTAATCCACCTAAATGTCACTTCCACCAAGGCTCGAACCCGGGTGAATCCTAAATTGCGAAAAAGGGTCAATTTCGGCCAACCCTACCCGAAATGCCCCTCCTCTTTAAATAAATAAATTAATTAATTAATTAAATAAATATTTAGGGTAATTACAATACTACCCCTATCTTGGAAAAGACCATTTTACCCCTAGACCCTCCAAACCTAAGATTACCCATTTTAAGTCCGGTAAACTCATCTGGGTGAATCTGTTCAATTCGGGTGCCCTACATGTTTGGTTCTCACCTTGCCTAGCTCAACTAACTCACCAAGTTGGTTGGATTGGCTAGTGCATAGGTTCTGAGGTCTGGCTCTACGCGCAACAAGCCATGTGAACCCGGTCTAATCCATGCATTCTAGGTACGTTTAAGCATTACTTAGCATAGTCATTTTCAGGTTGTTACAAGAGTCTTGAGATAATTGTAACAAGAAGTGGGTTTGAATTATTGGGAAAGAGGTTGTGAGAATTGTAAACAAGAAATGGGTTTGACTTTTTGGGTGGTTAGAATTGAGAAGAGTTGAGAGATTTTGTAAACAAGAAGCGAGTTTGACTTCTTGGTGAGTGGAGAGTTTTCAATTATAGTTAATCGAAAAGGGTAGAAATATAAATTTAGATTCATTGATTAACTGAGTTGTAAATCTTGAATGAATATAAAACTTCGGTCTGGTTTTTTCCTTCCTTGAGTTAGGAAGGTTTTCACGATAAATCTTTGTTTTATTGTATTGCAACAGAATTACAAGAACCTGGTTCTTGTATCAGGGGAAGGTTTCTTCACTAAGGTTGAAACACTTTGCATGAATTCACATAAAACTGTAGCCCTGTAATTTTCTAAATCTTGATTACAAACCTAGTTTGAACTAAAGTCATTATCTCTTAGTTTTATTTATTTGTCAATTTCGATCTTTAAGTTACAATCACTATTTCAACTTTTTATGCGCAGTTGCACATAAATACACTTGAAATTCAAATTGAATATTTACTAGTCAAAAGCCATTTGGGTTTTACAATTTGGCTCATAAGAATCACTGTACTACATGTTAGACCACGTACACTTGCTTGCGATTTTAGTGCAATAAGTTTTTCGAATTAGTGAATATTTAGTTTTTCTATTTTCTCTAAATTTTTTCCTTGTGTTGAAAACTTGATCTTTTCTGCTACTTTTGCAGGTGATTTTAATCAGTAAATTGAAAATAAACAGAGGATTGATAGAGCCCCTATCTGAGCGCCTAAATAATTTTTACAACGATAGAGAAGGTAGATGCATTGCAATCGCCATTTTCTCAAGTTGAGTTGGGAGTACCTGTAAGAATGGCAACATGACCATTCGTGATGTAGCAATCTCAATCACAGTAAATATCACCTCCAGCTTATAGAGACCGACACCTTGAGGTAGATTTAAGCTCAAGAAGAATATGGTGTAACTAATGGATATGAATTGATAGTTCAACATCTCCTTCACGAAGACCCTCAACTGAATATCCAAAATTTCTAAAGATCGATGATATATTTATGCATGCTGCAGTATCTTCGGATTAAGTGAAACTTACTTTGTTTCCTTCTCTTTGCTAGGGGTAGTAAAAAGGTGGTTAAAATCATAGCCAACGAACTCTATAACTACTTGGGATGATCATTCGTGATGTGGAAATCTCACTTACAGTAAAAGCTCAGAAGCTTTTTTATTAGATTCTTTCCATCTGGAAAGACAACAAAGTTGAGAAGAGATACTTTGCTGATAAGTTGTCCGCATTACTGCCAAGCTAATAAGGTGTTGGTGTATACTTTCATTGATGATCTTGAGCCGAACACTAAAGTCTTTCTTGATTAATCTACAAGAGGATAGGAATTAGAGAATACGTATGGGAGTTGATTACTTTGTCGAATATGATCTCCAAGGTAATCTATAATGGAATGATAGAGGTTGCAGAATGTTGGCATAAAAGATCGCACAAGTTTTAGATATTGATGGGTTGATGCCTTTAGCTGCACAAATTTCTGCTATGCAAAATTAGATGAACACACAATTCAAAAATCTAAATTTTGGACAACAATAGGCTGCAATGAATGTTTTATAGCACCCTCCAGTTTGTTGCTAAGTATGTGTCCATGGACATTATGCAACTTAGTTTTGCGGAGAAAACCGAGATTCAACGAACTTTGTAGGCAATGCTCAAAGACATGGAGGGATGAAGGTGCTAGCCGTAAGACCCATTCTAATTTTTTATGGGGAGGCAACTAAAATGTATTGGCCTCTAGGACATGGGAAACAATACTAGCACCACACCCAAGGTAATCAACAAACTATTTAGCCAAGTAACATGAGTGTTAAGGAGATACTTAAGTAGATAATGTCAGATCAAGTCAAGTTGGTTGCATTTATTAGCAACCAACAATTGGCCACTTAGAATCTAGAGGAGAAGATTAGATAGGGCACAAAATAATCATCATAAAAGAGGTCTTCATGTGGATACACATTAAAATCTAAAGAAGGTGAATGCAATTGTGACCCATAGTGGTTAGCAGTTTGAGGAGTTAGCTCCACGAAAGGAGGTTCCTGAAGCTGACAAGGAGAAAAATGAGTTTGAGAAAGGCTCAAAAGTTGATAGTAAGGTGAAAAGTTTGAAGCCACCTCTATCATTCCCACAAAATTTCAAGGACTATGAATTCTTTGGTAAGTTCTACAATTTATTTAAGTAGTTTCACACTAATTTGCCTCTAGTTGATGTTTTGTAGAGGATACAAAAATATGCTAAATATGTAAAGGACATTGTGGTATACAAGAGTAGACTGACCGAATATGCAACTATTCCACTTACTACAAAGTGTAGTTCCCGAAATTTAGAACAAGTTGCCAACTAAGTTAAGGGATCTGGAAAGTTTCACTATTTAGGTCACTATAATGCAAAGTATCCATACTCGGGGTCTGTGCAATCTTAGGGAAATCATAAACTTGATGCCCACATCATTGTTTAAGAAGTAGAAAATTGGAAAGTCAAGTTGAAAGAAAAACTTGCAGAAATTTTGTTGAAGCAGTGAACCACGAGTCCAATCTACAGACAGTAGGGAGTCCTACGGGTCGTAGAAATGAAATCATAGAAAGTTGAGTTGAATTTTAGAATTTCAAGTCCCAAATGTCGAACCCATAACTTGACAGGATGAGTAGTAGAAGTTTGACATATCGTAGGACTGACTCGTAAGAATCATTCAGATATTTGATTTAGGACTTCAATTTTATTAACGGATTTGACGGGTCATAATTGGTTCAAAGGGTCATCGGAAAGGTCTCATAGAAAGGTCACAGGCTTGGTGAAAATTTAGACTTTATTTTTGTTCTAGGGATGGGGTACACAGACCTTAAAAATTCCTACGAAATGTAAAAAACAAACGTATGGCCGACCATCTATTATTTTAAGGGGTATTTTGGTATTTTCCTATCAATATAGTTCCTATACTACGTCGTTTTCCTATAAATAATCCCATATAAGTGATTTTTAGTCCTAATTTATCCATTCTACTTCATTCCCCAAAAATCCCCAAAATCCTCTCAAGTTTTTCTCTCTCAAGGAGCAAGGAAAACGAAGCTAGGGTTTCAAGTTTAAGCCTCCTTTTCACCATTGATTCTAGGCTTTGATTCGTATGTAGAACTTAAACAATGGGTCCTATTCACCCAACGAGCTTTAAGGTTTCTTAATTATCCATGTCTAATTTAAATTCAATTGATTAGGTTTTGATTCAATTCTTCATTAATTCCATTGGTGTTGATTCAATTGTTCAATTTTGATCATATTATTATTGTTTTGACTTAATAACATGCTTTCTAATAAATTTCCTATGAACCCACCCATGCATTGATCATGATTTTAATGAACCCTAATTTACATGAATTTATGGAGAAGTTATGAATCCATGAATGATGTTTTTATGAACTTATACAAGATTCATGAAAATAATTGTTTTATGATCTAGGTTTCTATAATATTGGCATTAGTGAGGTGGAGGCTCAAATAGGATCGTTTCTAGTAGTAACCTCTAGTTCCAAACTATGTTTCCCGTAGGATTGCCTTTAATGACCTAACTAGTGGATCCATATATAGCATATGACAGTATAGGGAGTTCTACCTTAGCAAGTAGACTCCCCCTTCTCGATATGAGAGTTACATCAGATTCCATGTATAGTTTGCATAGTCTATTTTTGTTTAAAACTAATATCCCATAAAATGAACTAAGTTACTTTCAAATGTTTTATGAAGCTTATCCTATGTTTTTAGATACATTCCATGTTTACAATTATGTCCCCTTATGATCATGTTTTATGTTTTCATGCACTTCCCTCATACTTAGTTCAGCCCATGTACTAATGCATATTTGTGTCTACATTGTTTCATTAATATAGGGCTTAAAGATTCCTCCCCCTCCGTTTGTGGCTACTGTATTACCTTGTATATTCGAAGACTTGGTGAACCTCATATTTTGAGACCATGTCATGTTATTGGTTTCTTATGGCTTTAATTTTAGATGTTGTACGTGGTGTATGAGTTACGTCCCGACCACTTCTTTTGATGGTTTAGAAAGATTTGTCAAGACTTTGTTAGACTTCATCTTTGAAATGTCAAACTCTTCTATTGATATAAAATGCTTTACTTTTGTCTATTACTATCTCTATATGCATGTAAAGTGTCATGTGTATGACTTCTCAGGGTCCTATGCACCATATCACATCTAGGGTGTAATTTGGGTCATGACAATAAGAAGGTTAAGTAGAAAGGTGTCGGCCATGGTTAAAGTTTTACTTGAAAGTTGGGGTCTTCGTATGAGGTCTATAGACCCTAGAAATTTAAATGGTCCGTAGAAATGGATTGTAGGATTTTCCATGAATTTTTGCCCCAGCTACTCGACCTACGGTTGACTAGTACAATCTACAGGAATTTCTACAATCATAGGTCGCAACCGTACGACTGACCAGAAGTTATTTTGAAGGGGTATTTTGGTATTTTCATGTGCAGCTAATTCCTAGACTATGTCATTTTGTATATAAATAATACCATATAACATATTTTAGTCCTAAATATACTATTCCCAAATCATTCCCAAAAATTCCCAAAGTTCCTCTCAAAGGGTTTTCTCTCCAAGGCTCTCAAGGATTCTGGGGTTCTTGAAGTTCAAGTCTCCTTTTAATAAATTTCTTAGGGATCAATATTAAACTATATACAGAGTTAATAAATAGATTCCATGTCACGACCCCAGAGCACCCTCAAGTCATAACACGACGTACTCGACCTCTCGGAGGTCTTATACAAGCCCTTAGCATTTATTCATCGCATTGTCATCAAATAGTGCGGAAATTTAAAACCTTTTTAAATAAATCATAAATCTTTTAGGAGCCAAAACTTTTCCAAAGAAGTCTTTATAATCAAAGGAACACTAATATCATAGTGTCCAACATAGACCCAAAACTTTAAGAATCTCAAAGTAGTGACACGACCCTTACATTGAAAGAAAAGTATAATGTCTTATACACATGTCTAACTGAAAATGCAACTAGAATAAGAAGTCTTGTCCTCGGCATATGGGGATATACCCAAATCTTGAGAGAATATCTAAGTCCCAAGCTTCAAATCTAGAGATCACCTCACTTGCCCACACTTACACTTGTAGAAATAGAGGTAAATATGAAATTAGTACAATTAAGCACTAAGTATGATAACCATGCAAGAAATAATGTAAAAATAGACATTTTAGTTGAAATATGATTTTCATGCTATTTGATAAAGTCTCATAAACCAAGTATAAAAGACATCACACAAGTCAATCATTAACATACAAGATATGACCATATTCATTAAGTAAGCCATTTAACCATTTAGACCCTCTACATAATGTTATCCTAAGACCCACCTAAGTAAGATATGATGCGGCGGCCCATACAACCCCTTCATACACACATAGGTGATCCTCAAGACTACCCTAAGTAAGGATATTTCCTTTCCAACACAACCCAACAAGTTAACATTTATTACTATAGATGTTAAAGGGAACATTCATGCATTTAACGGAATTCACATAATGGTCTTGGAAGACCTAGGGAACCAACTCTATCACCTTCAAGGACTACTCGTGTCATATGTATATAGCATCCCATTCTACCACCTACACATTGTAGAACCTCTCCAATAGCTAAAGTGTACATCCCATATGATGAGAATAGGAGTTAACCGACATATATCCTACTAGCTAGGTATGAAATTCTGTGTCATAAGACCCCACACAGTGGACGATGTTCTACTTGCCAAAGGTAGAACTAGGACACGTCCCATGTAGGCACATGGTTTAAGTGATATCAAAAGGCTTCTTTGTGCTCTAGTTTCATACTTCAAGTAGAGCTACTACCTTAAGAATATCCACTCGGTGCTTTGCCTTTGTTCTCATAGAGTAAGTTAATTCACATAAGAGTATTAGAGAAGGTACCATCCCAAGGCCTTACCAACTAATAATACCACTACCAAGAAGAAATCCACAAGGGTATACCTATCAAGGTTCATTAGGATAGATCATTCATGAAATGGGTACAATGCTAGGTTTATCTCATTCACTTCATTATAAATCTTCTTTTCATATTCAAGGTTTGCACATTCACTTAGGGTTCTAGACTCATCAAGAAGGGCACCATTCTTAGGTCTACAGGTTCAAGACATACTCCAAAACACCTCATTTATCATTCGTGTATCAAGTAAGGACAACTAGGTCTACCTAAACAAGACACCATATCAACATATAGAGGCTCCTCATACTCTATCATCATCACATACCAACGTTTATAGGAACATGCGTTAATTCATAATATCACATAACTTTATACAAGTTCATCTTAACATCATATAAAAACTTCACATTATGCTTATCTTCCACATAACAACATAACCGATTCAATTAACCTCATAGAGACATCAAAATCACAATCATAATAAGAACAAGAAGTAAGCATCTCCACTAGAAGTGGCTCAAACCCTACAAAATAATCCTACTATACTATGCAATTGAATCAACTCACCATTCTCCAATATAACCATTCACCATTAAACAAGTTCCAATACTCACAATAATAACAAGAGTACTTACCCATCATCATGCCCATAAGGAAAATATCAGCAACTCATACTTACATTCACAATTCATAATATATAGATATAGATAACAACAGGAATCAATAGAATAAATCAATCTAAACACAATTCTATCCATAGACAATCACAATTATTAAACCCATTTTACAAGAAAAAATAAGGAATTAGAGATATAATGGATTCATGGATTTTTTTTTACATGAAATCATCAACAAACCATAATATAATCATAACAATTCATTTGAAACCATTTAATGCAAGAATTCATGAGTTTGAGGAAGAATTGGGATTTTGATCATCTTTTAGAAACTTGAAAACCATTTGAGAGTTGGCTCTAGAGAGGAATCTAACTCTAGATAAAGATTTCGCATACCTGAGTATTGAGAAGCCTACAAAATTGAATAAGAAGCAATGGAAACCTTCAATCCAAGCTTCAATTTGACTCTAAGCTTCCATTGAGTTTTGAGATAACTTTTGGAAGGTAAGGGTTTTGAGTTTTGAAGGATGAAGTATAATTCTAGGTTTTATAGTTTAATTTAACTTAAAATACCCTAATAACCTAAAATAATTGTCCCCCATTCATTTAGCCTAGGGTGAAATTTACCAAACCACCCTTGGTTTGGCTGAAATTTGACTGATTCACAGGCCACCATTGACGAACCGCTGACGGATTGACGCCCCGTCCTGGTCATCCGTCAATGGTTAATAAGGGTTATCAAATGGATCTAAGCTCTAAAATTCTAAGTTTCAGCTAACGGAAGACATTGACGCTCCGTCAATACATTGATGGTCTGTCAATTCGATCCGTCAATGGTGCTGCCTGATAGCTTCTTGGCCAAGTGATGGGGTCCTCCTCAAGGTACCCTTGTGGGTCCTTGGTGAGTCGTACCCGGATGTTTTGACCCTAAAAACAACATATATATTCTAGGGTCACCTCCCATCATTTTAGAACCCAAATGACACACCAAAACAGAAACAACATACGAGAACACACTAGCACACAACGGACTAGTTTCCGAACGTCTCAGTCGTTCCTTGACGTTTGACCTCAAGCCACTCAATCCTGCCCTTAGATACTATTTATCATTAATTTAGAAAGTTATTAACCCAAAAAAAATAATGAAACTCTAGTTCATCCTAGTTCATTTTTGAGGGTCATTGCATTCCATTCTCCCATTGAGTTCCAATTTTTTCTCGAATTCTCCAAGTCAAAATTTCCATCCAATTTGCAAAGTTTTCATTCAATTACTCATGGGTTCTGTTTGAATGGATAAAATTTTTTATTTAGATCATATTATGATTATTTAAACTCAATTACCTTTTTTCCCAATAAATTCTATGTGATTCCATGCATTGATTATGATTTTAACTATGAGCCTTGATTTGCATGAATTTATGACAAAAATATGAAGCTATGAATAATGTTTTCACAAACTTATGCATGATTTATTAAACATATTATTTTATGATCTTGGTTTCTATACAATGAAATTTTGAAAGATTTTCTCACATACTAAGGAATCACGGTTTGGTGAAAGATTTTCTAACTTAAACTTTGATTGAAGATTTAGTGTGCTACTCTATGATGTTTAGCTTGGATTAGTAACTTAAGTGTGAATATATTCATATATATATATATATATATATATATATATATATATATATATATAAACACATTAGTTTATGACTCTTCCATTGGGATTTAACATAACAATGAGAGAACTTTGAGTTAGAGGCTCAAATAGGGTTGTCTATAGTAACAACTTCTAGTTCAAAACTACGTGCCCCTATAGGATTTCCTTAAATGTCCTAGCAAGTGGATACATATATAAAATATGACATGATACAAAGTTCTTCCTTGGAAAATAGATTCCCCCTCCTCGTTGTAGGGGTTGCATTAGATTTCATTCATAGATCGCATGGTCTATTGTGAGTTAAAGCTAATATCCTACAAAATGAACTAAGTTACTGTAACATTCTGAAAAGTCGAGACCTAATCTAGAGCATAACATGAGTGTCTAAAGGTTTAGATACTATTCTATGACCTAAAATAATTTTATAAGTCGTCCGAGAGGTTTTAGAGCCAAGACGTCAAGGAACGTCCATGACGTCCGGAAACTAGCTAAATTGAACTAGTTGATGTCGCTATGTTTGGTGAATGTTTCAGAGGGTCAAATAAAGTTTAAAACTTGTAAAAAGATATTGGTTAGGTAGAGTGTGGTATAGAGGGTCTAAACGTCCAATAATAACGCCTGAAGGACCCCCCGAAGGGTCATTGAGGAGGACCCCAACATGGGTGGGCAGGCTGCCAAAGCAGCCTGCGTAAGCCAAGAATCAGTGGGCTGCTTCGCAACGCGCAGATCACACGGACCTCACTGGTTCAGTCTCTTTTTCAAAAATAAAAATATGTGTTGGCCTCGCGACGCGAAGCCACTTCCCAGATTCGGTAAAATCGTATTTTTGACATTTTGACTTCCCAACGAGACCAATTTAAGTGAGGTTTTTTTTTGGGTATTTTAGGGGGTGACTATGTATTGACTTAGGATAAGTTTTAAGACATTTTAACTCACCCCAAACCCAATTCCCAAAATAAACCCAAAAGCTCTCACCACTCTCTACTTTCTCTCTCCCCAAATTCTTATATTAAAGAAGGAACAAAGCTTCAAGAAGGTCAATTTCTCTAGGATTTCACTTCAATTTCGTGGATTTATCTTCATTAAGGTATGGGTTCTTCACTCTTGTGATTCCTTTTCCCAAGAGGTCCTCTCAAAGTTGATTTCTAAATTCCCCAATTCCTAGGGTTTTTCTATTCTAATGGGTTTTCTTCTATACTTAAAATTGATGATTGATCTTGAATAATTGTGATTACTTATGACTAATTGAGTATATATTGTTGGTTAATTGATGTTAATTGGTTGAATTTCATGAATATTATGTCCCTTCCCCAATTTCTCCAAATCTTGGACCTTGATTGTAAATTGATGGGAATTGAAGTATGAATTGATCATTAGACTTGTTTTATCTATTCTAATTCATGTATGGATTGACTAGGGTAAGGTATTGTTGGTATTGGATCAAATTCTTGATGAATTCATGATGAACCCTTTTCCTTTAACCCTAGGTTATGAATAGATGTTAATTGGATAGTAATGATGCAATTGACCTAGTTCTTGTGTTAGTTACTATTGATTGATGTTACTACACCTGTTGTTGGATGTAATTGGTTGGTTTATGGTAAGACCATGATGATGTCTATTGAAGGAGATTGAGTAATTCTTTATGATTCTAACCTTTACTTTAATTATGAGGGCTTGTTATTGATGATGTAGTTCAATTGAAGCATGACTTGTGATTAGCCTAAGTAGGTGTTGGTATGATGTTTAATTGAAATGTCTTGACTATGTCATTGTGAGATTATGTTTAAGATGAAATGATATAAGGTTGGTTATGAAGTACCTATGCTCCTTATTATGACATGATGATGATGTTATACTAATCTCACATATGAGGGTTGCCATGAAAGGATATTCTCAATTCCTAATGAGCTAATGACAATGCCAATACAATGGATTAGACCCTATGACCTACATTAAGCTATGATGATTAATAAAGACATTAAAGAAATTTCAAAAGGGACTCTAGCTTAGCACCGAGTGAACTAGAGTGAGGAGTGTCCCTTCCCACATAGGGAAGGTAGGATCACTAATCTACTCTTGAGATTGGAGACTATAATGCATGTAGCATAATGAGGGTACCAACTATATCTTCTAGTTTTTGAACTATGTTGCCCCCATAGGATACTATCTAGTGGATCCATGTAGTTGCTATATGCACGTTTTGGTACTAACTTGGCAAGTAGTCTGCCTTCCTTCGGTGTAGGGTTCCATGACACCGGATTCTACATTAGCTTATGTGGTCTATGTGGGTTAAGGCAAGATGTTCTCAGAAGGTAAAATGAACTAGAGGAATGAATTATAACTAAGATGACCTACGGGTTTTAGCTTAGTCTAGGTAGGGGTATGAGACTCTACCTAAACATTGCACTAGTTAGCCTTGAAGGAAATTTTAGGAGAATGTTCTTATGTATGAATATGCTTATAATAGTACATGATATGTATATGATGAACTTTCACATTGTTCATACTAAATGTTGATTAGTTTCACTTATGAATAAGTGTTGGTCTGCATTGTTAAAATATGATGATATGTACTCTTAAATGTCATGATATGTAAAGTGGGATGTTGGTCATGATTCTTGTTGGGTTACTTGATTGATTACGATTATGGGGTTTTGCTTGGTCATTGTACTTGTTGACTTAATAGGGATTCATGGGTAATTGTCTTGCTTTGGTTATGTTATAATGAACTCTTATTCATGCTTGTTAATGTTAGTACTTAATGATAGAGTTGTTTGACTTTGTGTCCAATTATGTGATATATATGTTGACTTGACTAGAATTAGTATTGTTGGTCTTCTGATATACATGCTTTGGACTAATGAATGTGTCTTATTGATTTGTATGGTCTTATTGAATGTGCTTAAAGCTTTTCAAGATAAATTGCATAGTTAATGAGATGTCCCTTTTTAGCATGATTTCAAGATATGTGTGCATATGGTCTCATACTTAGTACAAGTGGTGTACTAACCCCATTTCTTCCTTTTCCCCCCAACATTTTAGGTTCTGGTGGTTGAAGGGCTTTTGGAGACGACCTGAAGAAGACTTGGAATTTTTAATCAGCCAAGTTGGGTAGGTCCTCACACTTCGAGGGCCACTATCAAGCTATGATGTTGCTTTGGTTTTTAAGACTCTTATGTTCTTTCCTTTTCATTTGGATATTAGACATTCCATGACCTATATGTGGTCTTATTTCATTGATGTATGGGCTAGTCCCAAATTGTTATACTCTTACTAGATGGTTATGAGATGAGACGACTATTTGAGACTATGTTATTTATATATATCTATGTGAAATAAAAGTAGAAGACTAAGAAATATTCCTATAGGAATGGTCTATGTATAATCGATATATATCTATTATGTGTATGTAGAGGTCTATGTAAATCTCAATGTAGAAGTAATGAAAAGTTTTAGATTTCCGCTAAATTTGAATTATGAATGTAATGATGTAAGCTAAGAGGCTAGTCTTAGTCCTCAAAGAGGACTCACGCCAGTTACGTCTAGGGGGTATTCCCGGATGTGAGAGTTACCTTGGAATTTATTATGAAGCTTCCATTATTAATTCAAGATGCATTGACCATGTTCATCATTATGATTCTCTTTAAAGGGTTTTACTATGTTTAGCTTTGTAATGCACATCATGATTTTTATTATGTCCCCTTATGATCACGTTTTATGTTTTATGCATATCTTTCATACTTAGTACATTCCATGTAACAATGTGTAATTGTGCCTACATTATTTCACAAGTTTAAGGCTTGGCGATTCCTCTTCCTCCGTTCGTGGCTAGTGAGCACCTAGATATTTGGAGACTTGGTGAGTCCTCATGTTCTAAGGGCTATGTCATTTTTTTAACTTTTCTCATATATTTATGTTTTAGATGTTGATATGGTGTACGGGTTACATCCTGACCACTCCTTTTGATGTAATAAATGACTTGTCTAGACTATGTTAGACTTTCTCTTTCAATTGTTAAACTCTTTTATTGATATGAAATGTTTTAGTTTTGTCTATTATTATGTGTATATTCATGTATGTCAAATGGATTGTGTAGGGCCACTTGTTCTCTTATACACTATGTCACTTATAGGGTGTATTTTGGATCATGACAAACTTGGTATTCAGAGCACAAGGTTCTAGAAAAAGGTCCTAGGATGTCTGACAAACCGCATTGAGTATAGTTTTGTTCATAAGTGTGAAGCGCACCAGATTTATGAATAGGAGGCCACAAAATTTTTAGGAAACTCTACTTCTTTCATTAATCTAAATTCATTCGATAGAGTCTATATCTTATTAATCGTGTTCAATTCTTTTCAGTATATATCCCCTTCAAGAACTTATGTGAGAAAGAATTAGGGTAACAATAATATGGAGCATGAGGTTCCTCAAGTTCCGGTTGATCCTTTTGCCGAGCAAGTGAGTCATGTAAATTTTGAGCTTCTTTCCAAGGGTTGTCTCAAGCTACGTTGTCCCAAGCCAATATAGAGGCTATGCTCTCGTGAACCTCAATATGAGTACGACGATGGCAAGGAGAAGGGACTTCACTAGGATGATTCCTCTAGAATTCCATGGTTCCTAGATTTATGAGGATCCTCAAGAGTTCAATGATGAAGTTTACAAGATGGTATGTATTATCAGATCGTATATGGCTAAGAAGGTAGAGTTGACCACATACCAACTCAAGGGTGTTTCTCAAGTGTCGTTTGAACAATGGAAAGTTGAGAAGACTATTGATGCGGGTATGGAGGAAATTCAAGGGATTTTTAATCTATCTTTTATTTACTATTGAAATGAAAAAAGAAAAGTGACTGAGTTCTTAATCTCCATCAAGGAAATAAGAGTTTAAAGAAGTATGCCTTGAAGTTCACTCAATTGTCTAAGTATGCTCCGGCTATGATTGTTGACTCAAGTATGAGTGAATTTTTGTCTGGTATGTATGACTTGGTTGTCAGAGAATATCACATCGTCATGTTGATCAAGGAAATGAGTATTTCTCATTTGATGATACATTCCCAACAAACTGAAAAGGAAAAGCTCAAGGAAAGGGCAAAAGATTCCACAAGGGAAAAGACACCACAAGGGAAAAGACCGTGATGTGACTTTTCCTATTCTAGGTCTCATGGATAAGGGCATCCTCAATTCATGAAAAAAATTCCAATCAAGGTTCCTCTATTTCTCCGATCATAAGTTCAGCAAAGATAGAGTGTCTTACCCTAAATCTCAATGAGGACATGGGGAAATGGATCTTCTATTCGTACTTTCCCTAGGTGTGGTAAGAAACATGCTGGCAAGTGTTTGGGTGACACTGGTGGTTGTTTTTGTTGTGGGAAGAGTGGTCACAAAGTGAAAGATTGTTCATTGCAAGCTAAAAAGGCAAGGATTGTAGGAAAATTCAGCCTAGTAGTTGCGACTTGGGTGCTCTCAAGAAAAATTGATTTTATGCTCCTCATACTCGTTGGGAATATGAGGGTTCTCCGGATGTGGTTACTGGTATGTTGAAATTCTTACAACTTGATGTTTATTCTTTACTTGATCTGGGTGCTTCCTTATCATTTTTTTCTCATTATGTACCCATTATATTTTATGATGGTACGAAATCCTCTTTAATCCTATATATGTCTCGACACCCGTGGTGATGATTTTGTGGGTAAGAGAGTATACAGAAATTCCATTTCTTATAGATACACTCATTGTAACAACCCGAAAAGGGACCATGCTAAGTAATGTCTAATGTACCTAGAATGCCTAGATTAGACTGGGTTCACACGGATTGATGCGCGTGGAACCAGACCTCTAAACTTATGCACCAGCCAATCCAATCAACTTGGTGAGTTAGTTGAGCTAGGCAAGGTTGGGTCCAGCCATGTAGGGCACCCGAATATTAAGATTCACCCGGATGAGTCTTAACCGGACTTGAAAGGGGTAATCTTAAGTTTGGAGGGTCTAGGGGTAAGATGGTCTTTTCCAGGCTAAGGGTAGTATCGTAATTACCCTAGAGATTTAATTAATTATTTAATTAATGTGAGTAATGGACAATTCAGGTAGGGTTGACTGAAATTTGACCCTTTTCGCGAGTTAAGCTTCACCCGGGTTTGATCCTGGGTGGAAGCAATGTTAAACCTAATTAGTTTATATTAATTATCTTGTTTAAGTAAGGGCATGATTAGTCATTTCACCTAATCCTTTAAAAAAATCAGATTTTTAATAATAAATGGCAAGGAGTCCTAGTTTGACTAAGTCTTCAACTAAAACTCCTACTCCTACACTTACTCCCATCTCTCTCCACTCTCATTCTCACGTCTCTCCACACTCTTTCTCACGCTCATCATCAGCAAAAAGAACAAAAATTAAAGTTCATCACTCTTGAAGAACTAGTACACTAAAACTCAAATGAAAAACTAAACTAAAAATGAAAAGCAAAATTATTTTTCAAACGGTTTGCGCGTGAGTTTTTGTTGGAGAAGCATTTTTTTCGTGGGAGTTGCCAGCACTTGATATCAGGTTTGAAAAGTGTTAAACGACGAAAAAGGTATGGGTTTTGTTACTCTTGGTCCCTTTCCCAAGAGACCCCTAAGATTCAGTCGAATTCTAATATGAAAACTAGGAATGTTCCACTTTGCATGTCCCTGTCACTATCTCCCATCTATTGTTGTAGGCTGGGTATGATTGCTGGTAGAATTTAGGAATGTAAAGTGTTTTCGTGATAATTATGTTCATGTATGTATTTTCGGAATTATGTGATGATAAACGTGTGCAAAATGTGTGTGCAGCCGTGTTCTTGGGCATGGTTTGGAGCATGAAAATGGCATGTTAAAACCTTGTGTTTTTGTATAAAATTACTTGGAAATAATGCACATAATAATGTACGAAATGACTAAAGAATTTGCCATAAAAATCCAACGTATACATGTTGAAAAAAAGTGGATTGAAAGGATGACCAAATTTCCAGAAATCTGGAAATTGGTCTCGGCATGGGCAGTGTGGAGGAGTTTGATTTTTTTAAAAAAAATTAAGAGGTGAGGTCATTAGGGATTGAACTCTAGACCTCACCATATGCAAGCTACTGAAAAATTCAAGAATAAAAATGAGGTAAGGGGGATTCGAAATGGGGTAAGGCCCAAGTGGAGAAATGAAAGAGGGAAAAATAACTAAAATGAGGTGTGTGGGGATCGAACCCACAACCTCTCGGATAGGTGAGGGAGTTAGGAGAAAAATTAAAGAATAATAAAATGAGGTTGTGGGGGATCGATCCCACATCCTCTTGGTCTCAAACGTAAAAGAGAAGAAAGAAAAGAAAGAAAAAAAGAAGTGTAGGCGTGCGGGATCGACCTCGGGTCCCCAAGCTGAAATTTTTAAATCAAAGTTTAATATAAGACTAAGTGTTGCTCAAGGGATTTGAAATCGGGTTCCCTTGACCAATTCCGTATTGATACATAAGTCTACATGATTAAATATTTAATGAATGTTGCCTATAGGAATCGAAATCGAGACCTTGGCATATTTACAAGATGCATAAGTCTTGTACCATATAATCTTGGGTAAGTATAAGTCACTTAGACGAATTATGAACGAAGCCTCATGGCTTGTACGTATGGGTTCATAAGTCAAACATATGTTTAAAAGTAAGTGAACCTAAGATGTATATGATGAAATGATGTAATCCCAAGAGGGTTAAGTAAGAGTGTGAAATACACTAAAAGGTCAAGTGCATTGGCATATGATCAGATGAACATTCACGTAATGGGGTGAGTAAATATGAAGAGATAATATGCTAAAGTTAATGAATGTGGTGACAACGTGATAAGAGGCTAAAATGAAAGACGAGATCAATCTCAAATGATCCTAATAAGTGTTACCAAAAACCGTACTCATCTATGAGAGTGTAAAACTAATAAAGAGACCAGTCTCTAAGAAATACTCTAATGAAAGTATTGAGATTAATACACACTTAATACTAATGATGAGATGAGAAATCATCTAATGAGCAATGATGCCCTCATGATAGCAGCTAGCTTCTATGATGTGTGAGATAAATATAATGGAACTTTATACGGAGCACTGATAGGCTAGCTATGAGTCGCGATTCCTTCTTTCGGGAAGGCAGAGGTTCGTGTAAATCTCATGAGATGAGACTGTCCGTTTAGGCGGGTATGGGTCTCCTTATATCTCATAGTCTTTGAACCTATGCAGCCAACATAGGGATCTAGCAGGGTTCGATTCCCTATATACGTTAACATGTTTTGGTTTCACTTTGGCCGTTGAGTCCACCTTTTTTCGGTGTGGGGTAGACAATGAATTTTATGGAGCTCACATGATCTATGTCAGTTAAAGTTAAAGTTCCCAAAGAAAGAATGAGGCCAGCCTCATGTAATGCACACTATGAAATGAATGATACCAAAGATGTTTGGATAGGATAATCAAGAGGTGAACTAGACTCAAGTAATGAAACTAGGTCATTCTTGGTCATTGCACAGTGAACCCGAAGAGAGTCTTAAACAACATCCTAGGTATATAAATGAATGAAAAATGAAGTACGTATGAATGAATGAAGCAGACTCTGTGTTTGCTAAAGAAGGCTCCCTAGTTGAGGTCCCATATGTTGAGCCCTCATTTGGGAAGTCGTAATGTTAAGTCTGTGATTCCAAGGTCTTACGACATATGAACGAATGATATATGATATATGTATGTGCTAAATGATGTGTGTTATGTGTTGTGTGCAATATGAAAAGAATGATGATGCATGTTACTCTCATAGCATGACTTTCCTAATCTGATTTGGCAAATCCAACTGACTTAACTTTTCATAACTCATATCGTTAGGAGAGAGCTCTTCTTAATCATGCATGTCCTTGGTGTGTGCTTGCATACACCCATACTTAGTGCAAGTGTGTACTAATCCCATACAACCGTTTACTTTTAGGTGCAGGTGCAGGTGGACGCTAGAGCTTACGAGACTACGTTGAAGCTATCCGGACGTGGAGCATTCATCCCGACTTGGTAGGTCCTTATGCTTTTGAGGATTCTTATCTCTTATATTCTAGCTTAGACGTAGGCATGAGCTAGTGGAGGATGTTCCACTAGCATTTCTTTCTTACTTATTTTTCAGACGTAGATTGGTGCCATTTTGGCAACTTTATATTAATGCAGTTAGGAACTATTTCTTTCATTTGAATATCTCATTATTAGATGGTTGTGGTGAACTGATGTGATATAATGTAATTCTTACTATGAAGTCTATGTATACTTCAAAGCAAATAAAAGTTTTACATTTTCCGCTAAAATTAACCTATATGATGTAATGATGACGTATGTAGGCTTGTCTGCGACCTCTGAGAGGTCAACAACGCCATTTTTAGCTAGGGTCTAGACCCCGGTCGTGACACTCATGTTGATATTGTAGAGATTGATATGTTAGATTTTGATGTTATTCTTGGGATGTATTAGCTTCATACATTCTATGCTTCCATCGGTTGTAGGACCCGATTAGTAACTTTCAAGGTTCTGAATGAACCTATCATATCGAGGGAAGGGGGAAATTGTGTTCTTAAAATTCATTTTGAATCTTGCCTAAAAGTTAAGAAAATTATTTCTAAGGGTTGCATTTATGATCTTGTTCGGGTTAGGGATATAGATTCTGAAACCTCTACTCTTGAGTTAGTCCAATAGTAATTGAGTTTACGTAAGTGTTTTCAGATGATCTTCCTAGTATTTTTCCCGAAAGAGAAATAAACATTAGTATTGAACTTCTCCCAATTATGCAACCTATTTCTATTCCTCCTTATCGTATGGCCTCGATAGAACTTAAAGAGTTAAAAGATTGATGTGCCATGAATTTTTGGTACTTTTAATGCTTTAAACTTTGGGTTTTGCGTGTGTCTTAAGCATATTTTAGTAGATGTAGTGATATTTAGCACGAAAAGAGTTTTTTGAGAAGTTGTTATGAAATGAGTTTAAGAAGCTGAGTCTTTGGTTTTTTACAACTCGACCTTTGAGTCATATGGTATTCTATGAGTTATCAGAATGATTCATGGTTTGAAGTGTTGATTTCTAGAGCTAAATGTAAAATGACTGAAGCTAATGACGAGTTCTAGTAACTTTTATGAGTCACACAATTGAGTCGTGGAAAAAATTAGAAAAGTTAAGCTCCAGTACCCTAATGACTACTATCTAGGACAAATCGTACAAAGATCTACATGTTGCAGATCATACCCGTAGAAATTTCTCTTAAGTGAAGCATTAGATGTCGATTGATGGTAGGTACCTAAAAACCATAGGATATCCTATGAGTCGTAAGTAGGAACCGTAGAAACAGTTGTCAAGCCAAAATTTCTTAAATTTTCTACTTTATTTAGGACTTGATATCGATAAAAATTACTTGTAATTTTTTATTTTTAGTTGTTAGACAATTGATACTTTTTCTTTTAGCTTGGTAACTTGCAAACATTTTGTGCGTTTAATTCTTGAAGTGTTGGTTTATATTGCTTTTTGTTCGTCAATTCAAGATTTTGAATTTCATATATTCTAATTGTAAGTTCTTTATTTATTCTACTAAAAATATTATAAATTGTAATCATCAAAACATGAGTAGATAAATCCACAACTAGGGTTGTGGGAATAAAGAGTAATTCACAAAGTAGACCTAATAATTAAGTAATCCTTGAATTGTATTTATGCATGTATTGTTGATCTCTTTGTTTTGAATGCTTTTTAACGGTAAACAACGTTAGAACTCGCCTTATTTCTACTTCACTGACCGAGGATGTAATGAATAAGAAAAGAGATTAAACAACTGAAATTTAGCGTTGACAATCTACTATCTAATTTTCTAACCTAAAGATGTGAGGGATAATCTGGGGTTAAGAGTAAGAGTTAGTAAAGTATACACCCGTAGGACGACCAAGTTGCGTGCACTATTCCCTACTTGGATGACCAATTACTTGGGGATATCTAACTTACCAACTATGCATGTAAACACTAGATAATGGTTACTATTATAAGGTTTACTGCGTTAAGAACTTTTTGGGAACACATATACCCAATTTTCATCTTATTTTAACCTTACAATATTGTGATTCCTGTTTACTTGGTTACTTGTTATTGAAATAAATCAATTAATACTTTTTGTTACAAAGCCCCATTTTTATGAAAATAATTTGATTACAAGTATGAACAACAATAAATTGGCCTAAGTCTGGACTGTATTCCTCGTGGAATCGACCCTAACATCTGTTAGGTTCTTTATTTGATAATGACCACTTATAATACTTTAGTAAGGTGTAATTTGGGTAACAAGAATCACTTGAATGACTTGTTAAGTAAGGATTTTATAAGGTAAGTATCTCCCCATGGGGTTCTCTGGTGTTGTTTATTCAAAAGAATGATGGTTCTGTATTGACTATCGATAATTGAATAAGGTTACCATAAAATATAAGTATCATATTCCAAGGACAAATTATTTTTTATCAGCTCCAAGGAGAGAGTTACTTCTCCTAGATTGACCTCCAGTTAGGTTATCACCAATTGAGGCTGAAAGAGGATGGAATTAGATTTTCAAACCCAATATGGTTATTATGAGTTTTTGGTAATGTCTTTTGGTTTGAATAATGCCTCGATAGAGTTTATAGATTTAATGAATATGGTCCTTAAGGAGTATCTTTGCGTATTTTTTATCGTGTTTATCAATGATATATTGATTTACTCACGAAGTGAGGATGAGCATGTTGAGCATTTAAGGATTGAGTTGCAAATCCTCAAAGATCTGAATTGTATGCTAAGTTTAGCAAGTGTCAGTGTTGGTTTAGGTACGTAGCTTTTGTTTTCCATATAGTCTCAAATAAAGATATTCAAATTGATCCTAAGAAAACTGAGGCGGTTAAAAATTGACCTAGAACTTTGTCCACTTCGGATATAAAGAGTTTATTGAGTTTATCCGGCTACTATAGAAGGTTCGTGAAAGGATTTTACTCTATTACTTCACCATTGACGACATTGACTTAAAAGAAGTTAAATTTCTATGTTTGGAAGTGATAACCCTCAAACTACTCTCTAATCAAATCTAAAGAGTAAGCGGTTGTAGTCAATATAAAATAATCAACTATGAGTCAGGGTCAAGGCCCACAGAGAGTGATATAGTGCAAAAAATTCTATCAAGAAATTTAGGATGTAAATTAATTCATTTGCAGCAATAGTATCAATGAGTGGATGATTTTACCAAATTTACCAAAAACAATTTTTAATCAAGAGTCACAATTAAACTAAGATTTCATAAATTCAAATAAGTAACAAGTAATCTTGGGGTGTGGGGATCAGAAATCAATGTCACATAGGGGAAATTGTGTTGCTTTATAGTGTTGAACACTTATGAATAGGCTGGACCATATTCAATGAGATTAATTTTCTTCTGATTTCATAGCATCACTTCATAGAATCTTCTTTTTGTCTCATCTATGTGCATAATTGAACAACCCATTACTTTACACTATTCTCTTTTTTCAATGCAGAAATAGAGCAAATAGATCATACCCATAATTTTATTTTTTTAATGCAAGTTACAGACATCAAACCTAAATTGTAAGTATCAAACTAATTACCCACTCTAATAAATCTCTTTCGAGCATCAATCAGAGATTAGAAGGAGGATTAAGTTTCCAACCTTGTTAACGCTAAGCTAATTAGTCCAAATCCATGGGTGAACAAATACAAGAAGAGCATAACACAATACCCACGACATTAAATCAATACCCAATCCCATAATTACACCCCTAGACTTTAGGGTCTTAGTCATCCATCACTAACATGGGTGACATGAAATTAAGTAACTATAAGAAATTCCCACTTTGAATTCAACATTAAATTATCAATTTTAAGAGCAATGTTGAAAATCCCAAAATTAAAAGTGTTCTTCACAAAGTAAAATGTTTCTCTCTCTAAAACATTAAATAAAAAGTATTAAGACTAGTCTCTCTATAATATTGGGAACCCTTATTTTTCTCTCCTTTGAGCTATTTATAGTTTCCCAAAATTTGGCCTAATATTTAGGGCATGGCCATTTCATTGATGCTAGTTTGGCTCGCCGAGCTGATTCGATGGGTCGGTGTTTGCTTCTTATCTAGACATTTTATTAATTTAGGCTTTAGGTGTTTGAACCTTAGTCAATGAGCTCGTTCGAGTCTACAGTTCACATTCGGCGGATCATCCAGTACCACCCTTGTTCTCCTTCCTAGACTGTCATTTTCTTCAAGTATAATCACCTTTGGTGATAATCAGTAAGTTTTCCCTACACATTTGGCGAGTCATTTTTCCTCATCAAGTTTGCCGACCTGCTTCAATTAAATCAAGGGTTGAGCAGTGTCACTTTGGGTGAGTTCCTGCCATTTGGGCGATCCACCCTTAGCCTTTATAACTGCAAATCATTAAAATATCATTAGAATAGGACATTATTAGGCTTTGTAGATACTAACGGTTGAACAAAAAAAAGCCTTAAATGAGTGTAAATCTACCATTCATCTCTATGAGTTGAAGGAAAGACTCACTTCGGCTCATATTTTGACGTTACCAAAAAGATTGAATTGTGTTTAGTTTATTGCGATGCTTCACGATTGGTCTTGGTTGTGTATTTGATGCAAGATGTGGAAGTCATTGCTTATGATTTATGATAATTGAGGTTTCGTGAAATAAATTATGTGACTCATTATTTAGAGTTAGCGGTGGTGGTATTTGCTTTAAAGATTTGGAGACACTACTTGTATAATGTTCATGCAGATGTTTTTACTGATTGGAAGAGTTTGAAGTCTGTTTTAACTCATAAGAATTTGATACTTTTCAAAGAAGGTAATTGAAGAATTTTGACATGAATGTCCTATATCATCCTCAAAAGGTAAATGAGATGGCAGATGTTCATAGTCGGTTATGAATGGGCAGTATTGCTCATTTTGGGGATGATAAAAATGAGCTAGTTTGCGATGTTCATACACTCACCTGATTGGGTGTACGTTTTGTTTATTCTAATAAAGGTGGTGTCGCTATTCATAATGATTTGAAATCATCTTTTTTATTTGATATGAAGTCTAAGAAAAATCTTGATCTAGTATTATTTGACATAAATAAGTCAATTTTTCGAAAAAGACATTGAGGCTTTGGTTATGTGTTTTAATGCGTTGATGAGTTAAGAAGTAATATTTTGACAAAAATTCACAATTCTTAGTATTTTTATTTACCTGGGAGCCATCAAGATGTATTGTGGTTTGTGGGAAGTCTATTGGTGGAATAGGATGAAGAAGGATATTGTAGAATTGGTGGCTAAATGTCTGAATTGTCAACAAGTGAAGGTTGAGTATCAGAACCTAGGTCGTTTGTCTCAAAATATTAGTATTCCTACATGGAAGTTAGAAGATTTAAATATGCAATTCATTACGAGTTTACCCCTCACTCGTCAATAGTTTGATTCAATTTGGGTCATAATAGACCGGATGGCAAATTCAACTCACTTTCTTTTAGTTAAGATTTCATTCTCATTGGAAGATTATGTCAATCTTTATATTAGGGAAATGGTAAGTTTGCGTGTAGTGCCTTTGTCAATTATCTTCAATCGAGGTACTCTATTTACATCTCAATTTTGGAATCCATTCATGATAGTTCTTGGTACTCAAGTGAAACTTATAACGACTTTTGATTCTAAAACCGATGGTAAAGCCTAGCATACCATTCAAACCTTAGAAAATATGCTAAGATCTTGTCACTTCAAGGAAAATTGGGATGATCACTTGCCTTTAATTGAGTTTTCTTATAATAATAGCTATCATTCTAGCAATTGGAATGACATCGTTTGAGGCTCTATAAGGTAGGAGGTGTAGGTCTATAGGTTGGTTTGAAGTTGGTAAGTTCACTTTGATAGGGCACGTGTTGGTTTATGAGGCTATAGAAAAGGTTTGACTTATTTGTGAGAAGTTGGAAATGGCTCAAAGTCGACAAAATTTATTTTCCGATGTTAGAATAAGAGAACTAGAATTTGATGTTCATGATTGGATCTACTTGGTGTGATGAGGTTTTGAAAGAAAAGGAAGCGTAGTCCCCGTTATATGGAAACATATTATATTTTAAGGCGCATTGGCAACGTTACTTATGAACTTGAATTGCCTATTGATATAACATTAGTACATCTGGTATTCCATGTCTTTTTGTTGAAGAAGTGTGTTGGAGATCCGTCGTCTATCATACCTTTTGAAGGTTTGGGAGTTAAAAGAGAATATTTCTTATGAAGAGATCTAGTTGAGATTTTTGACATGCATATCCAAAATTTAAGAAATAAGGAAGTTGCTTCTGTGAAGGTTCTTTTGAAGAAGCAATTAGTAGAAGGTGCTACTTGGGAGGCCGAAGCCGATATGATGTCCCTTTATTCTCATCTCTTTTCTTCTAATCCTATCAAAGCTTGAGGTAATAATTACTCATGGTTCATTCTTTTGAATTGATGCGTTTTAGACATTCTGATGTTTCCATATGCATGCATGTTCATGAAAACTTGATTTTGTTGTTATGATGTAGTTTGGATGATTCTCCATGTTTATATGTATCTTAATTAAAATTTGCATTCATTTTGGGTTGTTAGTTCCTTTCCTACTCTATTCATTTTATCTTGAGTCCCATTCTAGGTAAAATATTCCCAAGGGGGGTAAATATTATAATACCTTAAAACTGGAAAAGGGAAAAGGCCAAAGAGGGCTACTGCTTTAATTCCATGAAACCAGTCTAAGGTTATTGGAAGTTCTACAGGTCATAGACCAATCTCATAGGAAGTGAGAAACTTATTTTACAAATTAAGCCCCAACAATCCATTCTACGATTGAACAAGACGGTCCATCGAATAGAATACTTAGCGTAGAAAGGTCCCGTAGAAAGATCCCAGACTTACTGAAATTTTGAGTTGAAAGTTGAGGTGTACGGATGCAGTCTACAGATCGTGGAAATTTATAGGATCCATAGAAATGGGTCGTAGGATTTGTCCAAATTTTTGCCCCAATCACTCGACCTAAAGTTGACCAGTAAAATCCATAGAAATTTCTACAATTCATAGGCTGAAATTGTATGGTTGACGGACTGTTATTTTAAAGGGTATTTGGGTTTTTTCTAAGCACCTTATTCTTATATTGCATCATTTTAACTGTAAGTAAGCCCCTATAATTGATTCATCCTAAATCTACCCATTCCCAAATTCTTCCCTAAAATTCCCAAAGTCCATCTCCATGGGTTTTCTCTACAAGGCCATCAAGTTTCTAGGGTTCTTAAGTTCAAGTCTCATTTTCATAAATTTTGTACGGCTTTAACATTAACGTATGTAGGGAGTTTACATTGAGTCCCAAGGTTTTCTCGAATTCTCCAAGGTCAATTTTTAATTCAATTAGCTAAGTTTCATTCAATTTCGTATGAGTTCTATTTGTATGAATCTGATTTTTTTATTTTGATCATATTATGATTTTGAATTAGTTACTTGTTTTCCAATCAAATTCATGTGAACCCATGCATTGATCATGATTTTGACTATGAACCCTAATTTGCATGATTTATGAAAAAGTATGAACCTTTGAATAATATTTCATGAAATAATGCATGATTTATGAAACATATTATTTTATGATCTGTGTTGCTATAATATTAACATCAATAAAAATGTGAAAGATATTCTGACAAATAAGAATCATGGATTAGTAACTTAATTGTACTTTTCGATGATTATGACTATGTTGTTCGAATTTAACTTAGCACCGTGAGAACTTTGAGGTGGAGGCTCAAATAGGGTTGTCTCTAGTAGCAACCTCTAGTTCAAAATTAAGTTCCCCCATAGGATTACCTTATATAACCTAGCTAGTGGATACACATATAGCTTATGCCATGATACAAAGTTCTGCCTTGGCAAGTTAACTCTCCCTTCTTGATGTCGGAGTTACACCGGATTCCATGTATAGCTCGCATGGTCTATTGTTGGTTAAAGCTAATTTCTTACAAAATTAATAAAGTGACCTTCAAATTTTTTATGAAACTTTCTTTATAATTTCAAGATACATTGACCATGTTCAAGGTTATGATTCTCTTTAAAGGTTTTTACTATGTTTACATTGGTCATGTACATCATATTTTCGATTATGTCCTCTTATGATCATGTTGTACATTTTATGTACATACTTTGTAGTTAGTACATTTCATTTACTAACTCATACTTGTGTCTACATTATTTCACTAATGTAGGGCTTGATGATTCCTCTTTCCATTTATGGCTAGTGAGCATGAGATATTTATAGACTTGGTGAATCCTCGTGTTCTGAGGACTATGTCTCATTTATTTCTTTTATTATGTTTTTATGTTTTTGATATTGTATGTGGTGTACGGGTTACGTCCTGACCACTCATTTTGATAAAATAGATGGCTTGTGAAGACTATGTTAAAATTCTAATTTCAAGTGTCAAACTCTTTTATTGATACAAAATGCTTTACTTTTGTCTATTACTATGTGTATGTATGTCAAGTGGTTTGTGTAGTGCATCTTGGGGTCTTATGGGTCATGTCACATCTAGGGTGTACTTTAGATCGTGATAGTAGTAACTATTCTTATGAAAAACTTCTTGTCATCTTATGTAGGCAGTATTATAAAAATTAAAATTAAAATAAAAATGTACATGGTGATAAATCGCATACATCCTACTAATGTTGCGTATTAGCTTAAAGAGAGGGAGTAAACTAGGAGTGTTGGGGAAAGAGAAGTGGTGTGAAATGTGTTGTCGAAAGATGTTTGTAAATGCAAATTGTAACGTGTTAAAGCACTTGGAAATATTAGTCACTATTCTTATCCAAAATTAGTTCCTACCCACCCCTAGCCTACATTACAACCCTTATAATCCTATTTGATAATGAACTTTCATATTCTTATACCTGTAGAGTATTACACTAAGGGAAAGCCTATGGTTCATCATGTGTGTCATGTGAATTCATTTTGAGAGTGGGAAAAACTCTATATTTACACCCATTTTTTCATATTTGTTTTTACATATGAGGGGTTATGAATAATTGTCTTGTGGCGAGAGCGCATGCTTGATGAAGGATAGGTGAATTATGTGATTTATTTAATTAGTAATATGTATATGTTTTCTAAGTTGTAGAGCCAATTGTTGAGGTCAGGAGTTTTTGAAGTATCATTTGCGTGTTGATGCTGATGTTGCATGTGTTATCTATGTGAATCATTGTAGTAAGCTTGAATACCTTGAGTCAATAAGTATATCGGAGTTTTCATTATTGTGGATGCAAAGAGTTGTTCGAGGAGGAACAAGTATTTTAGTGTGGGTTATATTTCTATATTACATTTTATACCCATGTTATAACTATGTTCGATAATACATTGTATTGTATTATCATGTTTTAGTAGTGATTGTGTTCATGAACTAACACATGTGATTAGCGATTGTGTAGGATAGAATTGCATAATAATTGAGCTAAAATTGGAGACAAACAAGTTCATCTTGAATATGGAATGAAATTGTATGGAGCGAAGATTATGAATGAGTGTGAAGTGATGAAAAATCAAGAAGGAAGAAGTTGAAGAAAATGGCACGTCATTGAACCAATTCGTGGCACAGAGTTGATATTTTTCTAGAGAATCACTTGGCAGACACCTCAGCGCTAGGTCTGTAGCATAGAGCTGGGAAAGCTTCCTGAGTATTGTAATTTGTAGGCATACACCTCCACGATGGGATCGTTCCTGGGACCTCGATCCCATAGGAATTAACTTTTAGTCTACTATAAATAGGACACTTATGTTTTATTTTAATTATTCTTTACTTGGCTAAGAGCATACAAACAACTTGGAATATGTTTTCTAGGGTCTATTTTATACTCTTTCATCTATTTATTTCCTAAATGTACTTTGGAGAATTAAATTACGAGTTGTAAATCATTTCTTTCTAGGGTTGTGTCTACAAATAATGATAGAGTTATAAAACTTTAGATGAAGTTTGGTTATTAAACTACTTATTCTTGTGTTCATATTCAATTTATTTTGATGCTTGATCAATATTAAAATACAACTATTATCTTGTATTGAACTTGGTAGAGGGATTGAGTGATAGAACACATAACATAAGGTGTTAGATCGTTCTTCAGTAAAATGAAGAGTTAATTTGCAACTAGTATAGGGATATACTTAATTTTCCACACTTGGCTAACAAATGGGAAAATAATATAATGCTCTGGAATTGGTTGATCTATTCCTGCTCAACGATGTAGTTAGGTCTCATAATTTAGTAAAAGGGTTAGAGGATCCGGAGACCATAAGCATATTGTTAAACATATAAATCAATAACTCGATAACCAAGAAGAATCTGAATTCTCATGAAAGTCAAGCACTTTGCATGAATTCTCATGAAAGTCATAGTCCTAAAATTTCCTAAATCTGGATTACAACCCTAGTTTCAACTAAAGTTGTCATTACTTAGTATTGTTTATTTTTCCATTCTGATCTTTAAGTTACAATTACTATTTCAACTTTTTTTCGCACACTTTCATGTAAATGGAATCAAAATTCAAATTGAATATTTACTAGTCAAAATTCATTTGGGTTCAATAATCCGGCTCGTAAGAGTCACCATACTACTTGTTAGATCATGTACACTTTTGTGTGCGATTTGGCGCAATACAGAATTTGTCAATATTTCCACAGTCACAAATTGAATAAAAGTTACTGAAGATTTTCCGATTAGCCACCACGAAGTCCATAAAATCCCCTCTCACTTCAACTCAAGAATGGACATCCTATGAAGCGTACCTCTAGGCCTATAGTGTTCATACTTAATTTGTTGGCGATGCAGCCATTGAGAAATAAAAGCCACAATATCACACTTCATTCGACCCCACCAATAATATTGACTCAAATAACGATCCATCTTAGTAGCTCTAAGATGTATACAATATCTCATATTGTGAGTCGTATTCAATATAGTCTTGATCATATCACTAATACAAGGCACACACATCCCTTGATCTTTAGAACAACCTCAGCATCTATCAGTTCTTCCATTTTTTTTTCCTTGAAACACCTTGCTTAATTTAGCACCCTCAACCAATATGGCCTTGATGTGATCTAAAAATGGAAACCTTACCTCTGCATGAGCCGACAATCTATCGGAAGTTGATAAATAGAGTATTATGAGACTATTAGCTAGAGTTTGAACTTCTCAAGTCAAGAGACACCTCAAAACCTCAAAATAATCCAAACTACCTATGCACTAAGACTTCCTAATTAATGCAAAATATACCATGATAGCCTTACTTCAATGACATAACATTACTATGTCATAATCCTTGAGAAACTCCATCCATCTCTGCTGCATCAAATTCAAATCCCTTTGAGTGAACACATGACGAAGGTTGTGATGATAAGTAAATACACATTCTGAAGTGGAAGTAGGAGCACATCACTATTTGCTTGTGGGATTTCCTTGAAATTCTAATGGTGTTAACAACATTTGAGGCATTATTGATTGATTGAACAAATCAACACTTTTTCTTCCTATTAAGTTGTCATTAAGCGCCAAGAGATTGACTCGTATCTATATTCTAGAGGTGGTTTCTATCTATCGTGTGCCAATGTCTATTATCTCATATTGGGGTTCGCAGTTCACTTCTAGCTTTTGGAGGACCTTGCGGGAGGAGTTGGGAACTCGTTTTGACCTTAGAATAACTTTGCACCCATAAATTTACAAGTACTGGGAGTATACTACTCAGGTTCTTGAGGATACGTTATGGGACTGTGCTTTGGATTTTGGAGTTCATTAGGACTAGTTCTTGCCTTTGGTTGACGCTCTTCGGTTGGTTATTTGATTCTGGGAAAGCTAGGTTGCACGACTGATTTTCTTCATGAGGACTTAGATTTGATTTGAGTTACTTTAAATAGTTTTAGGACAACTTATAATAGGCACCATAGTTATGTCGATCACAGGTGTTAACTTTTGAGGTTTATAGTTGGTGATCGGGTATTCCTGTGTGTGTCGCCCATGAAGGACGTGGTGAGATTTTGGTTGTAGGGCAAGCTAAACTAGGTATTTTAGGCCTTTCAGATCCTTCAAATAGTTGGTGATGTTGCTTATGAGTTGTCCTTACCTTCTGCATTTTTTGCCATCAACCTAGTCTTTCTTGTTTTGATGTTGCGACAGTATATTCCTGATGAGTCTCATATGATCATGTATGATTCGGTTGAGTTTGATGACCGATTGACCTTTGTGGAGGAGCCATTTTCTATTCTCTCTATAAGTGTGTGGTGGTTCCATTTTATAGTCCTTTCTATGATGAAGTTCTAGGCATCTCAAGCTGAGGAGGCTACCTAGGAGACCAAGCATAAGATGCGAGAGAAATTTTCCAACTTGTTTGAGCCTTCAGATACTTCTTGACTTTCACTTTTGTGGGCAAAAGTTCTTTTTAGTAGTGGATGTTGTAATGACCCTCCAAGTAATTTTTGTGAAAATGTTTTATTTTTGTCGTTTAGTGCATTCCTATAGAGACCCTTTCTGTAGATCCCGTGGCTTCCAAGATAATTCTAAGCCTTCCTTTGAATTTTGCTTTAAAATGTAGCTTGGGTGTGGAACTAACTTTTTGTCGATACATTCTTAGTTGGAAGTTTACTCTACTATATTGAGTCCAAAATGTCAAATTTTGTAGGGTAGCATATCTCGTTTGCATGTATGGGAATCCAAACGAATCTCGAGCACCCCATCAGAGAATGTAATACTTTGCAAAACTAGATTCACATCAACTGGTGAAATCAAGTTAACCCTTCACGTTCGTGGGCTCCTTGACTGCAATCATGAATGTTAGGCTCTCTGTGCTTTGCGTTCACGAGGCCTTGGTCGTGATTGTCAGGACCGAGAGAACCCCCTAGTCATAACCGGCGTCTTTGTACTTGAAGAGGCCTTATACAAGCCCTTAGCATATATATTGCATCATTGATAGAATAAAAGGCGGGAAAATTAAAACTTTTGATTTGAAGTTCAACTTCACTTCGCATATATCAAAATATAATCGATAATTGTCTCACATAGACATCTAAACATAAGAGTATTAGAAGTGTTACTTAGCCCTTATATCATTACAAATATTATAAGAGAATACAACAGTCCTTGAAATAGGAAATAGAACAATGTCTTTCAATATAAGCAAAATGAAAAATCTAGATTCATAGGCTTGTCCTCGGACTTTAGGACTCACTAACTTGGGAAAAATCCAATATTCTTTGAGAAATGGCCTTGAATCACCTCAATGGCCCGAACCTACATTTATGTAAAAATAGAAGAGATATGGATTAGTACAAACCACATGTACTAAGTATGGAAACATATGCAAGTAAAACATTTGAAGACATGCACAAATGGACATTTTGTTATAAAAATTGCAAAGTTCACTTTAAAAGCCTTTATGCACATTCCAAGAACATATACTAGTCCATATCACAACAACAATAACAAGCCATATTCATATTCATGTTCAATAGTAACATCATAATAAAGCCACAGTTAACATTTCATATTTAGAGTCCATTTTATCAATACATCACAATATCATACTCATAACCACAATCTAAGTCCACTAGTGCAACGTGTATGTGAAGTCCAATAAACCCACATAAACCAAGCAAACTAGCAAAGAGATCATAAGCATTGTATTTTACCTCATACATCATCAAAACAAGTGTAGTCAACATCATGCATAACAATTTAGACCAAAATCATGTATATCAAGTGAAACCGACATCATACATATCATATATATACATAAAGAACCCACTCCAGAATTCCCCTCAAGGTCCACTTGTGCAATGTATAGGTAAAGTCCCATACCCTCACCTGCACTAAGTAACACCTCTTAAGTTTCTTACTTTCATTCCTTCATTTTAACTTTCATAGGAAACTTCACAATAACCGACATAGACCATGTGAGATAACATGGAATCCAGTTTCATCCCCTCACACGGAAAGAAGGGTGTCCTACTTCACAGGTAAGACATATATATTCATATAGCATCTAGGTGGATCCACTAGCTAGGTTTCCTATGGGGGCACATAGTTAAGGAACTAGGAGGTTATTACTAGAAACCCTCTTTATGCTAATTAGCATTGTAGTTTCTACCTTATGAAAACATCAGCTGAACCTACCTTCCTTTGTGAAGGAACTCCTCTCATTGTCAAGTTCACTCAATGCTAAGATAAATTCCCTTTTTGAACTATCTTTAAGTCTTCCTTAACATTAATTCATAACATAGGTATTAGGAGCTTAACCCCTCATATAACATATTCATAGATCATAGGTTCTTGGATTAGAAAGTCCTTTCATCATAACCCAACATCAAGTGAGAACATTACATCATAGCATAACTATAAGATGTACATATGAATTATCTTCAACCCCTCATAATAATATACCTATCATCTCTCACAACCATCATATTCATAGCATGATAATACATTCATAACTTCATCATTCATACTTCAATTAATCAACATTATCAAAGATAAGCCAACAATACTACAACAACATACTCATGAACTTGAAGGTCTTACGAATGGCCTCCAAGAAACCCTTACAAGATTTCATACCAAATCAATAATATATACCCATCAAATCAATTATCATCATTATATAATAGTCAATTAAGCAAGATCATACTCAAATACATCACCTCTAATCATAATTCAAGAGTTAGAGTTAGGAGGAGAGGGACATTCATGAGTTCTTAGAGAATTAGATCAAAACCCAAACAATACATAATATGAGGAAGTCCATGAAGAAATAACACAATTAACACCAATATAACAATTGATATATTCATCATGTTCAACCAATTCATCAAACAAGATCCAAGATTTATGAAATTGGGAAAGAACATGGGTCCAAGGGAATTTCAAGTGACAACAATAATTACCCATCATTATACACTTAAAAAACCCTAAGTAATAATAATTCATCACAATTGATCCACAATTTTAGTTTTAAAAGAAGATATGTGTAGAGAAAAACCCTTGATTTGGGGGAACTATGAAAACATCTTTGAAGGGAACTCTTGGGGACAGGAATTCCAAGAGTGAAAGAATTCATACCTTAATGAAGACTAAAGCCACGAAATTGAGTAGGAAACTTGGAGAATTGATCTTCTTCTTGAAGCTTCAATGTCCTTCTATCATACCCCGAGAGTATACCCTAGAAGATATGGTAATCTCAGATTTGTAACATGGCGTACTTGACCTCTCGGAGGTCTTGTACAAGCCCTTTGACATCATTCATTGCATACATGTATGAAAAGTAGTGTGAAATTAAAACTTTTCACGTGAATAATATTTCAAAACATCTTTCATATAAAATGATAGAAAATACTAAGTCTATACATACGCCAATCTTAGACTCAAGAATACATGGAACACGGCCCATACAATCGAAATAAAGAAACATAGTCTATTACAATCCTTTTAATGAAAGAAATCTAAAGATAGTAATGTCCTCGAATCAAGTGAGGACATACCCCAACTTTGCTTGAAAGAGTCCTAGATTCCAAGCTTTGCTTCAAGATGCCTCTCACCTTCCACCTACAACTTTAGATATAGATAAAATGTATGGAATTAGTACGATGCATGTACTAAGTATGGCATAATACAAAAAATCATGAGATATGGACATTTGTATCAAATATGCTCTTTTTGAGTAAAACATTATATCATAATATAGAGAACCACATATCACACCAACTTCACATATAAATCACAAATTACAAGTGTAATACTACGGAAGTCTAAAGCCTAATCTATAGCCTAAAATGAGATTCTAAGAATTTCAACATTATTTTAATGTCCAATATAATGTATATAAGGCATTTATAAAGTTTTAGAATCAAAACATCAAGGAACGCCCATGATGTTCGGAAATTAGTGCAAGAGGTGCTAGCGTGCCTTATTCTATTTGACAAGGTTTTGAGAGTTGTAAAATAATGAAATTTGATAGGAAGGTGTCTAAAATGTATTAGAGTTGTTTTGTAGTCAGAACATCCAAGTACGAGTTCCCAAGGACCAACCAAAGTGTCCTTGAGGAGGACCCTTCTTGTTTGGATAAAAGCTGTGAAAAGACAGTGCCATCGACGGTTGCCAACCCATGAGGCGTAGGCCAATCGACGAGGCATCGATGGTCACTTAGACATTTTGGACACTCTCTGACCAAAACTATGGAGGTGCAGCACAGAAGTGACACTGGTTGTCGACTGACCTACGACCCGTAGGTCGGGGTCTCGTAGGTTAGGTCACTGTATTGGCTGCCATGTTTTAATTAATCCAATTAATTAATTAAGTGGTTAGTTAATTATTTAGGGGTTAAGGTAGTTCTAATTAAGTTAGTTAATAACTTCTATAAAGACCCCAAACCTAATTAAACTAAACCCAACTCTCATAATTCCCAAAACCCAATTGCTCTTCCTTCTCTCTTCTTTCTCTCTCCCAAATAGAAGAACTCCTTTGAAGGTTAGGTAAAGGTATAAGGGCTGAATTAACGGTATTTTCTTCATCATTCTACATCAAATTAACAAGGTATGGGATTCCTTTCACCTTTGGGAAGCATTTCCCCAAAGGGTTCCTCCAAATTGATTTCAAAAAGAAGAGTTTTAGATGAGTTTTCTTCTATTACGAAATTGATCCTCCAATTTGGCTTTATTTATTATTTCTTTAGATAATTATGAGTATATTTTGATGTATTGTAATTCAATTGTGCATTTTGATTAATTAACTTAGGTTGTAAAGTAGATCATGAATTTGACATAAGTCCTTAACCCTAGGCTATGAACTAGTGATGATTTGTGGTGTAGTGATTAAATTGACTTCATTATTATGTTGATTACTATTGTATGATGATGTTACACACATTTTTGGGCTGAATTGGATGGTTGATGGTAAAACCTTGATGATGGCTTGTGAAGGAGAGTGGGGTAAGTCTTGTGATTTCAATCCTTTACTTCAATTATGATTACTTGTGTTTAGTGATGAAGTTATAGTGAAGTATACCTTGTGATAAGATTGATTAGGGTTGGTATGATGTTGAATTGGAATGTTTTGATTTATGACTTGTGAGTTGTTGGCTAAGATTTATTTATATATGGATGGTGATGAATTACCTATGTGCCTTATCATAATGTGATTATGTAAATGTGCTAACCTCACATGTATGAATTGTAACGAAATGACAATAATCATGCAATTCCTATTGAGCTATGATACTAGCTAGTGGATACACATAGATGTTATGTTCATGTTATGGTACTACCTTGGCAAGTAGTCCGCCTTCTTTCGGTGTATGGTTCCATGACAACGGATTCCACATTGGCTCATGTGGTCTATGTCGGTTAAGGCAAGATAAGTAAAATAAAATAATAAAGTGAACTCCAACTAGGATGACTTGAGGATTTAACTTAGTCTAGGTAAGGGTATGGGACTCTACCTATACATTGCACTAGTTAGCCTTGAGGGAAGTCTCTATTGCTAAAGTATGATGATGTTTACTCTTAATGATATAATTTGTGAAGTTGGGCATTGCTTATGGTTCTTGTTCACTTTACTTGATTGAGTGAGGTTAGTGGACCTTACTTGGCCATTGCACTAGTGGACTTAATAGGAGTGAATGAGTGATGGTCTTGCTTTTGTTATGATGTTATGAACTCTTATACATGCTTTTTGATATTATAACTTGATGATATAGTTGTCTTGGCTATGTGCTCAATTATGTTGATATACATGTTGACTTGATTAGACTTGATATTGTTCATTTTGTGATGTACATGATCTTAACTTAATGTATATGTGCTTATTGACTTGTATTGGTTCTTGAATGTGCATAAGGTGTTTTCAAAGTAAATTAGCATACTTTAATGAAATGTCCCTTTTTAGCATGATTTCTATGTTGGATGTGCATATGGTCCCATATATAGTACAAGTGATGTGCTAACCCCGTTTCTCCCTTTTTCCCCAACATTTTATGTTCCGGTTGTTGAAGGGTTCGTGAAGACATTTGAAGAAGCCTTGGATCCTCATTCTCCAAGTTGGGTAGGTCCTTACCACTCCGAGGACAATGCCACTTTCTAGCTTTGGATGTTGACTAGTCTTAAAGACACTTTGTTCATTATATTTCATTTGAGTATTATGATTGTAGAGCCTATATGTGTCTTGATTGGTATTGATGTATGGGCTATGCCTAATTGTTATACTCTTGTTTATATGGTTTAATATGAGACATCCGTTTTAAGACTATGTTATGTATCTTATTTATATATGTTCATAAAAGTAGAAGACTATGTATTCTTTTTATACGAAGGGTCTATGTATACTCATAAAAATATATTATTTGTAAGCGAGAGGTCTAAGTAAACCTCATGAAGTAGTGTAGATGACAGTTTTAAATTTTCCGCGTTTTTAACCTATGAATGTAATGACGAATGCTAAGAGGCGGGTCTTTGTCCTCCTTGAGGACGACGACGCCGGTTGCGTCTAGGGGGTACTTTCCGGATGTGACAAACTTTGTATCAGAGTATGAGGTTGAATATCTCTAGAAATGATGTCTCATTAAACCACGTCTATGTAGATTCTTATTCATAATTGTGAAGCGCGCCACACTTATGAATGAGAGACTATATGATGCTTAGAAACTCTCATCTCCTTGTATTCCTATGTGTGCCTCTAGAGTTTTGTTATGTTCTTTCACCTAAACCTTGTATCGTGGTTATAGGTATGAATACTCAAAGAGCAGCTGCTACAAGGGCCGAGGATGAAATGAAAAATGTGGGAGCTCAAGAAAACCAAGTGCCTCCACTTGAAGAAGTTGCTATGGGTGATCAAGTTCTGGTTGTTTCTCCACCGATGACCGATGAAGAGATAAGGGTGGATTTTCTCACTTTAACCAAATCCATGACCTCTCAAGCTAATGTCGTCACTTCACAAGTCCAAGCCATGACGTCCCAAATGAATAGGGAGGTTGGACCTCGAGTGCCTCATTATGCTAGCAATATGGCCTCTCGTTTGAGAGACTTTACTAGGATGAACCCACTTATGTTCTTTGGGTCAAAGTCGGATGAGAACCCTCAAGATTTCCTCGATGAGGTCTATAAGATTATCTATGCTATGGGTGTGACCTGAATTGAGAAGGCCGAGTTGGCATCTTATCAGCTTAAAGATGTGGCCCAAACTTGGCATGTGCAATGGAGGTATAATAGGGCACTAAGAGATGGTCAGGTGACTTGGGAGATCTTCAAGAAGGCTTTTCTTGATAGGTTATTTCCTAGAGAAATGAGGTAAGCTAAGGTGGAAGAATTCATCAACATTTGTCAAGGAGGTATGAGTGTACTTGACTACTCTATGAAGTTAACTATAATGTCCAAGTATACTCCGTCCTTGGTCTCAAACCCAAGGGATGAGATGAGCCGCATTCTTATGGGGGTGTCCAATGATTTAGTGGAAGAATGTCATTCGGCTATGCTTCATGATAATATGAATATCTCTTGTCTCATGATTTATGCTCAAAAAGTGGAAAGAACTAGGTTAAGGAGAAAGAGTAGGAAGGCCAAGTCTTATGAAGGTGGTTCCCCTAAGGGTAGGCTTGACATTCAGACAAGCCTAGGTTCAAGAAGAGGTTTTCTAGTAAAGTTCCTACAAAATATCCAAAGGCTCGTGATGATACGGTGTCTAACCCTAAGTCTCAAAACGGAAGAGGTACTAGCTCAAAAAGCAAGAAGACAACTTGTGGAAAGTGTGGCAAGAAACATTATGGTGATTGCCTTGTTAGGACGGAAAATTGCTATGGGTGTTGCAAGAGTGGCCACAAGGTTAAGGACTGCCCAAATGTAAAGGGTCAAGACAAAGGAAGTGGACAAGCTCAAGCTAATTGTTCTAATGTGTATGCTCCAAAGAAGAATCACTTTTATGCACTTCGCTCAAGGGGTGAACAAAAGAGTTCTCCCGATGTCGTGGTCGGTATGTTACAAGTCTTCTCTATTGATGTTTGTGCTTTCCTTGATACGGGTGCTACATTATCTTTTATTAGCCCCTTGGTAGATAGAAAGTTTAATATTTTGCCCGATATCCTAAATGAAGCTTTCATGGTAACTACCTAATAGGCGAATCGGTGGTTGCAACGAGGATATATAGAAATTCTCCTATAATGTTGCCCGATAGAGTTGCTTATGTTGAATTAGTAGAACTTGATATGGTCAATTTTGATGTCATCTTGGGGATGGATTGGTTGCATGATTGTTTAGCTTCCATTGATTGTAGAACAAGAATTGTCAAGTTCAATTTTCCAAATGAACCCGTTTTAGAGTGGAAGGGGAAAATTTCATTCCTAGAGGTCGTATCATCTCTTGTCTTAAGGCTTGTAAAATGATCTCAAAAGGGTGT
Organism: Solanum sitiens; assembly: GCA_016801875.1. Lineage (NCBI taxonomy): Eukaryota > Viridiplantae > Streptophyta > Magnoliopsida > Solanales > Solanaceae > Solanum > Solanum sitiens. The sequence continues at coordinate 2,582,670 of JABWTJ010000073.1, read as the reverse complement.
TTATACCACATTTTAAGATTCAAAGCTATAGACTCCAAAATCCTCCCATTGAGTTAGTCCCCGTAGTGAAGGAATATCTGGAGGTCTTTCCTAATGATCATCCCCGAATCCCTCCTGAACGGGAAATTAATTTTGGTATTGACTTGATACCGTTACCACTCATTTCAATTCATCTTTATTGCATGGCTCTGGCCGAATTGTAAGAGTTGAAGGCTCAACTCAAATACTTACTAGACAAAGGCTTCATTAGACCTATTATTTCTCCATGGGGTGCACCAGTTTTGTTTCTGAAGAAGAAGGATGGGTCCCTTATAATGTGCATTAATTATCGCCAACTCAATAAAGTCACTATTAAGAACAAGTATCCTCTCCGTCCGACTGACGACTTGTTTGATCAACTCCAAGAGGCAAGCTACTTTTCTAAGATTGACTTGAGATCGGGGTATCACCAACTTAGGGTGAGAGGTGAGGATATACCAAAAATGGTATTCCGAACTAGATATGGTCACTATGAGTTCTTAGTAATGTCCTTTGGTCTCACTAATGCCCCGGTGGCGTTTATGGATCTTATAGATAGGGTGTTTTGAAGTTACCTAGACTCATTTGTCATTGTCTTCATTGACGACATCTTGGTATATTCGAAAAATGAGGGTGAACACATGGATCATTTGAGAGTGGTTTTGCAAGTGCTTAAGGAGAATCAACTATTTGCCCAGTATAAAAAATGTGAGGTTTGGTTGAGGTCGGTGGCGTTTCTTGGTCATATCATCTCTAGTGAGGGAGTTGAGGTTGATCCAAGGAAAACCAAAACGGTCAAGAATTGGCCTAGGCCATTGACTCCAACCGATATTAGAAGATTTTTGGGTCTAGCGGGATATTATAGGAGGTTTGTGGATGGTTTAGCATCCATTGCATCTCCCTTGACTACCTTCACCCAAAAGAGTACAAAATTTGAGTGGTCGGAGGCATGTGAAAGAAGTTTCCAAATCTTGAAAAAGAGGCTTACCTCCGCTCCGGTGTTGACTTTACCGGAGGGTACCAAGGGCTTCGTTGTATATTGTGATGCATCCCGAGTGGACTTAGGGTGTGTTCTTATGCAACATGGGAAAGTAGTAGCCTATGCTTCTAGACAACTTAAGGCGCATGAGAAGAATTATCCAACTCATGATCTTGAGTTAGCGGCCGTGGTATTTGCCTTAAAAATATGGAGGCATTATTTGTATGGTGTCCATGTTTATGTGTATACCGACCACAAGAGTCTTCAATATGTGTTTACTCAAAAGGAGTTAAATCTCCGACAAAGAAGGTGGTTGGAATTATTGAAGGATTACGACATGAGTGTTCTCTACCACCCCGGCAAAGCCAATGTGGTTGCGATGCTCTAAGTCATATGACCATGGATAGTGTGTCTCATGTAGAAGAATCCAAGAAAGACCTAGTGAAAGATGTTCATAGGTTGGCTAGATTGGGTGTTAGATTGGAAGATTCTCCGAATGGTGGTTTTATGGTCCATCATAACTCCGAATTATCTTTGGTGGTTGAGGTGAAGTCTAAACAACACCTTCATCAACCATTGATGGAGTTTAAGGATTCGGTTCTTGGTAAGCTAAATGAGTCATTCTCTTAAGGGGGATGATGTCTTGAGGTATCAAGGAAGGTTATCTGTGCACAATGTTGATGACTTGAGAAACTTGATTCTTGAGGAAGATCATGGTTCCCGTTATTCCATTCATTCGGGTTCTACAAAGATGTATCATGACCTTAAGGAAGTGTTTTGGAGGTAAGGCTTAAAAGGGGACATAGCGGAATTTGTAGCAAAATATCCAAATTGCCAACAAGTGAAAGCCGAACACTAAAAGCCGGGTGGTTTACTTCAAGAAATCCAAGTTCCCACTTGGAAGTGGGAAGATATTAATATGGATTTTGTAGTAGTTTTGCCTCGGACGCAAAAGCAACATGACTCCATATGGGTGGTGATGGATAGGTTGACCAAATTTGCTTATTTTATTCATGTCAAGTCCACATACTCGGCGGAGGATTATGCAAGGATCTTTATAGATGAGATTGTTTTTTGCCATGGTATTCCGTTATCCATCATATCAGATAGGGGTGCACAATTCACATCTAGGTTTTGGAGGTCATTCCAAAAAGGGTTGGGTACCAAGGTAAAGCTAAGCACCGCTTTTTATCCCCAAACGGATGGTCAAGTGGAGCGTACTATTCAAACCCTTGAGGATATGCTTAGAGCTTGTATAATTGACTTCAAGGGAAATCGGGATAAACACTTGCCCTTGTTTGAGTTTTCCTATAACAATAGTTACCATTCATCTATATCTATGGCTCCTTTTGAGGCCTTGTATGGAAGGACATGTAGCTCTCCAATTAGATGGTTTGAATTGGGTGATTCTTCACTTTTGGGTCCCGATTTGATTGATAAGACTTTGGATAAAGTGCATATGATAAGGAACCACTTGAAAATACCCTATAGCCGGCAAAAGTCTTATGCCGACCATAGGAGAAGAGACTTAGAGTTTGAAGAAGGTCATAAGGTGTATCAAATTTCACCTATGAAGGGTGTGGTGAGATTTCGCAAGAAAGGAAAGTTGAGTCATCGTTATGTGGGTCCCTATGAAATTATACAAAGGGTTGGCAAGGTTGCATATGAGTTGAAGTTACCTAGTGAATTGGCTTTGATTCATCCGTTGTTTCATGTCTCCATACTTAAGAAGTATATCGGTGATCCTGAGTCCATTCTTCCTGTTAAGGGTCTAGGTGTTCAATAGAACCTCTCCTATGAGGAGGTTCCGGTTGAAATCCTTGATAGACAAGTAAAGAAGTTAAGGAACAAGGAGGTGGCTTCCGTAAAGGTGTTATGGAAGAACCACCTCGTTGAGGGTGCAACATGGGAGGGCGAGGCTGACATGAAGTCCCGTTACCCTCATCTATTTGATAACTAAGGTTAGTTGTTCCTATTTATAGTACAAAAATAATGAGTTTATTTTGAAGTTGCCTTGATTTTTTATCAAATAGTGAATTTTATGCTTTATCACAGTGTCTTACAGTGATTTGTGCCCTTTGAAATAAAAGCTTCTAAGAAAATATTTTTTTTATTTGAACTTATGTGGTGTATTTTGGTATGTTGTGCCTGCATGAGTTGTATTGAGCATGTTGATATGTGTTGAAGAAAGCTTTGGGATAATAAATGAGCATGTAATGAATGTTGAACTTTTAGAAGTTGAAAATGATGTTTTGAGTTGCATGGTGTAAAAGGTCATGTGGTTATGTTGATTTAAATTGTAACTCATGTTTTTATATGTTGTTGTTGGTTGGGCTGCTATGTTGACTCTATTCATTCATTTTAAAGAATTTTAGTGTCATTCGGGGATGAATATTCCTACGGGGGATAATGTAATACTCCAGAAGTCTAAAGCCTAATCTAGAGCCTAACATTAGAGTCTAAGAGTTGTAACATTGTTTTAAGGTCAAATACAATGTATATAAGACATTAAGGAAGTTTTAGAATCGAAACATCAAGGAACGTCCATTACGTTCGGAAATTAGTGCAAGAGGTGCTAGCGTGCCTTAGTCTATTAAACAAGGTTTTAAGAGTCGGAAAATTATGTGGTGGAACGGTGTATAAAACGATTAGAGTTTGTTTGTATTCAAAACGTCTGGCTACGACACCCCAAGGACCAACCAAAGGGTCATTGAGGAGGACCCTTCTTGTTTGACTAAAAGCTGTCAAAAGACAGCGCCATCGACGGTTGCCAACCCACGATGCATACGTCAATCGACGAGGCATCGATGGTCACTTAGCCATTTTGGACAAGGTTCCATTTTGGACTCTCTGTGACCAAAACGACGGAGGTGCAGCATGGAAGGGACACTGGTCGTCGACTGACCTACGGCCCATAGGTTGGGGTCTCGTAGGTAAGGTCACCTGTGTTGGCTGCCACGTTTTAATTAATCAAGTGGTTAGTTAATTATTTAGGGGTTAAGGGAGGTCTAATTAAGTTATTCAATGATAAAGACCGCAAACCTAATTAAACTAAGCCCAACTCTCATAATTCCCAAAACCCAATTGCTCTTCCTTTTCTCTTCTTTCTCTCTCCTAAATAGTAGAACTCCATTTAAAGCTGGGTCAAGGTCTAAGGTCTGCAATAAGAGGATTTTCTTCATCATTCTCCATCAAATTAACAAGGTATGGGATTCCTTTCACCTTTGGTATTCCTTTCCCCAAAGGGTTCCTCCAAATTGATTTCAAAAAAAAAGAGTTTTAGATGGGTTTTCTTTTATTACGAAATTGATCCTCTAATTGGCTTTGTTTATGATTTCTTTAGATAATTATGAGTAGATTTTAATTTATTGTAATTCAATTGTGATATTTCTTTATTAATTAACCTAGTTTGTGAAGTAGATCATGAATATGACATAAGTCCCTAACCCTAGGCTATGAACTAGTGGTGATTTGTGGTGTAGTGATTCAATTGACATCATTATTGAGTTGATTACTATTGTATGATGATTGTACACCCATTGTTGGGTTGAATTGGATGGTTGATGGTAAAACCTTGATGATGGCTTGTGAAGGAGATTGGGCTAAGTCTTGTGATTTCAATTCTTTACTTCAATTACGATTACTTGTGTTTAGTGATGAAGTTATATTGAAGTATACCTTGTGATAAGATTGATTAGGTTTGTTATGATGTTGAATTGGAATGTCTTGATTTATGACTTGTGAGTTGTTGGCTAAGATGTATTGACATAAGGATGGTGATGAATTACCTATGTGCCTTATCATAATGTGATTATGCAAATGTGTTAACCTCACATGTATAAATTGTAACGAAAGGACAATACTCATGCAATTATTATTGAGCTATGATGATGACTATATAAGGGGTAGACCCTATGACCTAAACTAAGTTAGGATTATTAACGAAAGACATTTCAAAAGGGACTCTAGCTTAGCACCAAGTGAACTAGAGTGAGGAATGTCCCTCCCATATGGGGAAGGTAGGATAAATAATCTACTCATGATATTGGAGACTATAATGCATGTAGCATAAAGTGGGTCCCAACTACATCTCCTAGATCTTGAACTATGTTTCCCCCATAGGAATACTAGCTAGTGGATCCACATAGATTCAATGTTCATGTTTTGGTACTACCTTGGCAAGTAGGCTGCCTTCTTTTGGTGTAGGTTTCCATGAAACCGGATTCCACATTGGCTCATGTGGTCTATGTCGGTTAAGGCAAGATGTTACCAAAAGTAAAATGAAATAATAAAGTGGACTCTAACTAGGATGACTTGAGGGGTTTGACTTAGTCTAGGTATGGGTATGGGACTCTACCTTTAAATTGCACTAGTTAACCTTAAGGGAAGTCTTAGAAGGATGTTCTTATGTGCTTATATACTTATAAATGTAAATGATATGCATATGATGATCTTACATGGTAATGGAACAATGTGATGTTGGTTTCACTTATGAACATGTGATTGGTCTCTATTGCTAAAGTATGATGATGTTACTCTTAATGATATAATATGTGAAGTTGGGCATTTCATATGGTTCTTGTTGAGTTTACTTGGTTGAGTGAGGTTATGGGGCCTTACTTGGCCATTGAACTAGTGGACTTAATAGGGGTGTATGAGTGATGGTCTTGCTTTGGTTATGACGTTATGAACTCTTATAAATAATTGTTGATATTATAACTTGATGATAGAGTTGTCTTGGTTATGTGCTCAATTATGTTGATATACATGTTGACTTGATAAGACTTGATATTGTTGATCTTGTGAAGGGTTCATGACGACATTTGAAGAAGACTTGGAACCTCATTCTGCAAGTTGGGTAGGTCCTCACCACTTCGAGGACAATGCCACTTTCTAGCATTGGATGTTGACTAGTCTTAAAGACACTTTGTTCATTCTCTTTCATTTGAGTACTATCATTGTATAGATTATATGTGGTTTTATTTGTATTGATGTATGGGTTATGCCCAATTGTTATACTCTTGTTTAGATTGCTTAATATGAGACATCCGTTTTAAGACTATGTTATGCATCTTGTTTATATATGTGCCAAAAACGTAGAAGTCTAAGTAAACCTCATGAAGTAGTGTAGATTAAAAGTTTTAAATTTTCCGCGTTTTTACCTATTAATGTAATGACGAATGCAAATAGGCTAGTCTTAGTCCTCTTTGAGGATTACGCCGGCGTTTGTGTCTAGGGGGTACTTCCCGGATGCACAAGAAGATAGCATCAAGAACACATCAAAAACACATAAAGATGAGACCCTCTTACCAAAGGTGATTCTAAGTCTCACTTGAGTGTGTTATGAAGCGACCGCTCATACAATCCCTTCACACACACCAAAGAGATCATTTAGACTACCTAAGATAAGATTATTCCCATTTCATTAATCAAACTCCTTACCTAGATACTCTAAGACTCACCTAAGCAAGAGAATAAGAGAACGCCCATGCACCCTCTCCAAACCTACCTAAGCAATCTTCAAAGCTACTCTCGATACTTGCCTTTTCATTAACATGCCTTCACTTAAGTCATTATGTTCATTATACCATTTAATAAACATTCACCATTTAAAGACATTCACATAATTGTCTAGGAGAAGACCTAGGGACTCACATACTAATATCTTCAAAGCCTAATCGTGCAATGTCTAGATAGCGTCCCATTCCACAACCTAAACTTCATAGAACTTATCCAACACTAACATGTATCCCACATGATGAAAATAGGAAATAACCGACATAGACCATACTAGCTATGCATGGAATCCGGAGTCATGAACCTAATCCGATGGAGGGTATTCTACTTGCCAATGGTAGAACTTGGACACATCCCATGTAGGCACATGGTTAAGGAATATCAAGCGTTTCTTTGTTCTCTAATGTCATCATACTTAGAACAACTTCCCAAGAATACTCACTTGGTGCTAACCTTTGTTCTCATAGAGTAATTCAATAAAGGAGCATATGAAGAGGTTCCATATCTTGTTCATAACTAAATCACATTACATCTTACAAAAGAGGGTCCACTACGGCTACCTACAATGGCTAAGAGGATTGCTCAATGAATTTCCTTAGGATGATTTTATGTCGTTCCAGCCAATCAACCCTAAGTCCATCATTCACATGAGAAGGACACCATTATGACTTTTAACTTCAAGGATATCATGACCTTCATTCTAAAAGGTTTCACATAAATGACCTTCTTTGTTATATTCAAGATCATATTCCATTCATACATATATCTTCATGAAAAAGGGTGCTCTTACCTACTAAGTCAAGGACTCATATTCACATTTTTCATGTATCAAGTAAGGGACATAAGTCTCCCAAAACAAGCCACACTTCATTATCATCTTATCACATGTAAAATATCATTCATGTAGCATATAGGGTCAACTAAGTATACTTCCAAGTCACCCTACATACTTCTATAGAATCATTATCATAACTCATAATAATGATCATATAGTTAACTAGGAAGATTGACACTTCAACATCAAGTATACACATAGAAGGCATCACTATAGTCTATCATGATCACATATAGTCACTTACAAGAACATATACTTTTACTTCACATTTACACATAAGTCATCAAGACCTTCACCATATTCACATATACAAGTTATAGCAACATAATATCATAATTCATGAAGTAACGCTGACGAGGCCACATTGTTTCACAATTCATAAAGTAATGACGACGAGGCCACATAGTTCACTAGTATAACACCTAAGCACCGGCACCATAAGTGGACCATACAATAATCATCATAATTAAATACCTATCCTACACAATTTAGAGAGAGTTAGGGAAGCATACCACCAATCCAATCTCACAACTTCAATCCATAGCCAATTCAACCAACTCCATACTCAAAGGCTCTTACCAAAAACCATGATCACCAATTCAATCCAATAATCTCAATAAACAATGAATCCAAAGTAATATAATACAATTTCATCAATTTAGGTCATCCTACATATGATTCTAATATAATTCATTCATAATTTAATATCCCAAAGTAAACTACAGAAGAATTCAATAGTATAGAGACATGATCAATTCACCCATAATATAGTCAAAACTAGAATTGCATGATTTGCATGGGTTCATAGATTTTTTAGGTTAAAATCATCAAACTAACATCAATTCAATCATAATATAATGATTCAAAACTTTTTATGGAAGAACCCATGGCTAGATCACAATTTAGAAGTTCATCATTTGAGAATGTCTTGGAAAACCACTTTGAAGTTTGGCTCCTTGAAGAAAAGAGATTCAAGGATCAAAACCATACCTTAATTGATGCTAGACCACAAAAATTAAGAAGATTTGATAGAGAAACCAACTTCCAAGCTCCAACCTCCCTTCAAGCTTCAGTGGTGTTCTAGAGAGTTCTTTAGAGGTTTTGGGGTTTTGATTTTGAAAATGTGAATTTATCTAAGTGGTTTAGACTTATAAACCCACTTAAAATACCTAATATAACCTTAAGAAATGGTCCAACTAATTTTAGGAAGGCTAGGTGAAAACCCTATGCTCTTAAGTTTGCCGAGACCCTGCAGAAAAACTGCAGGTCTCAAACGACGGCCACCACTGACGCCCCGTGGACCCACCAAAGGACCGTCTTGATGGTCTATGGTTTGGGTCAGAGGCTATATAATGGGATCACAAGGTCCCCATCCAAAGTGTAAACCTACTCCCCAAACGACAAGGCGTCGACTGACCTACTGGGCGTCGATTGCCCTTTGTTGGTGGGACTTGTTTTTATAGCTTTTGGCTAGAAGTTGGGTCCTCCTCAAGGACCCTTTGGTTGGTCCTTGGAGAGTTTTACCTGTAATTTTCCAACCCAATTGTACTCGTACACATGTTAAGGACCTCTGACATAAATTTCATCCAAAACGAACACGTAAAACTTGACGAAACACACTAAGTCACACTAGCATGTTTCAAGGCAAACCTCGAACGTGATGGACGTTCTTGGACGTTTGACCTCCAAACTTTACCAAACTTTAGACACTGCCTCCTAACATCATTTTAACCCATTTTAGGACTTTAAAACCTTATCACACAAGTTTTAGGGTCTAGATCCACCTAAGCCGTTTTAGAGGTGTTACATTCTCCCCCACTTGGACAACATTCGTCATCGAATGATACTTGCTTCATTTTAAACATTATCAAGAGATAATAAACTCAATAATATCAGCACATAACCATACCAAACCATACACAATACACATATTTAGGAGGAACACCAATTTCACATACATAAGAGACTCAAAACACAACAAGAGAATAGAAACAAATCTACAACTTGTTATGCAATAAGATTCACATTCTTTGTTTCAAATAGGAGGAACTCCTTCTCCACACATTACCTTACTCATATACATCAATTATATACACATTATAACGATTATCAAAATCGTTACAGTGAACTGCCAAAGCAGTACAATGAATCATGCTCAAATTTCCAAAAATGCAACCCTTAAGCAATTTATGATGAACGGATGACAATATGAGAGATAAAACCATATAAACTCATTTCACAACATAAATATAACTTCATAAAATGCACAATGCAAGGAATCAATGAAATTCAATTTCAACAAGACTCATAAACACAATGCAACATGCAACATGCTACTATGACTTTCTATCTCTCAAGCTTTAATTCAATAGAAGAGAAGATACAACAAATCACAACTCCACTCTCACCATACTCCCCCACTTAGAAGTAACTCATAAAACTAAAGAGAAAACAAGGACTTAGCAACATCATCATCATCCGGCTTTGAGCCTTTTGTCCGGAGAGCATAGAAGTGAGTCCTCTTTAGAACATCACCTTCCGGGGCACTAGGAGGATCTTGATTAGTCTCTCTTCCTTTAGCCTCCATAGAAGGACAATCGTTCACCTTATGTCCATCATTACCGCAACCAAAGCAATTCCTGGTACCAACTAGACATTTCCCATAGTGCTTCTTCACACAAGTAACACAAGTAGGCTTACCATTTTGAAAACCACTAACCTTCTCAAGTTTGACCTTAGGAGCACTAGGTCCATCTTGCATTGGAGCCCTCTTCTTGAACCTAGCTTGGTTTTTCTCATTGTATCCACTCCTCTTCAAATTCCTTTATATCCTACTAAGCCTGGACTCTTCAATGGATTGAGCATACACCATAAGCCTAGACAAGTTCATATCATTGTGGAGCATGGCCGTACATCACTCTTCTTTCACAAGGTCGGCCAAACAAGTTACAAACCTACTCATGTCATTCCTAGGGTTAGACACCAAGGATGGAGCATATCTAGACAACATGGTAAACTTCAAGGAATACTCCTCAAAACTCATATTACCTTGCTTAAGGTTAATGAACTCTTCAACCCTCACCTCCCTCCGCTCACGGGGAAGTACTTTTCTAAGAAAGCCTCCTTGAACTCCTCCCACTATATAGGACCCGACTCAACCGGCCTATTATCTTTCCATTGATTGTACCATACTTGAGCAACATCTCTCAATTAGTACGAAGCTAACTCCGCCTTCTCCCTAGAAGTCACCCCAATGGCACTCAACACCTTATACACACCATCAAGAAACTCTTGGGGATCCTCTCCCACCTTAGAGCCAATAAAGATAGGGGGATTCATCCTTACAAGGTCTATTAATCTAGAGGTAATGGTACTCTCCAAAGCATACACCCTAGGCCCAATGTTTCTAGTCACATGAGTGGTCATAGCTCGGTCTAGGGCAAGTAAAGTCTCTCTAATCTCCTCAATAGTAATGTCTGGGGGAACCACCGAGACATCATTACCTTCACCTCCCATAGTGACTTGATCACCTTGGTGAGGAACTTGAGCATCTTGAGGGACTTGAACTCCTTTTGGAGCTAGTCCACCTTGGGGAGCTTCCTCTTGCACTCCTTCCTCCAACCTTCTTGCAGCCATCCCTCTAGTATTCATTTTCCTATAGCACAAGGAAAAATATTAAGAAACTACACTCATAACCTTTTTACTCTACGGCATGACACAAGAGTAGAAAAGAAGGGAACCTCTATCGTCCTATAGCCTCTCGCTCATGGATGTGTCGCGACTCACACCAACGAACAAGACTCTCTTGATGTGTCTTTTTGAGTCTTTTTCATTCATAAATACTACTTCATAATCTCTCCTCTGATACCAAATTTGTCACACCCCAAGAGTACACACTAGATGATATAGTAATCTCAAATTTGTAGCATGGCGTACTTGACTTTTCGGAGGTCTTGTACAAGCCTTTTGACATCATTCGTTGCATACATGTATGAAAAGTAGTGCGGAATTAAAACTTTTCACATGAATAATATCTCAAAATATCTTTCATATAAAATGATAGAAAATAGTAAGTCTCAACATATGCCAATCTTAGACTTAAGAATACTTAGTACATGGCCCATACAATCTAAATATAGAAACTTAGTCTAATACAATACTTTTAATGAAAGAAATATAAAGATAGTAATGTCCTCGAATCAAGTGAGGACCTACCCCAACTTTGCTTGAAAGAGTCCTAGATTCAAGCTTTGCTTCAAGATTCCTCTCACCTTCCACCTATAACTTTATATATAGACAAAATGTATGGAATTAGTACAATGCATGTACTAAGTATGGCATAATGCATAGAATCATGGGATATGGACATTTGTATCAAATATGCTCTTTTTGAATAAAACATTATATCATAATATATAGAGAACAACATATCACACCAACTTCACATATAAATCACATATTACAAGAAAGCATCAAGAACACATCAAAAACACATAAAGATGAGACCCTACTACCAAAGTTGATTCTAAGATCACCTGAGTGAGTTACGAAGTGATCGCCCATACATTCCCTTCACACACACCAAAGAGATCCTTTAGACTACCTAAGATAAGATTATTTCCATTTCATTAATCAAACTCCCTACCTAGAATTACTCTAAGACTCACCTAAGTAAGACAAAAAGAGAACACCCATACACCCTCTCCAAGCCTACCTAAGAAATCGTAAAAGCTACTCTAAATACTTGCCTTTTTCATTAACATACCTTCACTTAAGTCATTATGTTCATTATACCATTTAAGAGACATTCAACATTTAAGTACATTCACATAATTGTCTTGGAGAAGACCTAGGGACTCACATACTAATATCTTCAAAGCCTAATCGTGCAATGTCTAGATAGCGTCCTATTCCACTACCTAACCTTCATAGAACTCATCCAACACTAACATGTATACCACATGATGAGAATAGGCAATACCCAACATAGACCGTACTAGCTATGCATGGAATCCGGAGTCACGAACCTACTCTAATGGAGGGTGTTCTACTTGCCAATGGTAGAACTAGGACACATCCTATGTAGGGACATGGTTAAGGAATATCGAGGGTTTCTTTGTTATCTAATTTCATCTTACTTAGAGCAACTTCCCAAGCATACTCACTCGGTGCTAGCCTTTGTTCTCATAGAGTAATTCAATAAAGGAGCATATGAAGAGGTTTCATATATTGTTCATAACCAAATCACATTAGACCTTACCAAAGAGGGTCCACTAAGGCTACCTACAATGTCTATGGAGATAGCTCAATGACTTTCTTAAGGATGATTTCATGTCGTTCCAGCAAATCAACCCTAAGTCCATCATTCAAACAAGAAGGATACCATTACGACTTTAAACTTCAAGGATATTTTAACCTTCATTCTAAAAGGTTTCACATAAATGACCTTCTTTGTTATATTCAAGATCATATTTCATTCATACGTATACATTCATGACAAAGAGTGCTCTAACCTACTAACTCCAGGATTAATATTCACATTCTTCATGTATCAAGTAAGGGACATAAGTCTACCTAAACAAGACACATTTCGTTATCATCTTATTACATGTACAATATCATTCATGTAGCACATAAGGTCAACTAAGCACACTTTGAAGTCACCCTACACACTCTATAGAATCATCATCATATCTCATAATAATGATCATATAGTCAACTAGTAAGCTTCACACTTCAACACCAAGTATACACATACAAGGCATCACTATAGTCTATCATGATCACTTATAGTCACTTAGGAGAACATATACTTTGACTTCACATTTACACATAAGTCATCAAGACCTTCACCATATTCACACATACAAGTTATAGCATGATAATATCATAATTTATGAAGTAACGCCGATGAAACCACATTGCTTCACAATTCATAAAGTAATGCCGACGAGGCCACATAATTCACAAGTATAACACCTAAGCAACGCCACCATAAATGACCATACCAATCATCATCATAAACTCAAGACCTATCCTACACAATATAGACAGTATTAGAACAGCATACCACCAATCCAATCTCACAACTTCAATTCATAGTCAATTCAACCAAGTCCATACTCAAAGGCTCTTACCAATGTCATGATCACCAATTCAATCCAATAATCTCAATATATAATGAATCCAAAGTAATACAATACAATTTCATCAATTTATGACAGCCTATATATGATTCTCACATAATTTTTTCATAATTCAATAGCCCAAAGTAAACTACACAAGAATTCAATAGTATAGAGACATGATCAATTCACCCATAATATAGTCAAAATTAGGATTGCATAATTTGCATGGGTTCATAGAGTTTTTAGGTTAAAATCATCAAACTAACATCAATTCAATCATAATACAATGATTCAAAATGTTTTATGCATGAACCCATGGCTAGATCACAATTTAGAAGTTCATCTTTTGAGAAAGTCTTGTAAAACCACTATTAAGTTTGGATCCTTGAATAAAAGATATTCAAGGATGAAAACCATAACTTAATTGATGCTATACCACGAAAATTGATAATATTTGATGGAGAAACCAACTTCCAAGCTCCAATCTCCCTTCAAGCATCAATGTTGTTCTAGAGTGTTCTTTATAGGTTTTGGGGTTTTGATTTTTAAAAGTGAATTCATTTGAGTATTTTATACTTATAAACCCACTTAAAATACCTAAAATAACCTTAAAAAACCGTCCAACTAATTTTAGGAAGGCTAGGTGAAAACCCCGTAATGCTCTTAAGTTGGTCGAGACCCTGTAGAAAAACTGCAGGTCTCAATTGACGGCCACCAATGACGCCCCGTAGACCCACCAACGGACCGTATTGCTTGTCCGTGGTTTGAATCAGAGGCTGGACAAAGGGGAACACAATACCCCAGCCTGAGTTTCAACCTGCGGCCCAAACGATGGGACGTCGACTGACCTACTGGGCGTCGATTGCCCCTCGTTGGTTGGGCTTGTTTTGACAGCTTTTGGCTAGAAGTTGGGTCCTACTCAAGGACCCTTTGGATGGTCCTAGGGGAGTTTTACCCAAAAGTTTCCAACCCAATTATACTCGTACACATGTTAAGGAACTCTTACATCAGTTTCATCCACAACGAACATGTAAGACCTGACGAAACATACTAATGCACACAAGCACATTTCAAGGCAAACGTCGAACGTCATGGTCGTTCTTGGAGGTTTGACCTCCAAACTTAACCAAACTTTAGACACTGCCTCCTAACATCATTTAAACCTATTTTAGGACTTTAAAACCTTATGACACAAGTGTTAGGCTCTAGTTCCACCTAAGTCATTTTAGGGGTGTTACACCTTCAATGGAGGTTTGGGTAGAGAGAGAATTTAGAGAGAGGTGAGAGCAATTGAGTTTTCAATTTGGGAATTCGTTTTGGATGGGTAAAAGTGGGATAAAACTAACGTAAAATCTATATATACCCATCCCCTAAAATACCCAAAATACCCCTCACTTTGGACCTTTTAACCAAGTCAAACTTGACTTTAAGTTTTCATCGCAGAACAAGTCCGCGTCGCGGAGCTGTTCCCTCAAGTTTTCTAGAAATAAATTTTGGTACATTCGTATCCATGATACGTCCGTGAAGCGTACCCACCATTTGGTAATTGGTGGATCTAGTCAACAATGCGTACATGCTCTCTCCACGCACAATGCTCGCTGCCTTGGGCGGCTCGTTAACCAATTGTTTGGGTCCTCCTCAAGGACCTCTAGGGTGGTCGATGGGGGTCACACCTCGACGTTTTGATCCTAAAAAGACTTAGTTTACCTATTTAAAGTACTTTTATAAGTTTTATCCTTCATAAGACACTCCTAAACCTTCACAAGACCTAAGGAGACCTACTAATTCAATTTCACTAGTTCCTGGATGTCATGGTCATTTCTTGATGTTTTGGCTCTAATATTTCCAAATAAAGTTAATTACATTATTTTAGGTCTTGAAACACCATTTTAACATTTATTCATTATGTGAGACTCTAGCCTAGGTCATTGGATTTTCCGAGGTATAATAGTGATCATGATAAAGAGATGAACCCCATTGACTATCCTTCGTCATTGTGATCGGGAAAATTAATTATTTGATGAGCCGCGACTGCGAGCCCTTTACATGTGATCGCGATGAGAATATTGGTCTAGTATGTTAAATAAAAAATAGATGCGATCAACATCAACTTCATATACTTAAGTGGCGACTATCCCTTGTTTAGCTTCAAATTGAGTAATTCTAAAGCTCTATATGTATGGAATCTGTGAATCTACGTGGTTGAGCATTCGAGAAATGCCAGGGAGGTTTTTTTAAAGGTAAAAGTTGTTTTTAAGGGGATGAATTATCTCTTTTATTGTTTTTCATTAGTGAATTTTTGCATGTTGGTTGTTTGGGCTATTCCGAGCCCCAAATTGTGTTCCATTTTGGAACAAAACTTTTGGGAACGTAATTAATACCTTTTTATTGGTCAATTATGGAATTTACAGTGCGGGTTTCTCATTTTCTATTACGAATCCAATTTGGTCCCATCTCTATTTTATGTCTACACAACCGTATTGATGGTGTGATTCTATTTTTGATAGTTTGTCAACATTTGGATGTTGTTCGAAAGGGAAAAGCTCTAAAGTTGTAATTTGGAGCGCATGCAGTTAGCCTTAAGGTAGGCTACGACTTCCCATCCCTTAGATTGAGCTCGATTATGTGAAAGAATATTGATGTGAGGACCCAAAGTGTACCATTGGTGTAACATGAAGTATAGGACCTTGAGAGACCTTACACAAGCCACTTAGCATATATCATACAAGATAGTAGAAATAAATAAGTAAAAATCATAGTATTTTTTAATAAAAGAGTTTTGACAAAGCGGAAGTCTAACATAACTCTCAATAAGTCATGTATTACATCATAAGTAAAGTGATTGGTACATAAACCATGCATTACATACAAGCCTGAAACTAAAGACATGAACAAGTAAATGTATCTCAGTCCTCGAAACATGAGGACTTACCAAACTCATGAAGGCCAGAAGAAATAAACTAGCCACTAGAGTGAGAGGTAGGAGCATCGTTCTCTACATTAATTAAATAATGTAGGCACAAGTATTCATTAGTACATGGAATGTACTGAGTTTATATCAGACATGATCAATATTTGAACATTTAAAAGCTTAAAGAAGCAATGTCATATATGTAACACCCCGTAATTTTCATGACCTATACTAGAGCCTCATATGTTGTATAATGATTATTTTAGACCTAAAATAGTGTAAATAACTTGTTTGAGAAGTATTGAATCCATAGCATAAGAGAAAGGCCTTGACGTCCGAAAACTAGCTAAATTCAACTAGTTGACGCCCCTATGTTTGGCAAAGGCTTCGGAGGGTCATATGAAGTCCAAAACTTGTAAAAAGACTTTAAATAGGTAGAATGTAGTATATATGGTCAAAACTTACAGTCACTACACCCCAAGTACAACCTTAAGGGTCCTTGGGGAGGACCTGAAGCTGGACGAGCAAGCTGCCAAGGCAGCTTGCGCGCAGGCAGATTCTGGTGGCTGTTGCGCGTCGTGCAGCCATCACGTGAGAATCTGGAGTTGGCTTTGCGACGCAGGTCTGACACGGACCCTACTGCCTATGCTCAAAATTCAAAAATAAATTGGTGAATTAGCTTCGCGACGCGCACCTACTTCTCAGATATCGTAAAAGTCATATTTTGAGTGTTTTAACTTCACAAATAAACCCATTTAAGTGAGGGAACTTTTGGGTAATTTAATAGGAGACTATATAATGTCTTAAGGTCAGTTTTAGGATCACTCAAACTAAGTCCCACAAGTTGTACCCAAAAATCTCTCTCAAAAAAAAAAAATCACTCTCTCCCAAATTCTCTCTCTTCCTCCAAAACTCCATTGAAGACCAATAGAGCTCCAAGAAGAAGATCAAGCCTTCAATTTTTTCAACTCAATTTTGTGAATTAATCTTCATTAAGGTATGGTTTCTTTCACTCTTGGGATTTCTTTCCCCAAAATATCCTTCAAAAGATGATTTCTAGATCCCCAAAAAACAAGGGTTTTTCTCCATACATGGTTCTTCTTTCTAAAATGAAATTGTGAGTTAATTGTGATGAATTATGATGAATTAATATTGTTTAAGTATGAATTGATTGTCAATTGATTAATTTCTATGAGTTTTCCCTTGACCCATGTCTTTCCCCCAAATCCTTAATTTCTTGGATTGATTAAGGTGAATTATTGAGGGTGGTGAACATGTCACTTGTTTACTTTGATTTTAGTTATGTTAATAGTTCATGAAGTGACCTATTTCATATGTTGGTTGTGAGTTCTTGTGTATTTAAGTATGAAGTCCCGTGAAGGGAAATGAGGTATGATCTTGATTCTCCTTTGATCTCAATTATGCAAGGTGAAATCTACTATGTGATAATGATGTTATATCTAATTGTATTGTTGTGATGTTGGTGACAAGGATCCCTCATCCCTAACCCTAGATCTATGAATTGGCTATCAAGTATGTAATTATGATCATTATATGATTGAATGTAGTTTCTTATTATTATAATGTTGTGTCTAAAGTGAAAGGATAGTTCTCACTTGATCACCTATGAGATATCATGATAAGAGGTTTACTTAAGGTCTAAAAGGGACTAATGTGAACTTGTATGATGAGATAATATGATTTCTAAAGAGAATAATTGCTTAGCACTAAAAGGGGATGCATATGAGATGGAGGTCTCACGTTTAGTAAGTACAGACCCCACATGGGTTCCTTCACGTTAGTAAGTCCGTATTCCCTAATTATGTGTTGTATTATGAGATGGAAACTTTCACGTTAGTAAGTCAAAGTTTCTAGCAACAATATCCTTGACCGTTAACTATGTGCCCACATAGGACTCTAGCTTAGTGGATCCACCTAAATAGCTATGTACGAATGGTTGCACCTTAGGCAAGTGTTAACCCTCTCTTTTCCTTGTGGGAGTAGAACACCGGATTCCATGTAGCTCACATGGTCTCATGTCGGTTATTGCACTTCTTTCCCTAATGTAAGGTAATGAATAAGTATGCTTGTGAACTCTCATTAGGGTTGTCTTGAAGGCTACTATATAGAGTGAGGGAGGGTATGGGAATTCTCTTACTCATTGCACATCTGGGATCCTAAGGGATGGTTCTAGCAGTGTTCTTTTATGATTATGATTATGATTATTGTTATGTTAATAAGCTATGAGTAAGTATTAATGTATAAGCATGTTATGAAAATATGTTGTAAGTATGAAGTGGGTTGCTTAATCTGATGCTTAGCCTTGGATGGGATTATGGGGTTCTATCATTGGCATTGGACAAGTATTACTTGGGTGATCTACATGTTGTGTTGCTGTTATGTTGAATTGACTTATTATGCTTTTGTATATGCATGTTGATTTAAATTAATAGAAAGCATGGTTTTGACTAAATTGTCCTTTTCTCATGCATTAATGATCTTTGTGCATAGGAGCCATACTTAGTACATGTAATTTGTACTAACCCATATTTTCTCCCTTTTTCACAACATTTTAGGTTCAGACCATTGAGGAGATTCGTGGTCATTGAGGAAGAAGACTTGGCTCTTTCCTAAGTCAATTGGTTAGTCCTCATGAGTTTCGAGAATAAAGCCACTCATCAAGCCTTATTGCTTTTGCCTATGTTTGAGACAATTATTCCATTCTCATGTTGAGACTTTCATTGTAGCCTATATGGCATATTGTAATAGACTAAGGGCTATGCCCAAACTATTGTGACTCATTCTTTAGATAGTTTAATTTTAGGCAAAGTATTAGACTAAATTCATATATGTTGTATGTTATTTATGCGAGAAGCCTATGTATGCTTCCTATGTAGAGGTCTATGTAAACATCCTTGATATATAAGCAAAAGTTTATAATTTTCCCATATTTTCTTACCTATGTTGTGCTATGACGAAAGCTAAGGGCTTGTATTAGTCCTCTTAGAGGACGACAACACCGGTAACGACTAGGGTATACTTTGGGTCGTTACAAACTTGGTATCAGAGCATTAGGTAAAGTAAATCTTAGGATTGATGTCTCACTAAACCACGTCTATGTAGGGTCTTATTCATAATTGTGAAGCGCGCCATAGATATGAATGAGAGACTATGTGATGCTTAGGAACTTTCACTCTCTTGTTATTCCTTTGTCGTGCCTAAGATTCCTAGCTCTATTTAGTCCTTTATTCTAATCTTTTATTGTGCTTATAGACAATGAATACAAGGAGGAACAATGATCGAAGGGCTGGGGAGGAGAATTTGAATGAGGCGGTTCCCCCTCAAGCTCCTCAAAACCCTCAAGTTCCTATTGAAGAAGGGGCTATGTCTAACATTAAGATAAGGTAGTCCATACATAGCTGGTCTCAAGTGTTGTCTACCCAAGTTTCTAGGGATGCATGAGTGCAAGTGAATCCCAATGCTAACACTACCGCTTCAAGGATTAGGGATTTCACAAGGATGTATCCCCCTACTTTCTTTGGTTCTAAGGTGGAGGAGGACCCATAAGGGTTCATTTATGAAGTGCTCAAAGTTCTTGATGCTATGGGGGTTTCTTCTCAAGAAAAGGCGGAACTAGCCGCCTACCAATTCAAAGACGTAGCTCAAGTTTGGTATGAGCAATGAAAGGATAAGAGGGTGCTTATTGAAGGTCGGATTACTTGGGGAGCTTTCAAAATGGCTTTCCTTGATAGGTTCTTTCCCTTGGAACTAAGGGAGAGGAAAATGCAAGAATTCATCAATCTTCGTCAAGGGGGTATGAGCGTGAAGGAGTGTAGCCTCAAGTTCACTCAACTATAAAAGTATGCTCCTACTATGGTTGGGATTCTAGAGCTAAGATGAACAAATTTGTTATGGGGATAACCGATCTTGTGGTTAATGAGTGTAGGTCGTCTATCTTGATTCCTAGCATGGACATCTCTCATCACATGATTCATGCCGAACAAATTGCGGAGCAAAAGCTTAAGCAAGTTGGTAGGGAGTCGAAGAAGGTAAGAACCGAAGATGGAAATTCTTCCAAGGCTAAGTTTGAGGTACAAGACAAACCAAGGTTCAAAAAAAGGTTTTCCAACCAAAGCCCTTCTAATTCTCCAAGGGTCAACCGAGTAAGGTGCCTACTCCCAAGCCCCCAGGGGGCAAAGGTGGTAGATCTTATGTTGAGAATCCTCTTTGTGCAAAATATGATAAGAGATATGATGGTAAGTGCCTAGATGGCACGGGAAATTGTTATGGTTGTGGCAAGAGTGGTCACATGAATAGAGATTGCCCTATGATGAAGTCTCAAGGAATGGAAAATGTTCAAGCTCAATCAAGTGCCCCAAATCCAGACACTCCTAAGAAGAACCGCTTCTATGCTCTCCAATCCCGAAGTTATCAAGAGAGCTCACCGGATGTGGTCACAATTATTTTCCTTTGATGTATATTCTTTGTTGGATCCGGGAGCTACATTGTCATTTGTGACCCCTCTTGTAGCCATGAAATTTGAAATACTACCCGACATATTAGACGAACTTTTTTCAATTTCTACCCCGGTGGGTGCTTTCGTGGTGGTTAATAGAGTCTATAAAGGTTGTCCTATTTCCTTGCACAATAGAATTACATTAGTTGACTTGATAGAACTTGATATGCTAGATTTTGATGTCATATTGGGAATGGATTGGTTGCATGCTTGCTTTGCTTCTATTGATTGTAGGACAAGGGTAGTTAAATTTCAATTTCTAAATGAACCCATTTTTGAGTGGAAGGGAGGAAACTCAAATCCTAGGGGAAAGATTATTTCGTGTCTAAAAGCTTGCAAATTGATTGTGAAGGGTTGTCTCTATCACATAGTAAGAGTTAGGGATCTTGAATCCGAAGTCCCTCCCTTAGAGTCGGTACCCCTAGTAAGGGAATTTTCGGATGTCTTTCCCGACTACCTTCCCGAACAGGAGATTGACTTCGGCATAGATTTATTGCTGGATACATAACGTATTTAAATCCCTCCTTATCGTACGGCCCCGGCCGAGTTGAAATAACTAAAGGCTCAACTCAAGGAGTTGCTAGAATAGGGTTTTATTCAACCAAGCATATTTCCATGGGGTGCCCCGTTATTGTTTGTGAAGAAGAAGGATGGGTCTTTGAGAATGTGTATCGATTATCGTTAATTGAACAAAGTCACTATAATGAATAAGTACCTGCTCCCTAGGACTGATGACTTGTTTGATCAACTCCAAGGAGCGAGCTACTTTTGAAAGATTGACTTGAGGTCGGGTTATCATGAACTTAGAGTGAGGGAGGTTGATATTCCGAAAATGGCATTTCGACCAAGATATGGTCACTTTGAGTTCGTAGTGATGTCGTTTGGTCTAACAAATGCCCCGGTGGCATTCATGGACCTTATGAATCGAGTTTTTAGAAAGTATCTTGATTTATTTGTTATTGTCTTCATTGATGACATTTTGATATACTCTATGAGTGAGAATGATCATATGAGACATTTGAGGATAGTTTTGCAAGTTCTCAAGGATAACCAACTATTTGCTAATTTTAGCAAGTGTGAGTTTTGGTTGAGATCGGTTGCATTTCTTGGTCACATTGTCTCTAGTGAAGGGGTAAAGGTTGATCCAAGAAAGACGAAAGTGGTCAAGATTTGGAATAGACCTTTGAATCCCACTGAAATCCAAAGTTTTCTAGGGTTGGCGGTTATTATAGGAGGTTTGTTGAGAGATTTTCATCTATCGCATCTCCACTAACGACCTTAATCCAAAAAAAGTCCAAATTTGAATGGTCGGAATCATGTGAAAAGATTTTCCAATTATTGAAGGATAGACTCACTTCCGCTCCGGTATTGACCCTACCGGAGGGTACCAAAGGTTTTGTGATTTATTGTGATGCCCCCCGAGTAGGTTTAGGGTGTGTGCTTATGCAACATGGAAAAGTAATAGCGTATGCCTCTAGGAAACTCAAGCCTCATGAGAAGAATTATCCAACTCATGACATTGAACTTGTAGCTGTGGTTTTTGCATTGAAAATTTGGAAGCACTATCTCTATGGGGTACATGTTAATGTGTTCACCGATCACAAGAGTCTTTAATACGTATTCACTCAAAAATACTTGAATCTAAGACAAAGAAGATGGTTAGAACTTTTAAAGGATTATGACATGAGTGTCCTTTACCATCTCGGGAAAGCCAATGTGGTAGCGGATGCACTAAGACGAGTGTCCATGGGTAGTGTGGATCATGTGGGTGATGATAAGAAAGAATTGGTGAAAGAGGTTCATAGGTTGGCCCGATTAGCTGTCCGATTAGAAGTATCTTCAAAGGATGGTTTCATGGTCTGTCATAACTCTGATTCACCTCTAGTGGTTGATGTTAAGTCCAAGCAACATCTTGATCCTCTATTGATGGAGTTGAAAGAATCAGTCCTTAACAAGAATAATGAATCTTTCTCCCAAGGGGAGGATGGGGTACTTATGTACCAAGGAAGATTATGTATACCAGATGTGGATGGTCTAAAGGAGAAAATCATGGATGAGGCTCATGGCTCCCGATACTCTAGCCATCCGGGGGTCACCAAGATGTATCGTGACTTGCATGATATCTATTGGTGGAATGGAATGAAAATAGAGGTAGCTAAGTTTGTGTTGAGGTGCCCAAATTGCGAACAAGTCAAAGCCGAGCATCAAGGCCCGGGTGGTATAACCCAAGATATTGATATCCCCACTTGGAAGTGGGAAGACGTCAACATGGACTTTGTAGTAAGGTTGCATCAAACACGTCGGCAACATGACTCCATTTGGGTCATAGTGGATAGGTTGAATAAGTCATCCCATTTCCTTCCCATAAAAGTTTCTTACTAGGCGGAGGAGTATGCTAAATTATATGATAAGGATATTGTGAAGTTGCATGGGGCCCCCTTGTCGATCATTTAGGATAGAGGAGCCCAATTTACTTCACATTTTTTGAGATCTTTCCAAAGTGGGCTCGGTACTCAAGTCAAACTTAGCACCACTTTACACCCCCAAACGGATGGACAAGCGGAGCGAACCATCCAAACTCTTGAAAGACTTGTTGAGGGCTTGTGTGATTAATTTCAAAGAGAACTGGGATGATCACCTTCCTTTGATCAAATTCTCCTACAACAATAGCTACCATGCGAGTATTGGTATGGCACCTTTTGAAGCACTTTATGGTAGATGGTGCCGGACTCCAATTGGATGGTTTGAAGTGGGTGAGTTTTCTATTCTTGGTCCCAAAATAGTGTATGATGCCACGGAGAAGGTTTGACTCATAAAATAGAGGTTGAAGACGGCTTATAGTCGGGAAAAATCCTATGTCGACAATAGAAAGAGGGACCTTAAATTCAAAGTAAGAGATTGGGTCTATTTGAAAATTTCACCCATGAAAGGGTGATGAGGTTTGGAAAAAAGGGAAAGCTTAGTCCCCGTTATGTGGGGCCTTATAAGATTCTAAAAAGGGTAGGGGAAGTGGCATATGCGTTAGAGTTGCCAATCGAATTAACCTCGGTTCATCCGGTGTTACATGTGTCTATGCTCAAGAAGTGTGTAGGTGATCCTGTGTAAATTCTGCCTCTAGAAGGTTTAGGGGTAAGAGAGGACCTTTCTTATGAAGAGATACCGGTTGAAAATTTTGGATCTCCAAGTTAAGATATTGAGGAACAAGGAGGTTGCCTCCGTTAAAGTCCTATGGAGGAACCACCTTGTTGAGGGTGCAACATGGGAGGCCGAGGCCGACATAAAGACCCGTTACTCTCATCTTTTTTCCCCTACTCTTATCCAAAGTTAAGGTTAGTGGCTTTCTCTTAAATTGCATATATGAATAATGTTGAACTTATCATGTTTATCTAGTATTTGCATATGCTTGTAGAAATTCATGCCTAAATGTAGTTTTTATGAAATATTACTCTCATGATTTTCCTGCACTTAAATATGTAATGTGCTATATTGCTTTCATGAGAAGTGTTTTGGGCATGTTTTGGTGTTTTATTGATAAGAAATTAGCATGTCAATTCTCTGAAATTGTTCATGTTAAGCTCATATTGAAATGGAGAAGGTAGTTCCTCCTTATGTGATATAAATTATGAGCTCTTATGTGTCATGAGTTGGGGATTTAGTTCCTCTGTGTTAATGCTATGATTATATGTTAAAAGGAGTTGAAATTCCTCCTATGATTTGTGACCCATTATGATATTGCTGGTTGGTTGGATGCTAGTCTTGAGTCTATTCTTTATTCCCAATAGAAGGTTTAAGGTGTCATTCGGGGACTAATGTTTCTAAGAGGGGGATATTGCAACAACCCGTAATTTCCATGACCTATACTAGAGCCTCATATGTTTTTTAATGATTATTTTAGATCTAAAATAGTGTAAATAACTTGTTTGAGAAGTATTGAAGCCATAGCATAAAAGAAAGGCCTTGACGTCCGAAAACTAGCTAAATTCAACTAGTTGACGCGCCTATGTTTGGTGAAGGTTTCGGAGGGTCATATGAAGTCCAAAACTTGTAAAAAGACTTTGAATAGTTATAATGTATTACATAGGGTCAAAACTTACAGTCACGACACCCCAAGGACCACCGTAAGGGTCCTTGGAGAGGACCCGAAGTTGGGCGAGCAAGCTTCCAAGGCAGCTTGCGCGCAGGCAGATTCTGGTGGCTGCTGCGTGTCGCATAGCCAACACGTGGGAATCTAGATTTGGCCTCCCGACGCGTGGCTGACACGGGCCCTACTACCTCAGCTCAAAATTCTAAAATAAATTGGGAATTAGCCTCGCGACGCACACCTACTTCTCAGATATCGTAAAAGTCGTATTTTGGGTGTTTTGACATCACAAATAAACCCATTTAAGTGAGAGGTCTTTTGGGTAATTTAATGGGTTACTATATAATGTCTTAGGGTCAGTTTTAGGTCATATTTTATTACTCAAACCAAGTCCCACAAGTTGAACTCTAAAATCTCTCTCTCTCCCAAATTCTCTCTCTTCCTCCAAAACTCCATTGAAGACCAATAGAGCTCCAAGAAGAAGATCAAGCCTTCAAGTTTTTCAACTCAAATTTGGGGATTAGATTAAGGTATGGTTTCTTTCACTCTTGGGATTCCTTTCACCAAGATGTCCTTCAAAAGATGATTTCTAGATCCCCAAAAAACAAAGGTTTTTCTCTGTACATGGTTCTTCTTTCTAAAACGAAATATTGAGTTAATTGTGATGAATTATGATGAATTAATGTTGTTTAAGTTTGAATTGGTGGTAAATTGATTAATTCCTACGAGTTTTCCCTTGACCCATGTCTTTCCCCCAAATCCCTAATTTCTTAGATTGATTAAGGTGAATTATTGAGGGTGGTGAGCATGTCACTTGTTTACTTTGATTTTAGTTATGTTAATGCTTCATGAAGTGACCTATTTCATATGTTGGTTGTGAGTTCTTGTGTATTGAAGTATGAAGTCCCGTGAAGGGCAATGAGGTATGATCTTGATTCTCCTTTGATCTCAATTATGCAAGGTGAAATCTACTATGTGATAATGATGTTATAGCTAATTGTGTTGTTGTGATGTTGGTGACAAGGATCCCTCATCCCTAACCCTAGATCTATTAATTGGCTATGAAGTATGTAATTATGTTATGATGTGATCATTATATGATTGAATGCAGTTTCTCATTATTATAATATTGTATCTAAAGTGAAAGGATAGTTCTCACTTGTGATCACCTATGAGCTATCATGATAAGAGGTTTACTTAAGGTCTAAAAGGGACTACTGTGAACTTGTATGATGAGATAATACGATTTCTAAAGGGAATAATTGCTTAGCACTGAAAGGGGATGTATATGGGATGGAGGTCTTACGTTTAGTAAGTACAGCCTCCCACATGGGTTTCCTCACATTAGTAAGTCTGTATTCCCTAATTATGTATTGTCTTATGAGATGGAAACCTCCACGTTAGTAAGTCAAGGTTTCTAGCAACAATATCCTTGACCGTTAACTATGTTCCCATATAGGACTATAGCTTAGTGGATCCACCTAAATAGCTATGTTCGAATTGTTGCACCTTAGTCAAGTGTTAACCCTCTTTTTTCGTTGTGGGAGTAGAACGCCGGATTCCATGTAGCTCACATGGTCTCATGTCGGTTATTGCACTTCTTTCCCTAATGTAAGGTAATGAATAAGTATGCATGTGAACTCTCATTAGGGTTGTCTTGAAGGCTACTACATAGGGTGAGGGAGGGTATGGGACTTCTCTTACTCATTGCACATCTGGGTTTCTAAGGGATAGTTCTAGTAGTGTTCTTTTATGATTATGATTATGATTATGGTTATGTTAATAAGCTATGAGTAAGTATTAATGTATAAGCATGTTATGAAAATATGTTGTAAGTATGAAGTGGGTTGCTTAATGTGATGCTTAGTCTTGGATGGGATTATGGGGTTCTATCCTTGGCATTGCACAAGTATTACTTGGGTGATCTATATATTGTGTTGCTATTATGTGGAATTGACTTATTATGCTTATTGTATATGCATGTTGAGTTAAATTGATAGAAACCATGGTTTTGACTAAATTGTCCCTTTCTCATGCATTAATGATTTTTGTCCATAGGAGCCATACTTAGTACATGTGCTTTGTAATAACCCATATTTTCTACCTTTTTCCCAACATTTTAGGTTCAGACCATTGAGGAGATTCGTGGTCATTGAAGAAGAAGACTTGGCTCTTTCCTATGTCAATTGGTGAGTCCTCATGAGTTTCGAGGATAAAGCCACTCATCAAGCCTTATTGGTTTTGTCTATGTTTGAGACAATTATTCCATTCTCATGTTGAGACTTTCATTGTAGCCTATATGGCATATTGCAATAGACTAAGGGCTATGCCCAAACTATTATGATTCATTCTTTAGATTGTTTAGTGTGAGACAAAGTATTAGACTAAATTCCTATATGTTGTTTGTTGTTTATGTTAGAAGCCTATGTATGCTTCCTATGTAGAGGTCTATGTAAACTCCCTTGCTATATAAGCAAAATTTTCTAATTTTCCCGTATTTTTTTTACCTATGATGTGCTACAACGAACGCTAAGGGATTTTCTTAGTCCTCGTAGAGGAAGAGGACGCCGGTAACGACTAGGGTTTACTTTGGGTCGTTACAATAGAAATCATGAAATATAGTCAATGCATTTAAAATAGGAGACATAAGAAAAGCTTTGAAGAAACATAGTCATTTTATGGGATACTTATCTTTTAACCGACAATAAGACCATGAAATCTATATCATGGTATATGGTATATCCCTCACACCGAAAGAATGGTAATCTAGTTGCTAAGCTAGAATATGTACATATCATCCTTTACTAAGGTGGATCCACTAGCTAGGTCATTTAAGACAATCCTACTGAGGCACGTAGTTAGGGACTAAAGGTTGCTACTAGAGACTACCCTATTAAAGCCTCCACCTCAAAGTTCCATCGGTGCTAAGTCTAAATCCGAACAGAATGGATAAAATTCAAATAACATTATAGCATAGGAAAGGCAATGATCAATACCAATCCATATTTTTAAAATCGAAACATAGAATAGCTCCTAATAACACAATCTAAGCATAGGTAAGAAAACATTTCACCAATGTGAATCCATATGTGAGAAATACCTTTCAGAATCACTATCATATTTATATGTGAGAAAAAATTTCACAAAAACATTGATACTTTCATTTAAAATCACCCTATCATCATAAACATTATTTTCTTAAGACATGCATAATTCTTCCAAAATTCATTGTTCATGGGTTCATAAGTTCATAGTTGAAAATCATAAATTAGGCGTCGGTCAACATAACTTTAATTAAATATCATATATTAACATTGAGTTATGCATTAGAATACTTAATCAACATCAATAAATCATAATTGAGTGAAACCCATTAAAGAACCCTAATTTGATCGATTGACTTTGAGACTAAAAAGTTGGGAACTTTGGGGACCCATTGAGGAATTGAATTCATAGGTGAATATTCACGTACCTTGCTAGTCAAAATCCAAATTTAATTGTGAATTTAAAGCTTGAATAGAACCGTAGCTCTTCTACTTCTTTCTTAGGTTGAGAGGAAATTGGGGAGTGAATTTTGTTAGGTTTTGAGGAGTTAGGAGGATGGGTTTGAAATGGTTAGTTTTAGGACATAAAAGATTTATAAAGAGCTTAGGGTAGAATAAAACACGGCATAGTATTGGTTTGAAACTATCAGGGAAAAGACCAAAAATCCCCTTAAAGAACTACCAAATTTGATCTACAGTCCGCACTAGTCAACCATAGACCAAGTACTAGGACAATGAATTTTGCTCAACTTTTGTGGAAACATTCTACAGCTCATAGGTCTTTTTACAGTCCCTAGAAACCAACTGTAGAATCCAACCTGACCACTTAAAATTTTACTAAGTCATGGACCTACCTAAGATACCCATCTACGACTCGTACAGATACTGACAGGTCATCCTGGAAAATACGTAGAAAGGGGTACAGGGACTTGGCTTTAAAAATTATTTCCCCCTTTTCTACGAGACTGGTCTACAATCTTTAGAAAGTCCTATGGATCGTAGATTGTTCTTGTACTTGAACCTGGTGCTGCAATTTAATGTAGTCCTTTTCTTTTGGGAACCTGAGGTGATACATTATCTCCCCCTTGGGAACATTCACCATCGATGGGACTCAAGCTAGAATAAAAA
The DNA here is from genome assembly GCA_016801875.1 of Solanum sitiens. Classification (NCBI taxonomy): domain Eukaryota; kingdom Viridiplantae; phylum Streptophyta; class Magnoliopsida; order Solanales; family Solanaceae; genus Solanum; species Solanum sitiens. Next base: position 2,553,513 of record JABWTJ010000073.1, on the reverse strand, counting down.
AGAGTATGGGAGAAACTAACAACCCAACATGAATGCAACTTCATCAAAATGCACATAATCAAGGAGGAATATCAACTCCAAGCTAAAACATATTAAAAACATCATTTCATATGGCATACATGCAAATAATGCTCAATTTCACATAATCACGAAGCAATCAATCAAGCTAATCAAATCATAAAAATCAAATTTTCATGAGCATGCATGCATGAGGAAACATGAGAATTACTAAAACACATGAATCTAAAAGAATGAACCATGAGGAGCTTAATACATCAAGATAGATTAGGATTGGAGGGAAAGAGATGGGGATTGTGGGACATCATATCGGCCCAGGCCTCCCAAATAGCACTCTCAACCCTTTGATTTTTCCACAATAATTTTATGGATGCAAGTTCCTTATTCCTCAAATTTTTAACTTGTCAGTCCAAAATCTCAATCGAAATTTCTTCATAAGATAAACTCTTGTTTATACCAAGATCTCAATGGTAGAATCGATGTCGGATGAGCAACACATTTCTTCAACAAAGAGACATGCAAAATGAGATGCACCGATGTTAAGTCATTTGGCAAAAAAAATTCATAAGAAACTTTACCAATACATCTCAAAATATTGTATGGGCACATATATTGTGAAATAAGATTTCCTTTCTTCCCAAATCTCATCACACCCTTCATGAGTGAAATTTTCAAGTAGACTCAATCATCCATATCAAACTCAAGGTCTCTTCTCTAAAATCAGCATATGACTTTTGTCAACTTTAAGTCATTTTCAACCTTTTTTTAATAAGCAAAAAATTCTCCTTAGCCTCATGTACCAACTCTAGACCTAACAAAGTGACCTCACTAATCTTAAGCCAACCTATAGGAGATCCACACATCCTACCATAAGGATCCTCAAATGGAGACATACCAATTCTTGAATGATAGTTATTATTATAAGCCAACTCAATCAAAGGAAAATGATCATCCCAATTACCCTTGAAGTCAACAACACAAGCTCTCAACATACCTTACAATGTTTGTCTAGTATGCTTCACTTGCCCGTTGGTTTGAGTATAAAAGGTCGTACTAAGCTTGACACGAGTACCAACTCCTTTTTGGAAGGATTTCTAAAATGAGAAGTAAATTGAGTACCACGATCAGAGATAATGGATAGGAGCATTCATGAAACCTAACCATCTCCCTTATATAAAACTTAACATAATCTTGCTTAGAATAAAAAACCTTGACGGGACTGAAATAAACCTACTTTGTCATACAATCTACAATAACCCAAATTGACTCATGTTGTCTCCAAGTGCGAGGTAAACCAACAATAAAGTCCATATTAAAATCTTCCACTTCTAAGTAGTAATACAAATATCTTGGGACAAACCTCTCGGCTTTTGGTGCTCAACTTAGGATATTTATCCAGAAATTCACAATATCCTTCTTCATCTCATTCCACCAATAGACCTCCTGCAAGTTACGATACATCTTTTTGGCTCACGGGTGAATAGAATATTGAGAACTAAGGGCTTTTGATAAAATTTTCTACCTCAAATCATCAACATTAGGAGAACACAAAGCACATCATCTTCCTCTTGTGAGAAAGACTCAATAGACTTTTAAGCACCACTTTCTTCAACTCAACCAAAATTAGATCAACACTTTTCTTAGCTTTCACGTCCAACACGAAATATGGTTCGGAACCATTATGAACAATTACACCACCTTCATTAAAATCAACCAACCAAACACCCAATCGATCAAATATATGAACACCACAAACAAATTCATTCTCATTTCCCTCAACATGAGCAGCACTACCCATTGCCAGTCGACTAAGAGCATCTGTCACCATATATTCCTTACCAGGTTAATAAGGACACTCATGTCATAATCCTTTAGCAACTCAAGCCACCTTCTTTGGAAAAGATTTAAATAGTTTTTCTTGAACACATATTATAAACTTTTATGTCGGTAAAAAAAAACATGCACATCATACAAATAATGACTCCAAAATTTTAAGGCATAAGCATCACCGCTAGTTCCATATCATGGGTAGGATAGTTCTTTTCATGAATATTAAGTTGCCTTGAAGCATAAACAATAAATTTCCTATTTTGCATAATAACACACCCTAGTCCAATCCTTGAAGAATCAAAATAAATAATAAATCTATCAAATCTTTTCAGTAAAGTCAAAATAGGAGCCGAAGTTACTCTTTCCTTCATAGGGGTGTGCATTCGGTTTTTTGGTTCGGTTTTATACTATTCTGTTTGGGTTTTTGGGTTTTGGTTTTGAAGAAGTGTAAATCCATTCAAATTAAAATTTGGTTTGATTTGTTTTGGTTTTTTAGTTTAATCCAAATAGTGTGCACCCCTTGGAAACTCTTCTCACACATTTCCAACCATAATTACCTTTACTTTATTTTGGGCCAATGCATTCAATGGAGAAGCAATCGAAGAAAACCCTTCCACAAAACTTCTATAATAACCTGTCAAACCCAAAAAGTTTTGAATATCCAAAAAAGATAGAGGTTTAGGGCAACTCTTGACCTCTTCCATCTTCTTAGAATCTACCGCAATACCCTTCATGGAAACAATGTGACCAAGAAAATCCATGTATCTCAACCAAAACTCGCATTTACTAACATTTGTAAATAATTGTTAGTCCTTGAGGACTTGCAACACAACCCTCAAATGATCACCATGCCCATCCTCACTCCTTCAGTAAATCAAGATGTCATCAATAAACACAATCACAAACATATCAAGGTACTACGTAAGAGTTTAATCATCATGTCCATAAATTCCATCAGAATATTAGCCCAACCAAACGACATCACCAAAAACTCATAATGACCTTACCATGTTCGAAAATCCATCTTTTAAATATTATCTTCCTTCACCCTCAATTGGTGATAACCCGTCCAAAATTCAATCTCAGAGAAGTAACTTGCATCTTAGAGTTGATCAAACAAATTATCTATCCTGTGAAGAGGATACTTATTCTTAATAGTAACCTTTTCACTTTTCGGTAGTCAATACACATGTGAAGTGAAATATATTTCTTATGAACAAACAGAACTGGAGCACCCCATGGAGAGATACTCAATTGGATGAAATCCTTATCCAATAAATCGTTCAATTGCTCTTTCAATTCCTTAAGTTCTACCGGATCCATATGGTAAGGAGTAATAGAGATATGTTGTATATCTGGGAGAAAGTAAATACCAAAATGTATTTCCTTTTCGGGAGGAACACCGGGTAAATCATCAGGAAACTCTTCCAAAAATCATTTACAACGGAAACTGATTCACGAGTAGCGGTTTCAAAATCCATGTCCCTTACGCAAAAAAGATGATCTATGCGACCCTTAGAAATAATTTTGTCTCGCTTTAAGACAAGAAAAAAACTCATCCTTAGGCATAAAACTTCCCCCTTTCCACTCTACGAGGGGCTCATTTGGAATTGAAACTTTACCACTCGGATTCTATAATCATCATAAGCCTAAAAAGAATGGAGCTAATATATAACCAAGAATACCATCAAAAATGAACATATTAAGTTCTACAAGATCAATATAAGTTACTGTATAGGTTAAGAAGATGGGACACCTTTTATACACTCCATTAGCCACAATATATTCACCAACAGAAGTAGAGAGAGAAAAAAGGTCTAACAACACATCCGCAGAAACATCAAACCTCAAAGCCATATATAGTTAACAAAAAATAAGGTAGCACCGGGATAAAGAAATGAAAAAATCAAAATGAAATAATTTTTACATACCGCTTACAAAATTGAGAGAACCTTCTTGATCATGACGAGTTTGAAGTGCATAAAATTGGTTTTGCCTTGGAGCACTTGAACCCGAACCACTAGGAGGAGGTTGCCTACCATCCTTTCCCTAGTCAATTCTAAGTGGAAAATCTCCCAAGCGGTGACCATTATTGCCACAACTAAAACAATTATCTGTGCCTATCAAGCATCATCCAGGATGACTCTTGCCACACTTTTGTCATGAGGGAACCGATGATCCATTTCCACCACTATTTCCTCCTTGAGGCTTAGGTTTAGACACCGTATATTTTTTAATTTAGGAGCCGGAGCATTGGAGGAAACTTGACTGGAAAAAATTTGACGGAACATAGAACAACCTTGTCCTTCGAACCTTGAATAAGAAAAGTCACCGTCACACTGGTCTTTGCCCTCTTTACCTCCCTAAACCTTTCTTAAGATTCTCCTCTTAAATTTGTTGAGAATAAATCATTAGACAAGAAATGTCGCCATTCCTCTACCACCATTTCAGACACTCTCGAAACAAACTTGTTTATCCTTGCCCTAGGATCGGCAACCATAGTAGAAGCATATCTAGAAATTTTTCTGAACTTCAAGGTATACTCCTTTACACTAACATTTTCTTGAAAAACTTTAGTTAATTCAAGTACATTTTACTCCCTCATCTCAAGGGGAAAGAACCTTTCTAGGAAAGCAAACATATACTTTTTCCCAATCAAGAGGACCCGCATCAACCACCCTCTCTTCGTTCCATTGATTGAACCAAACTTGTGTAACACCCTTAAGTTGATAAAAGGCATTCCGCATTTTCCACTACCGTCACTCCCATAATCATCAAAACCGTATAGACCTCATCAATGAACTCTTGAGGATCTTCCATAACCTTTGAACCATGAATTCTGGGGCATTCGTTCTAGTAAAGTTCCTTACTCTTGTTACTGCCCTACCCTAATTTGTGTTCACAAAGAACACAACCTCCATATTGGAATGAACCATAATGGATTGAGCCAACACTTGAAAATATCTCAAAACTCTACACTAGTTAATTGTTCGACCAAAGGGACAAATGGAACTTGATGGGCTTCTCGTTACACATTCTCATTCACATTTATTCTAATATATGTTCTTCGAGAGGTCATATACAAATAAAAATCATATAAGGATTATACTATGGCTTTGAGTGTAGCCCATAGAGCGGGTGATGAGGTTTGGAAATTAAAAAAAAAAAAAAGACTTAACTCTAGATTCATTAGACCCTTTGATATATTGAGTCATATGGGATAGGTGGCCTATAAGATGGCCTTTCCACATAGTTTCTCAGTTGTGCAACCATTATTTCATGTCTTCATGCTTCGGAAGTATGTGTGGAATGAGTCCCATATACGTTCTTCTTGTTCGGTTGTGTTGGACCTAGACTTATCTTTTGAGGAGAAGCATATAGTCATCTTAGATAGGCATGTCCAAAAGCTTAGAACCAGAAAGATTGCTTCAGTGAAGGTATAGTGGAAGAATCATTCAGTTGGTAAGGCGACTTGGGAAACAAAGTCAGATAAGCGTGTCAGATATCCTCAACTTTTTTAAACTTTAGGTACTCTCTTTTGCCTCATGTTTAAGGATAAACATTATTTTTAGTGGTGGATAATGTAATGTCACGACCCGATAGCACCCCCAAGTCGTAATATGGCGTATTCAACCTCGAAGAGGTCTTATACAAACCCTTAGTATTCATTACATAAAAGCATAGAAATATGGAAGAATTTAAAACTTTTGTTTAGACAAATCTCGAAAAGTATTTCATAAAAGCGGAAGTCTTTCAAACATCATTGTTTCAAACTATCTATGAATGACATGAATAAAAGTATTGGGAAGCAACCAACATAAAGTCTAAAATATAATGAAAGACATAAAAGGAACACAAAGGTTCATCCTCGAAGCTATGAGGACTCACCACTTCTTCAATTCTTCAAAGTTCTTGACACTCTACCCTCCAAAAGCAACTCAAAGCTACAACCCTACATTTGGTTTGAGTGTAGGCAATATGCGGTAGTATGAAAGTACTAAGTATGAAAGCTAACATAACATCATAAGAAAATCTCAAATGGTTATTCAACATAAGACATAAGCATAAGAAATAATAACATAATCATAGCATAACAAATTAACATAAGGCATACATAAGTTCGTACTTTAACTATTAGTTCTTAATACTCAAGTGAACTACTTCTGAAGCAACCTATAAGTATGTTTATACAATGCCAAGATAACATTCAATAATACTACCTAAGATAAGCACCTCTCTTTGGTCATTCTTGGTCACAGTCCACCTTCATAATCAAGACATAGGTTTTCATGAAATAAGAGCACTATACCCCTAAGTCACCACAAGGAATCCTTGTGCAATGCATGTGAGGCATCCCATAATACCACACAGTAAGCATGTCTTGAAGTCACCTTATTCATTTTCCTCAACTCTAGGTGTCACTATAGACCTATTTCTTATTGACAAGGAGCTATTAACTTAAGTCATTCATATCATGGAAGACAACTATAGCCACTACCCATGCTAGGCATACTTCCTATGACAGGACATTTCATAAGTAGCTTCAAGTCATACTTGTGCCATGTATGAATGGCATCCCACTCTACCATTCATACTAAGTACTCATTTAGTCTAGCTTACTCAATGCTACTATCTTTCATACTAGTTTATCAAAGAATAACATACTATCATTCTAGACCTAACTACCATGGAAATATCATATCATACAATCCAATATATCATAGGAAGGTTGCAAATATAGCAACCTATACACCACAAAACCATTCATCATGATGCAAGCTATTCTTAGGGGAGTATAAATCCTCAACCCTAAGCTATCCCTACGAGAGTGTAATGTCTCAATCTTAAGCTATCATGAAATGGTCTTGGCCTAACCAAGTCAAGCTATCATGAAGGCATTTTAGTCATGCTACTTCAATCTACCCCTAGGAGAGTATCGATCCTCCTTCCTAGGCTACCTTGCCTATACTAATGCAAACTACCATGACAAACATTATAACAATGCAAGATCAAGCTAACCTTAGTAGATCTTAATTCCTCCATCCCAAGTTATCATGAGATTTATCATCCCAAGATACCATGATATTTACCATCCCAAGCTACTATTGCTCCCAATTGCACACGCAAGTGACGCAGTCGCGCAAGTAATATAGTTACTCTTAAAAGAACCAGATTATCAAACCCAAAGGACTTGTCAATTAACTATTTTTATTAAATTATATTGGTCTAATTATTTACTTAAGAGAGCCGAAAAAGAAGAATGCACGAATAAAATAATAAGAACACTTGCAATAGTTGGAAAATCCCAGAGCTGCAATATATATTGGATTTTCATGTATCATAATTTTGGATTAGAACTAATTTAGTTGTCAAGTTAATTATTTATAGGATTAATTATATGATTCAGGCTACACAACTCTCGTCGACTACTCCAATTAGATACCTAACTACATCGTTGAGTGGGTATAAGTTGACACACTCGGAAATTTCCACGACTTATACTAGAGCATTATATGTTGAGTAATGATGTTTTTAGACCTAAATAAGTATAAATAACTTTTTTGAGAAGTATTGGAGCAATAGGATTAAAGAAAAGACTTAACGTCTGGAAAATAGCGAAATTTAACTAGTTGACGCCCCTATGTTTGGTGAAGGTTTCGGAGGGTCATATGGAGTCCAAAACTTGCAAAAAGGCTTTAAATAGGTATATTGTAGTATATAGGGTCAAAACTTGCAGTCACGACACCCCAAGGACCACCGGAAGGGTCCTTGGGGAGTACCCGAACTGGGGCGAGCAAGCTGCAAAGGCAGCTGCGCGCAGGCAGGTTTCTGGTGGCTGCTGCGCGACGCGCAGCCATCACGTTGAGATCTGGAGTTGGCCTCACGACACGGTATGACACGGACCCTACTGCCTCAGCCAAAATTTGAAAATAAATTGGGGAATTAGCCCCACGACGCGCACCTACTTCCCAGATATCGTAAAAGTCGTATTTTGGGTGTTTTGACTTCACAAATAAACCTATTTAAGTGAGGGGTCTTTTGGGTAATTTAATGGGTGAATATATAATGTATTAAGGTCAGATTTAGGTCCATTCTAACACAAAAATCAAGTCCCACAAGTTGAAATCAAAAAATCACTCTCTCTCTCTCTCCTAAATTCTCTCTTCCTCCAAAACTCCATTGAAGACCAATAGAGCTCCAAGAAAAAGATCAAGCCTTCAAGTTTTTCAAACCCTCTCATAAATAAGGTATGGTTGCTTTCACTCTTGGGATTCCTTTCCCCAAGAGGTCATTCAAAAGATGATTTCTAAATCCCCCAAAACAAGTGTTTTTCTCCTCACATGGGTCTTCTTTCTAAAATGAAATTGTGAGTTAATTGTGATGAATTATGATGAATTAATGTTGTTTAAGTATGAATTTATGGTCAATTTATGAATTCCTATGAGTTTTCCCTTGACCCATGTCTTTCCCCCAAATCCCTAATTTCTTGGATTGTTTAAGGTGAATTATTGAGGGTGATGAACATGTCCCTTGTTTACTTTGATTTTAGTTATGTTAATACTTCATCAATTGCCCTATTTTCATATGTTGGTTGTAAATTCTTGGGTGTTGAAGGGTGAAGTCCCATGAAGGGAAATGAGGTATGATCTTGATTCTCCTTTGATCTCAATTATGCAAGGTGAAATCTACTTATGTGATAGTGATGATATAGCTAATTGTGTTGTTGTGATGTTGGTGATAAGAATCCCTTATACCTAACCCTAGATTCATAAATTTGCTACAAAGTATGTAATTATGTTATGATATTATTATTATTATATGATTGAATGTGGTTTCTCATGATTATGATAATGTATCTAAAGTGAAAGGATAGTTCTCACTTGTGATCACCTATGAGCTTTTATGATAAGATGTTTACCTAAGGTTCTAGAAGAGACTAATTTGTACTTGTACGATGTAATAAGATGACTACTAAAGGGAATCAATGCTTAGCACTGAAAGGGCATGTAAATAAGATGGAGGTCTCACGTTACTAAGTCTGGCCTCCCACATGGGTTTCCTCACGTTAGTAAGTCTGGACTCCCCAATAATGTGTTGTCTCATGAGATAGAAACATCCACGTTAGTAAGTCAAGGTTTCTAGCAACAATCTCCTTGACCATTAACTATGTGCCCACATAGGACTCTAGCTTAGTGGATCCACCTAGATAGCTACGTACGAATGATTACACCTTAGGCAAGTGTTAACCCTCTCTTTTCGGTGTGGGAGTAGAACACCGGATTCCATGTATCTCACTTGGTCTCATGTCAGTTATCTCACTTCTTTCCCTAATGTAAAAGTAAATGAATAATTTAAGTATGTGAACTCTTATTAGGGTTTTCTAAGGCTACTACATAGGGAAAGGGAGGGTATGGGACTTTTCTTACTCATTGCACATGTGGGATCCTAAGGGATGATTCTAAGTAGTGTTCTTTTATGATTATGATTATGGTTATGGTTATGATTAATAAGCTATGAGTAAGCATTGATGTGTAAGAATGTTATGAAAATATGTTGTAAGTATGAACTGGGTAGCTTAATGTGATACTTAGCCTTACATGGGATTATGGGGTTCTATCTTTGGCATTGCACAAGTATTACTTGGGTGATTTACATGTTGGGTTGCTATTATGTTGAATTGACTTATTATACTTCTTATATACGTATTTTGAGTTTAATTTATAGAAAATATGATTTTGACTAAATTGTCCTTTTCTCATGCATTGATGATTTTGTGCATGGGAGCTATACTTAGTACATGTGCTTTGTACTAACCCATATTTTCTCCCCTTTTTTCCTTAACATTTTAGGTTCGGGCCATTAAGGAGATTCGTGGTCATTGTAGAAGAAGACTTGGCTCTTTCCTAAGTCAATTGGTGAGTCCTCATGAGTTCTGAGGATAGAGCCACTCATCAAGCCTTATTAGTTTTCTTACCTATGATGTGCTATGAAGAATGCTAAGGGCTTGTCTTAGTCTTCGTAGAGGACGACGACGCCGGTTACGCCTAAGGGGTACTTTGCGACATAACAAACTTGGTATTAGAGCATGAGGTTAAGTATTCTTAGGAATGATGTCTCACTAAACAACGTCTATGCAGGGTCTTATTCATAATTGTGAAGCGCGCCACACTTATGAATGAGAAACTATGTGATGCTTAGGAACTTTCACTCTCTTGTCATTCCTTAGTCGTGCCTAAGAGTCATTAATCTATCTAGTCCTTTCTTCTACTACTTTTATTGTGCTTATAGGCAATGAATACTAGGAGGAACAACGGTCGAAGGGCCGGAGATGAAAATTTGAATGAGGTGGTTCCCCTTGAAGCTCCTCAAAACCCTCAAGTTCCTATTGAAGAAAGGGCTATGTCTAATATTGAGATAAGGTCGGCCATTCATAGTTTGACTCAAGTGTTGGCTACCCAAGTTGCGAGGGATGCAAGGGTGCAAGTGAACCCCAATGCCAACACCACCGCTTCAAGGATTAGGGATTTCACAAGGATGAATCCCCCTACTTTCTATGGTTCTATGGTGGAGGAGGACCCACAAGTGTTCATTGATGAAGTGTTCAAAGTTCTTGATTCTATGGGTGTTTCTTCTCAAGAAAAGGCGGAACTAGCCGCCAACCAACTCAAAGATGTAGCTCAAGTGTGGTATGAGCAATGGAAGGATGAGAGGTCGGTTATAGAAGGTCTAATTACTTGTGGATCTTTCAAAACGGGTTTCCTTGATAGGTTCTTTCCCTTGGAACTAAGGAAGAGGAAGATGCAAGAATTCATCAACCGTCGTCAAGGTTGTATGAGCGTAAAGGAGCATATCCTCAAGTTCACTCAACTATCAAAGCATGCTCCTACTATGGTTACGGATTCTAGATCCAAGATGAACAAATTTGTCATGTGGATATCCCATCTTGTGGTTAATGAATGTAGGTCGTCTATGTTAATTCCTAGCATGGACATGTCTCGTCTCATGGTTCATGCCGAACAAATTGAGGAGCAAAAGCTTAAGCAAGTTGGTTGGGAGTTGAAGAAGGTAAGACCCAAAGAGGGGAATTATTTTAAGCATAGGTTTGAGGTTCAAGACAAACCAAGGTTCAAAAGGAGGTTTTCCACCAAGGCCATCCTAATGCTCCAAGAGTAAACAAGAGTAAGGTGCCTACTCCCAAGCCGCAAAAGGGGAAAGGTGGAAATCTTATGTTGAGAAGCCTCTTTGTGCAAAATGTGATAAGAGACATGATGGTAAGTTCCTAGTTGGCACGGGTAATTGCTATAGTTGTGGCAAGAGTGGTCACATGAAAAGATATTTCCCTATGATGAAGACTCAAGGAAGGGAAAATACTCAAGTTCAAGCAAGTGCCCCAAATCCGGATGCTCCTACGAAGAATCTCTTTTATGCTCTCTAATCCCAAACTGATCAAGAGAGCTCACCGGACGTGGTCATCGGTACGTTAAAATTATTCTCCTTTGATGTATATGCTTTGTTGGATCCGGGAGCTACATTGTCGTTTGTGACCCCTCTTGTAGTCATGAAATTTGAAATACTAGCCGACCTATTAGACGAACAGTTTTCGGTTTCTACCCCGGTGGGTGATTCCGTGGTGGTTAATAGAGTCTATAAAGGTTGTCCTATTTCCTTGAGCAATAGAGTTACATTAGTTGACTTGATAGAACTTAATATGCTAGATTTTGATGTTATTTTGGGTATGGATTGGTTGCATGCTTTCTTTGCCTCTATTGATTGTAGGACAAGGATAGTGAAATTTCAATTCCCAAATGAACCCATTTTTGAGTGGAAGTGAGGAAACTCAAATCCTAGGGGTAAGATCATCTCATGTCTAGAAGCTTGCAAATTGATTGCAAAGGGTTGCCTCTACCACATAGTAAGAGTTAGGGATCTTGAATTTAAGGTCCCCCGAATAGAGTCGGTACCGTAGTGAGGGAATTTTCGGAGGACTTTCCCGATGATCTTCTCGGAATTCCTCCTGAACGGAAGATTGACTTCATGCATAGACTTGTTGTTGGATACACAACCTATTTCAATCCCTCCTTATCAAAAATTGAAGGAGATAAAGACTCAACTCAAAGATTTGTTAGATAAGGGTTTTATTCAACCGAGCATATCTCCATGGGTTGCTCCGGTATTGTTTGTAAAGAAGAAGGATGGATCATTGAGAATGTGCATCGACTATCATCAATTAAACAAAGTCACTATAAAGAATAAGTACCCGCTCCCTAGGATTGATGACTTGTTTGATCAACTCCAAGGAGCAAGCTATTTTTCAAAGATTGACTTGAGGTCGGGTTATCATCAAGTTAGAGTGAGGGAGGTTAATATTCCGAAAATGGCATTCCGAACAAGATATGGTCACTTTGAATTCCTTGTGATGTCGTTTGGTCTAAGAAATGCCCCGGCGGCATTCATGGACCTTATGAATTGAGTTTTTAGAAAGTATCTTGACTTGTTTGTGATTGTCTTTATTGATGACATTTTGATATAATCTAGAACTGAAAATTACCATATGAGACACTTGAGAATAGTTTTGCAAGTTCTCAAGGATAACCAACTTTTTGCTAAGTTTAACAAGTGTGAGTTTTGGTTGAGAACGGTTGCCTTTCTTGGTCACATTGTCTCTAGTGAAGGGATAGAGGTTGACCCAAGGAAGACGGAAGTGTTCAAAAGTTGGCCTAGACCTTTGAGACCTACCGACATTCGAAGTTCTAGGGTTGGCCGATTACTATAGGAGGTTTGTCGAGGGATTCTCGTCTATCGCATCTCCATTAACGGCCTTAACCCAAAAGAAGTCCAAATTCGAATGGTCAGAATCATGTGAAAAGAGTTTCCAATTATTGAAAGATAGACTCACCTCCGCTCCGGTGTTGACTTTACTGAAAGGCACCGAAGGGTTTGCGGTTTATTGTGAATACTCCCGAGTGGGTCTAGGGTGTGTTCTCATGCATCATGGGAAAGTCATAGTGTATGCCTCTAGACAACTCAAGCCACATGAGAAGAATTACCCAACTCATGACCTTGAGCTTGCTTCCGTGGTATTTGCATTGAAAATTTGGAGACATTATCTCTATGGGGTACATGTTGATGTATTCACCGATCACAAGAGCTTACAATATGTGTTTACCCAAAAAGATTTAAAAGAGGTTCATAGGTTGGCTTGTTTGGGTGTTCGACTAGAAGACTCTCCAAAGGGTGGTTTCGTGGTTCGCCATAACTCCGAGTCATCTTTAGTAGTTGGGGTAAAATTCAAGCAACACCTTGATCCTCTATTGATGGAGTCTAAGGAAATGGTCCTTAGTAAGTCTAATGAGTCTTTTTCTCAAGGAGAAGATGGGGTGCTTAGGCACCAAGGATGGTTGTGCGTACCAGATGTGGATGGTTTAAGGGAATTGATCATGGAAGAGGCTCATGGCTCCCGGTATTCCATTCACCCGGGTGCTAGTACCGCAACTTATGAGAAACATATTGGTGGAATGGTATGAAAAGGGACATAGCGGAATTTGTTGCTAAGTATCCAAATTGTCAACAAGTGAAAGCCGAGCATCTAAGGTCGGGTGACTTGACTCAAAATATAGATATTCCTACATGGAAATGGGAGGATATTAACATGGACTTTGCAGTGGGGTTTACTCGTACTAGAAGAGAACATGACTCTATATGGGTCATTGTGGATAAGCTAACCAAGTCCACACATTTCATTCCCGTCAAATCCACATATGCGGTTGAAGATTATGCCAAATTGTACGTTAAGAGATAGTGAAGTTACATGGAGCCCGTTTTTCCATCATTTTGGATAGAGGTACTCAATTTACCTCCCATTTTTGGAAAGCTTTCCAATGTAGGATTGGTACGAAGGTGAAGCTTAGTACTGCTTTTCATCCCAAGACGGATGGTCAAGCGGAAAGCACTACTCAAACTCTTGAGGATATGTTGAGGGCATGTGTCATCTACTTCAAGGGTAATTGGGATGACCACCTACCCTTGATAGAGTTCTCCTACAACAATAGTTACCACTCAACTATATCTATGGCACCCTTCGAGGCACTTTATGGGAGAAGGTCTATAGATCTTTGATTGGGTGGTATGAGGTAGGTGAGTTTCCTCTACTTAGTCCCAACTTGGTCTATAAAGCCCTTGAGAAGGTTCGAGTTATAAGAGATAGACTAAAAGCATCTCAAAGTCGACAAAAATAATATGCCGACAATAGGAACAGAGACCTTCAATTTGAAGTAGGAGATTGGTTCTATTTGAATTTTTCACCCATGAAAGAGGTGATGAGGTTTGGAAAGAAGGGGAAGCTTAGTCCTCGTTATGTGGGCCCTTATGAAATTTTGAAGCGAGTTGGGAGTGTTGCCTATTAGTTGAGGTTGCCAAATGAGTTAGCCATGATTCATCCGGTATTTCATATTTCCATGCTCAAGAAGTGTATAGGGGACCCGGTTTCCATTCTTCCTCTAGAAGGTTTAGGGGTAAAAGAGGATCTTTCTTATGAAGAGGTCCCGGTTGAGATCTTGGACCGCCAAGTTAAGAAATTGAGGAATAAGGAGGTTACCTCCATAAAAGTTCTATGGAGGAACCACCTTGTTGAGGGTGCAATATGGGAGGCCGAGGCCGACATAAAGACCCGATATCCTCATCTTTTCCCCTTACTCCTAGCGAAGATTAAGTTTAGTAATTCCTTATATCACTATTATTAATAGTGTTGAACTTATCATTTTTGTTTTGAAATATGTGCATATTATAGTAGAAATTTATGCCTAAGTTGAGTTCTTGTCTTTCCATGAAATATTTTTATTATGTGGCTTTCACTTGAGTGTGTTGTGTGCTATAAGTGTTCATGGAAGTTTATAATGAGCATAATTGATATTATTTTGATAAGAAATCAACATGTCAACTCTTAATGTTCATATTGAGCTCATATTTAAATGGAGAAAGTAGTACCTCCTTATGTGATACATGAAAAGTTGAGTTTTTGTTATAAGTTTGTGTGGAGTAAGTTCCAATTGTTGATGCCATGTTATGTGTCGAAAGGAGTTGAGATTTCCTCCTATGAGATGAGACTCATTCTACTGTATTGTTGGTTGGCTGGCTGCTAGTCTTGAGTCTTTTCTTCCTATAAAAAGGTTTAGAGTGTCATTCAGGGACGAATGTTCCAAAGGGGGGGAGTATTGACACACTCGGAAATTTCCACGACTTATACTAGAGCCTTATATGTTGAGTAATGATGTTTTTAGACCTAAATAAGTATATATAACTTGTTTGATAAGTATTGGAGCAATAGGATTAAAACAAGTCTTAAAATAGCTTAAAATAAGTGAAGGTTTCGGAGGGTCATATGGAATCCAAAACTTGTAAAAAGTCTTTGAATAGGTAGAGTGTACTAAAGAGGGTCCAAACATGAAGTCATGACACCCCAAGGACCACCGTAAGGGTCCTTGGGGAGGACTCGAACTTGGGCGAGCAAACTGCCAAGGCAGCTGTGCGCAGGCAGGTTTCAAGTGGCTGCTGCGCGACGCGCAGCCATCACAAAGAAAAATATGGAGTTGGACTCGCAATGCAGGGATGACATGGACCCTACTGTTTCATCTCAAAATTTGAAAATAAATTATGGAATTAGCCCCGCGATGTGCACCTAAATCCATATATCGTAAAAGTCGTATTTTGGGTGTTTTGACTTCACAAATAAACCTATTTCAGTGAGGGGTCTTTTGGGTAATTTAATTGGTGACTATATAATGTATTAGGGTTAGTTTTAGGTCCATTCTAACACAAAAATCAAGTCCCACAAGTTGAAATCAAAAAATCACTCTCTCTCCTAAATTCTCTCTTCCTCCAAAACTCCAATGAAGACCAATAGAGCTCCAAGAAAAAGATCAAGCCTTCAAGTTTTTCAACCCAATTTCATGGATCTCTCATCAATAAGGTATGGTTTCTTTCACCCTTGGGATTCCTTTCCCCAAGATGTCCTTCAAAAGATGATTTTTAAATCTCCCAAAACAGGGGTTTTTCTCCTCACATGGGTCTTCTTTCTAAAACAAAATTGTGAATTAATTGTGATGAATTATGACGAATTAATATTGTTAAATTATGAATTGATGGTCAATTGAATTCCTATGAGTTTTCCCTTGACCCATGTCTTTCCCCCAAATCCCTAATTTCTTGGATTATTTAAGGTGAATTGTTGAGGGTGATGAACATGTCCCTTGTTTATTTTTATTTTAGTTATGTTAATACTTCATGAATTTCCCTATTTTCATATGTTGGTTGTGAATTCTTGGGTCTTGAAGGGTAAAGTTCCATGAAGGGCAATGAGGTATGATCTTGATTCTCCTTTGATCTCAATTATGCAAGGTGAAATCTACTTATGTGATAGTGATGATATAGCTAATTGTGTTTATGTGATGTTGGTGATAAGAATCCCTCATCCCTAACCCTAGAGTCATAAATTGGCTATGAAGTATGTAATTATGTTATGATATTATAATTATATGATTGAATGTGGTTTCTCATGATTATGATAATGTATCTAAAGTGAAAGGATAGTTCTCACTTGTGATCACCTATGAGCTTTTATGATAAGAGGTTTACCTAAGGGTCTAGAAGAGACTAATGTGAACTTCTACGATGTAATAAGATGACTACTAAAGGGAATAAATGCTTAGCACCGAAAGGGCATATAATGAGGTGGAGGTCTCACGTTAGTAAGTTCGGCCTCCCACATGGGTTTCCTCACGTTAGTTAGTTCGGATTCCCTAATAATGTGTTGTCTCATGATATGGAAACCTCCACTTTCGTAAGTCAAGGTTTCTAGCAACAATATTCTTGACCCCTAACTATGTGCCCACATAGGACTCTATCTTAGTGGATCCACCTAGATAGCTAGGTACGAATGGTTAAACCTTACGCAAGTGTTAACCCTCTCTTTTCGGTGTGGGAGTAGAACACTGGATTCCATGTAGATCACATGGTCTCATGTTGGTTATCGAACTTATTTCCCTAATGTAAAAGTAAATGAATAAGTTAAGTAAGTGAACTCTTATTAGGGTTGTCTTGAATGCTACTACATAGGGCAAGGGAGGGTACGGGACTTCTCTTACTCATTGCACATACGGGATCCTAAGGGATGATATTAAGTAGTGTTCTTTTATGATTATGATTATGAATATGGTTATGATTAATAATCTATGAGTAAGCATTGATGTATAAGCATGTTATGAAAATATTTTGTAAGTATGAAGTGGGTTGCTTAATGTGACGTATCCTTGGATGGGATTATGGGGTTTCATCTTTGACATTGCACAAGTATTACTTGGGTGATTTACATGTTGGGTTGCTATTATGTTAAATTGACTTATTATGCTACTTATATATGTATGTTGAGTTTAATTTATAGAAAGCATGATTTTGACTAAATTGTCATTTTCTCATGCATTGATGATTTTGTGCATAGGAGTCCTACTTAGTACATATGGTTTGTACTAACCCATATTTTCTCCTTTTTTTCTCAAACATTTTAGCTTCGGGCCATTGAGAAGATTAGTGGTCATTGAAGAAGAAGACTTGGCTCTTTCCTAAGTCAATTGGTGAGTCCTCATGAGTTTCGAGGATAGAGCCACTCATCAAGTGTTATTAGTTTTGTCTATGTTTTGAGACAATTATTCCATTCTCATGTTGAGACTTTCATTGTAACCTATATGGCATATTGTAATAGACTAAGGTCCATGCCCAAACCTATTGTGATTCACTTTATAGATGGTTTAATGTGAGACAAAGTATTAGACTAAATTCCTATATGTTGTATGTTATTTATGCGAGAAGCCTATGTATGCTTCCTGTGTACAGGTCTATGTAAACCTCCTTGATATATAAGCAAAAGTTTTAAATTTTCTCGTATTTGTTTACCGATGATGTGCTATGACGAACGCTAAGGGCTTGTATTAGTCCTCGTAGAGGACGACGACGCCGGTTACGCCTAAGGGGTACTTTGGGTCGTAACATAAGTAAACTAACTGGCGAGCTTTATGTTTCATCCTATTTTGTAAACAACTGAGTTGTTCGTCGGGGTATCACTCCTGAGCACAAATCACCTCAATCTAATGGGTCGATCAAGCTCTATATCCTCTGGTCTATCTAATCTCTCATATCTCAATTTTAAAATTAGACAATAGCTTTATCTCATGGTGATCAAGCATGAAATACTAAAATAAGAATATAGAGTAGCTTATAATGACAACCAAGAATTAAGTCGAAAACCTTAAATAATCAACATTGCATCTGTAGCTACAACCCCAGAACAAGAGCTTTAGCTATTAATGTGTAACACTTTGAAAATCTAAGACGTGTTCTAGAGCCTAGCATAAGAGTCAAAAGTTTTGGACACTATTTTAAGGTCTATCCTAATGAACATAAGTCATTTAGGAAGTTTAGAAACCAAAACGTCCAAGAACGTCCATGATGTCCGGAAACTAGTTCAAAGAGGTACTAGCGTGCCTTCGCCTATTTGACTAGCTTTTAGGAGTCGGAAAATAATGAAAATTGGTGGAAGGGTGTATAACACGTGTTAGAGTTAGTTCATAGTCGAAACGTCAGGGAACGACTCCCCAAGGACCAACCAAGGGACCTTGAGGATAACCCTTGCATTTGGGGGTCAAAGGACTGCCCAAGGCAGTTTTTAGAGATGAGTGCCATCAACGGGGCGTGTGTCAGTCGACGGGGCGTCGATGCACACTTAGTCAATTTGGCCAAAGTTTAATTTTGCAACTCTCTGAACTTAGCGACCGATGAGCAGCACGGAGGGAGTAGTGGCTGTCGTCTCACAGACGGCCGTCGATCGGGGTCTCGTCTGTGAGGGCCTAAGTTGTTGCACGTTTTAAGTTGGGTTCCATTAATTAATTAAAGGGTGAGTTAATTAGTTAGGGGATTAGGGAGGTCTAATTAAGTTAGTTAACCACCTATATAAAGCCCTAAGCTAATTAGACTAACTTAAGCTCTCATATTTCCCAAACCCAAAACTCTCTTCCTTCTCTCTTCTTTCTCTCTCCCAAAGGAACCCCATTGAAGATCAAACTAGAGGTGGGTTAAAGGGATGAAAAGGGTCGAATTTCTCCATCAATCTTCATTAATTAGTAAGGTATGGGATCTCTTTCACCTTTGAGACCTCTTTCCTCAAAGGGTTCCATCAAATTGATTTCAAAAGTTGGGTTTTCAAGTGGGTTTTCATCCAATACAAAATTGATGTTATGAATTACTTTGTTTATGATTTATTTTGGATATTATGGATATATTAACATGTATTTTAACTCAATTATGTTATATCTTGATGAATTGGTCTAATTTGTAGAAGATGAACTATCCCCTTTAACCCTAGGTTATGATCTTGATATGAATTGTGTAATATTAGTTCAATTGAATTGGTTATTGATTTAATTACTACTAGATGATGTTATTGTATCAATTATGAATAGATTAAGATGAATTTGAGTCCTATCATTCTAGTTCTTGAGTAATTGATCTAGGTTATGAATTGTATTATGGATTTGACCTAAGTCTATTGTCTTAAGCTATAAACTAGTAATGAATTATGATGTAGTGATTCAATTGGATTTGTTATCATGTTGATTATGGATATGTGATGATATTATACCCTTGTTGGGTTGAGATAAAGGTTTATGGTAAGACCTTGATGATGAATTATGAAGAAGACTTGGTAAGTCTCGTAATCCCAACTCTTTACTTCAATTATGGTTACTTGTGACTAAGTGATGATGTTGTGTTGAAGTATGCCTTGTATTAGGATTGATAGGGTTGGTATGATGTTGAATTGAAATGTCTTGACTATGGTTTGTGAGGTGTTGGCTAAGATGTAAATGTTATAAGGATAGTGATGAATTACCAATGTGCCTTAATATGATGTGACTATATAAATGTGCTAACCTCACATGTGTGAATTGTAATGAAACGATTATACTCATGCAATTCTTATTGAGCTATGATGATGATGATGATGATACAAGGGGTAGACCCTATGACCTAAATTAAGCTATGATGATTAATAAAGGTATTAAAGACATTTCAAAAAGGGACTTAGCTTAGCATCGAGTGAACTTGACAATGGGAGGTGTTGACTTCCCATAGAGGAAGATGCACCCTATAGTTCCATATGAGGTGTTGACTCCCATATGAGGGATATTCATCCTATGGATTCCCATGAGAGGAGGCTCCAATTGCCAAGTGGCATGTAGAGAGGTTGTACCTATCTCTTAGTTCTTGAACTATGTTTCCCCCATAGGTAGACTAGCTAGTGGATCCACCTAGAAAGCTACATTTATGTTTGGTTTTACTTTGGTTGGTAGACCACCTTCATTCGGTGTAAGGTTTTACAACACCGGATTCCACACTTAGCTCTTGTGGTCTATGTAGGTTAAGGCAAGTTTTCCCTAAATAAAAATAAAGTAATGAAGTACAAATCAAGTAGGGTGACTAGAGAGGTTGACTTAGCCTAGGTAGGGGTTTTGGGACTCTACCTATGCCTTGCACTAGTTTGCCTTGAAGGAAGCCTTAGGAGTTTGTTCTTATGTATGTATATGCTTATAAATGTAAATGATATGCATATGATGATCTTACATGTTAATGACACTGTGATGTTAATTACTCTTATGAACATGTATTTGATTTATATTGCTAAAGTATGATATTATGTACTCTTAATGCTATGTTATGTGAATTTGGACACTGGTTATGGTTTTTGATAGGTTTATTTAATTAAGTAAGGTTATGGGGATTTGCTTAGTTATTGCACAAGTGGACTTAAAGAGGGTCATGAGTAATGGTCTTGCTTTGGTTATGTTGAATGTACTCTTATTCATGCTTGTTGAAGTTATAACTTGATGATAGAGTTGTATTGATTATATATGCAAGTATGTTGATATGTTCATTGACATGACTATGCTTTGTATTGTTGGTCTTGTGATGTACATGCCTATGAGTTAAGGAATATGTCTTATTGATTGGTATGGTCTTGTTGAATGTCCATAAAGGTTTTCAAAGTAAATTGCATACTTAATGAAATGTCCCTTTTTAGCATGATTTGATATTATATGTGCATATGGTCTCATACTTAGTACAAGTGGTGTACTAACCTCATTTCTTCCTTTTCCCCAACAATTTAGGTTTCGGTCGTCGAAGGACTTTTCGAGTTGGGTAGGTCCTCACTTTCCGAGGGCAATGCCACTATCAAGCCTATGATGTTGCTTTTGTTTTTAAGACTCTTATGTTCTTTTTCTTTTCATTTGGATACTAAACATTGTATGACCTATATGTGGTCTTATTGAATTTATGTATGGGATAGGCCCAAATTGTTATACTCCTATTAGATGGTTATGAGATGAGATGACTATTTGAGACTATGTTATCTTTTATATGTCTATGTGAAATAAAAGTAGAAGACTAAGTAATCTTCCTATACGAAGGGTCTATGTATACTCGATATATATATATATATATTACTATGTGTATGTAGAGGTCTATGTAAACCTCAATGTAGAAGTAGTAAAAGCTTTAAATCTCCGATTTTGACCTATGAATGTAATGATGTAAGCTAAGAGGCTAGTCTTAGTCCTCAAATAGGACGAAGGCGCAGGTTACATCTAGGGGGTATTCCCGAATGTGACATAATGTCTAGGAAAACAAGAAGAAGAAAAGAACCCTAAAACAATGTTGACAACTTTCTTTTCCTTATAATTGATCTCCTCCTCTAGATTGATTATTCCTTTAATAATTATTTCTATGGACTATTTATAGATGTAGAAAACCCTAAATAAAATAATTGAACCAAAACAAATTGGGAAACCAAATCCAAGCCGCATAAGATTTTTGTACGCTGGTTCGCCGTCAAACTCTTTTGCTCCCTTCATAATCTGCCACATGGAAGAAGAATTGCAATTCAATTTGAATTCTGCTGATCTTTTCAATATATATAAATATTAATATATTATCTAATTTAATCCATTAATCTGCCTGCGTGATTTCCTTCTTCAATCTTCCATATTTAATTTGTTTTAGCTTCAAACTTCTTCAACTTTATCCCAATTTAATTCTAAAATTAAAATACACTATTTAGTACAATCCATAAAATGCATGCTCAAAAAGGACAGATATAAATAATAAATATGAGGCAAATAGTGATTAAAAATATGTATTTTTGCTCTTACATCACCACCCCATACTTCAACTTTTGCTCGTCCTCTGGCAACATTAAAGCATATCTCAAATAAATCAAGATAGGAATGTCGCCACTTTGGTTAATACAAATTATTAGGTCATATACCAATTTCAAAAGATCAAGTAAATTTCTCAATTATGCAAGACATCCATATAAACAACAAACCTCTAACCTTTTAACCTCAAGGAAAGACTTTGAACTTATAAAATTTAAGTGTGCTCACCTATTCTCATCAAAGAAAGCTAATAAAATTACCTCTCCATCATGAAACAAGTTCCCTCACAAGAAGAAATAGTCCACACACACAATTCAAAATATTGAATATAAATTAAGGACTTCATATCAAGAACAACTCTCACACTCGTAAATAAAATTCACATGTATGCACAAAGAACCATAGCCCTGCCCATTATGTACATCTCCACTCATTAAGCATGCTTGAATAGAATCAAGTAAGACTTTAACGGGTTGTAATGTAGGCTACAGGATGTGTAGGAAAACTATATAATAGGGACTTACACTTCCTTAAACACTTTTCAATTTTAGACTTCATCACCCATGATTTTCTTCTATTTGTTTTCAGCCCTTTTTTGAACAATTATTTCACATGTAAGTCTAATCATCTCAAGAATGTTTCAAACTTTTTTTAAAATTTTTCCTTCATAATAGTCACCCTCAACTTACGTATTTTACATGTGTTAAGGTGCACAATGTCCTTGGAAGGATAAGGGCCATCATCAGGGTAACTTCTTTTCTTCTCTTTTTTTTCACATTCTTCCGAAGAGGATTTTTAAGAAATTTGTAGCCATCATTGATTACCTTTTCACTCAACCATCCCTTTTTTCTTCAGATTTAACAATTAGAATAAGTCTATGCTACACTGTTCAAGGAAGCAAGGTGCCAAAACTAGTGATTAAACAAAAAAGTCAAGGCAAAAATATGGCAACCAATAAAAAGCTACTGACTCAAAAGTGCTAACTAGAGGTATAATATCTGAAAAGGCTAAAATTACCAGGCAAATGAAAGAAAACTTACTATCATCTTCTTAACAGAGCAACACTTTTAATTTTGTTTCAATAACATGCAGGGCAAGTTCTAGACTAAGATGCAAAACATGGAATAAACAAATTCTTACCACAAGTATCAATCAAGATGGATCAATTCCACTTTTAAGAGAGACAGGATCATAACAAACTACAAAATAAAATAAGTTACATACAAATTCACAATCATGAGCTTACGTGTCAAAGAGTCTACAATTTTCTTACGAATCAAGCATTCACAAGAAAATACTACTCAAAAATTACACCTAAATAGCAAGTATTGCACCACTCAAAAGGGTCTTTTCTTTTCTCTAAAAAAATCAAAAAAAATTGTTCTTAAAAAATAAAATACATTCAGTTCAAAAGGGACTATTCTCAATAAAAGAACCGAAAATAAAAGCCAAGGAACCCATCCTAAAAAAATAAAAGACTCAATAAAAAAATAAAAGCTAGGAATTTATTCTTCCACACACTTAGAAAGATGTTATGTCCCCAAAGCATCGAATAAAATTTAGAACAAGGGTAAGTAAAACTCCCTGAGGTCTTTTAGCCCAAGCTAGTAGCATGTTCTCTTAATTTTCATCAAGGATCGTCACCCCACACTTAGCTCAAACGTGCTCCTTAGCTCCAAATTTTGGATACTCAGATTTCTCCAAAACTTGTAAAAACAACACAAAAGATGACACAAAAAATACATAAAATAAAATAAAAAAGTATAATATAAATTAGGTTGCCTCCCAATAAGCGCTTAATTTAACTTCACGGCACGACACAAATAAATTCACCACTTTTCTTTCCACTTTAAACTTATGAATTTTATCCCTAACTTTGCATCTATTTTTCTACTCCTCTAAAGGGGGTGATATAAAGATAAATGAACCAAGTAATTTTTGTCGCATCTTGCACTTCTTTGCCCTTAAGTAAAGAATGTCGTTTTGTCTACGTGGACTAAAAATTTTAAAATGTAGGAGCCCTGTTCCTCATCAATACACTCATCCATCGGTTGAGATTTTATAGAGAAGTGTTTTTAATGAGATTCAAGTTGTCTTAACTCCAAAGCAACATTATCTACAACATTCTCACTTTTGTACTCTTTCTCAACATCGATATTAAAGAATAAAGTATAGTTGAATGATTGGAATTCCTCTTTTTGCTCCACTAGTTGGTCATAATACACAACAATTGGTAATTGGGCTTAAGACGCTTCAATTTTTTAATCATGTGAGTCTCTAAGTCATCAATATATGAGCCAAATTGATAGATCTCTTGTGTGAGCTCAACTCTTTCTTCGATCAGTTGGGTCGTCATGTATGTCAGTTAGTCACGGAAGGACTCTTCAATCTTTATAAGTTCAATTTGTCCATGTATTCAATATTGGCTCACTATCTCTTTTTCTCCATAACTTTCTCCTTGTTGGGCCCCAATCTCTTCTAATTCAACTTGGGTTATAATTTATAATTGAAGAACATCAAGCTTATATTTTAGTTCCACGATTTCTTTGTACCCTTCTGTGCATTCAAATATTTCTTCGGTGATTTTTGAATTAACCTTGTCCAACGTGTTTGTACATTCAAGCGCCTCTTGTTTTGGACTCTCTGCTACATTGCCATTACCAACATCACAAATAACAGAAGAATCATAATAGGTGTTCAGGGGAAGGGAATAAGTTTTAGGACAACCATTCCAATGAATATACTGACAACCACATATATGACATAAAGGACTATCATCACCCAACCACGATTTATCTCAATCATCCATATCAATAAAATTAGCAAATTATTCAAAGAAAGAAAAAAAATTATTGGAAAACAAAACTAATAAAAATAAATAAATAAAAATAAAAAGTATAACGTAGAAGAATAGTTAATTTCTAAGTCTCCGAGAGCGGGGACAAAAACTTGTAGCTCCCAATTGCACACTACAAGAAAAATGTGAATTACATGGAAATTTTCCTGGGTATCAGTTTGAAAATTTGCAGGAAAATAAGTTTCCTACGGATTTTCAAACTAATCCCCAAGAAAATCCCCATATAATTCACAATTTTTTTGTAGTGGCACAGGCAAGTGTACGCGGTCGCGTAAGTAATATAGTGACTCTTAAAAGAACCAGATTATCGAACCCAAAGGACCATTCAATTAACTATTTTACTAAATTATACTGGTCTAATTATTTATTTAAGAGAGACAAAAAAGAAGAATGCAAGAATAAAATAATAAATTTACTTACAATAGTTGGAAAATCCCAGGGCTACAACATATATTGAATTTCATGTATCATATTTTTGGCTTTGAACTAATTTTAGTTGTCAGGTTACTCGTTTATAGGGTTAATTGTATGAGTCGGGATACACACCTCTCGTCGCCTACTCCGATTAGATACCTAACGACATAGTTGAGCGGGGATAAGTAAACTAATTGGTGAGTATTTATATTTCATCCTATTTCGTAACCAACCGAGTTGTTCTTCCGGGTGTCACTCTTGAACACAAATCACTTCAATCTAATGGGTCAATCAAGCTCTCTATACCTCTGGCCTATCTAATCCCTCATCTCTCGATTTTAAGATTAGACAATATACTTATCTCATGATGATCAAGCACAAAATACTAAAACAAGAATATAGAAGCAACTTATAATGACAACCAAAACTTAATTCAAAAGCCTTAAATAATCAACATTGAATCTGTAGCTACAGCCCCAGAACAAGAGTTTTAGCTATTAATATCTAAGAAAACAAAAAGAAGAAAGAACCCTAAAAAATGTTGACAACTTTCTATTCTCTATAATTGATCTCCTCTTCTAGATTGATGATCCCCGTAATAAGTATTTCTATGGACTATTTATAGATGGAGAAAACCCTAAATAAAATAATTGACTCCAAAACATAGTGGGAAACCAAATAAAATAGGAATAATTATTCTGTACGCTGGTTCGTCTTCAAACTCTTTTGCTCCCTTCATAATCTGCCACATGGTAGCAGAATTGCAATTCAATTTGAATTCTGCCGATCTTCTCAATATGTTTAAATATTAATATAATATTTAATTTAATCCATTAAGTTGCCTGCTTGATTTCTTTTTTCAATCTTCCATATTTAACTCGTTTTAGCTTCAAACTTCTTTAATTTTATCCCAATTTAATTCGTATAGATATAAATAATAAATGTGACGCAAATTAATGATTAAAAATATGTATTTTTTGTCTTATATCAGCTACCATGAGTTTCACCATCCCAAGCTACATAATTCATCTATCCATGAATGAATCATAAGACTCAATCTCAAGCTATTCTACCTTAACAAGCATGATTCATTTCAGGTCCTTAAATCAACCTAGAATCCTTCTATGTGACAGAACTTGCTTCTCCTAGCTTATTCATGTCTTTGTGTATAAGAGAAAGAGAATACTCAATCAAGATCATCTCATATTGAATTTTAGCCCCCAAAGCCCTAACAACAATGTCTACAAGCCCTATTTTCAATACTAGCTTCATTATATCATGATCCATGTCTAATTACAAGTTATTCTATCACTTTGATAATTAGAAGGTAATTCTAGTCATCATTAATCATATAGGTTCAATTCTAACTTAATATATAATTACAATTGAATCGAAGGGCATTTTTGTCATTTTAGATGAAATATTTTTCACTTTCAAAATTCAATGAGTGCCACATAAATTGTAAGAGAAGTAACATTAGTAAATCTCGTAACTATAAACACCTAGGATTAAACCAAGAAACTAATAATAGTTAATTTTTGGAAAGGATAGGAAAATATTGGAAAATTTCCTAAGTTTAAAAAGTGAGTTTTGGTCATTTCAAACGGCCATAACCTCTAGATCAGGATGAGTTAGAGTAAGTTATTTATATGATCGGAAATCCCTTGAAAATATCTTACCAACGCCGCCGAGTTTGCTCATTTTTTATGTCATATGAGGGAGATATGTCTTTCGAAAGTTGGGTTGTTGGACTGATTAAAGTCCAATCCTGATTTTAATAAGGGTAAAGTGGTCTTTTCACCCTACCATTTCCTTATTCATTTTAAGCTTTTAATTGGGGTAAAACCAAGTTTTAGTTCAGATTAGGGGGAAAAATTACGCTTAGGGTTTAGGAGAAAAGAAAAGAGGAGAAGATGAAGGGTAAAAGATTAACATTTCACCAAGAACGCCAAGACATTCTAATAGAATTCGTCGGGGGTGATACCTATTCAGGTATGTGAGATCTTTCTGTGTTGGGTTCTTCCAACCACACACCAATTTGATTCAATTCAGCAAGGTTAGTGTAGATTGAAAGATGAACATTGAAGTTCTTGATGAAAAATCGTTGAATTATTATTGGTTGAGTTGTAGTATTCCTTTGGTTGTTTGATTCGTGTTTTCAAGATGTTTTATGAGTCTAAACTATTGTGTATTGAGTATGTTAGTGATCTTAACTGTTTGGGGTGGGATCCATGGGAGTTTAGAAGGTTTAGAATTGCAAATCGGAGAAGAAGAGTCCAAATTCCCGTCAGACAAGACCTGGGGTGCCGCACCTGCCAAAAACCCTCAGGGCAGCCTCTGTATAACAGGTCCTGGCATGCCACTCCATCCAGAGCCCCTCAAGACAGTCTCTATCCTTCAGGCTCTGGCGCCCCGTGCCTCTCAGAGCGCCAGGGTCACCTGGATATCTTAGTTTTCCCCCATCTTGTCGTACTAGTTTCTAAGTGATGTACCTATCATTCCTAGTTGATTTAAACACTCTAAAGTACATATAAACATCATGAAATCATTCGTAAACATGAGAGCTTGATCCTTGAATCTATACTCCAATTCAAGGAAAGTTAAGATCAAAGTCAAAGAAGTTAAGAGTCAAGTCTAAAAGTTAAGAAGCAAGTTAAAGTGAGTTCTTAAAGTTTTCAAGAGTCTTAAACAAACATTCTAACTTTGTTTTGAGGCTCAAGCTACAAGTTGAGTGAAGAGTAATGAGTAGAGTTTAAATCTCAAAAGTTATAGGGGAACTAAGTATTCCCTAAGAGTTAAGTTTTAAGTTGAGTAAAGAGTAAAGAGTGGAGTTAATTTCTC
Source organism: Solanum sitiens (assembly GCA_016801875.1). Classification (NCBI taxonomy): domain Eukaryota; kingdom Viridiplantae; phylum Streptophyta; class Magnoliopsida; order Solanales; family Solanaceae; genus Solanum; species Solanum sitiens. Next base: position 2,525,295 of record JABWTJ010000073.1, on the reverse strand, counting down.
AAAAGATATAAGGGAACTAAGAATTCCCTAGGAAGTTATAAATATTTTTTTTACATTTAAGTTTAGAGGGAACTATGACTTCCCAAATTAATTAAGAGGGAACTAAGACTTGCCAAAAGAGTTTTGAACAAAGAAAGGGGAACATTGATTGCAAGAGGGCTTTTTAAAAGCTAAAAAGGGTTGAGCAAATTATCTCAACCCAGAGGAAAAAGGTTATTTTAAAAGCATGAGCTAAAGTATATTTTTGGGAGAAGTATTGAGCATTTATGTGGGAATGCGAGTTCATATTAACTCGAGTCTCCATGTAAACCATGTAGCCATCATGGGTATTAACAAGTCATACTTTTTAGATGATCACGTAAGGTTAGCCAGTGGATCCACTAGGTTGAGGATGTTCTATGTGATGGCAAAGTATAGGACAGTTCTGGCAGTGTGGGCGAGACGATGTATCACCACTTAGGCTCATAATGGTGTTGTCTGTTAGAGAATCTCCCACAGAAACTATATTACTTTCATATATAAGTAAAGGACATTCTTTCCAGCCTTAGTAAAATAGGGGTTGGTTTGGCTTGAACATAGGCTCAAACATAATTTGAAGGGTCCTAGCTACGTTGAGTTTATTATGGCATTATATTTATTGAACTAAGTGTTTACATTAATCTTGAAGGAAATATGTTGGCGTTGTTGAATCAATAATAGGAGCAATATTTATTGATAGAAATTCTTCAAATGATACTACCTGAGAGGTAGGGAAGAATGTATTAGAGACTATAATTATACCGGAAATGCTTTAAACAAATCCTGTGAAGAAGCTATATTAAACTTGCCAGAAACATAAACTTAAAGTTCGAGTAGTCTATATGTGGTCACATGATGGGAGTTTTGAAGTTTTTGTTCACAATCAAATGAGGAAAAAAGGCATGTGTCATGTAAAGAAAGAAATTGCATTGAACAGAGCTGCAACAATGCAAACAAGGCATATAATGAAGTTATTGGAATGTTAAGTGTTAGCAATATGAATATATAGCTCATAGAGTATAATCTGGCATTAGAAATATAGATTTCAACTTAAGAAGCCTGCAATTTTTTAAATTGTAATAGACCATTGTTGGAAGGATATCTCAGGATTCCTCTATTTTTTTGTACTGAACTAGCACTCATAGGAAGGAAACACTAATTCAGATTTCTCTGTTTTTTTAAAAGTACTTTGGGACTGAACGGGCACTCATAGGAAGACAACAGTATATGAATTAATTATCTCTTACATTATACTTGTGAGGATCTTTATAACTATTCCTTTGATAATTGAAACTGTTGGAATATGAATGTATATGTTTTCTTATCCTTCCTATCATTATTTTATATATCTCATAAATCATAAAAATTGTGTTTCAATTGTCAATATAAATAGCCATTGAATGTATGATTACTAACTTTTAGAAGACATGATTCCAATAAAAGCATATGATGACAATCTTTTCATTTCCTTGGTAAATGTTACTTTTTTTCAATCTACTGAACAAATTTGTATTTATGTTATTGTTTCTTAGAAAGACACGTTGGTTCCTACGCAAATAAGATATTCGCAGTGAATGATGACTAAGATATGCATGTAATGTTTTTGAAGTTGTGAAATTTCGTATAGATTTTTGGGGTAGTTCATGGAATTGTGATTTTGTAAATTTAGGGGGAAGTAAGAGAGTATGATAAGGTCTTTGTAATCAGTTAAAAAGTAGTATTTTTGTGTGATATTAGCATAACAGTATTGTGGTGCTTGTGTTTCTCGAGATCTTTGGTATCCTAATTTGAATTGTTAGTGTTGTTTGGTAGGTTTGATGTTACAAAAGTTCAAAAGATTATTAAGATATGAACAAAGATGACATGTAGAAATGAAGATTAAAGATGGTTACACCAAATTATTTAGCGAGAATTGAGAATGTTCATCCGTATTTCAAGTATATTTTATACACACAGACACACAGAGTTAATTTGGCTCTTTTTCATTGATGAATAAACACGTGTCTCATATTGTTCTTACGTTTTTTAAGATAATAAAGATATTTTATCAACAATTCTGCATATATCTTAAAAAGAATATAAAGATATAATATAATAATTAAAAATATATATATAAAAGATAATTATCGCCGATTTTCAAAAAAAAGAATAATGCGTTGAATTTGGTGTCTCGAAGACTATGAACAAGACCTAGATTAAATAAAATTCAACTTACAAAACAAATGGCGAAGTTTAAAACTTGTATGAACCAAGAATTGTGTTGTAAGTTTAGAGTCTTATTCTGTCAAGTTATATTTGCATAATTTTTGTCGTTATTTGCGGTTTAGCGCTAAGAGGACATGTGCATGTCCTTGTATTCATGAATGCTTTAGAAATCCGTCACAATTTCATAGAAGAGGCAACATTCCACACTCATATAGGTTCACTCATCAAGTGAATTATGCATAGTAATACAACACCTAAAAGGATATGGTTATGAATTAAGAATTCACAACTCAACCTCACTTTCCTTACAGATTTTCACTATATGCACACCATAATAGATCACAGATGGGACAAAAAATTTATAGTGCATAAGATCAAATGATTACTTGTTATTACTCATACGAACCTAATTTATGAGATCTCCAATCACATAGGTTGAGTTACCATCACGTTTGATATACAACTCCACAATAGTCCCATTCTGATTGAAGCTTCATTTATTAATTCCAACCCCCCCCCCCCTTCCCCCCACCCAAATTTTAAGTCAGAGAATTGGGAAAGTTCACTTATGACTTTCCCACCATTCATGGATTTAATTCCATCTCTTAACAATATTTAGTTACTCTTTGTCTCAAACTTATGTAATCACCATATGGAGGTTACTTAACCACTTAACATCATTATCAACTAATTCCATTATAATTAGCAGATTTAAATCACCAACACAATAGATGAACACATATTTAATTTTGAATAACAAGACTACATAAAGTACGTTACCCTCATATTTCAAAAAGTTCAAATTAAAAATAATATGTCTAAACAACAAATTTAACCAATTTTTCAAATAAGGATTTTATCATATAAATGATGAGCTAAAACTATGACTTCACTGAAACATTATTTATCATCATTCAAAATAATATATTTACCGCAGTGATTACAAGAAAAATTAAATTATAGAATCAATGTGATCATCAAAAGAAAAACATACTTTCTGATTTATTTATTTTTTCATTTAAAATCGTACCAAAAAAGGAAACCAATAACACCTAATTGATAAGTCTCTTCATTATTTAAGAAGAAGATATTTCTCTATTTGCTATTTTTATAACCCAAAACTAATTTTAGAAAATAATTTCATATTAAAAAACAACAACACGTGATGGCTCTTTCTTTTCCTCCAATCCTCAACATTTTGAAAACTAACCATTATCATATGAGAATTTTATTATCAAAGCATCAAAGAATGAAACCTTTTTTATTTGTTCAAATAATTCCAATTTAACATGTCAAAAATAAATAATTAAGTACTAACATCTTCACTCATGACTTAAGAAACATTAAGAACAAATAAGTCATGATTACAATATCATTTACCAACAAACACATTATTCTTGGTTATCACGACCTTACAAGATTCAAATGCAATTTTCATCCCCACCATTCCTAATAATTCCACGAAAACCAGATTGGTTTGGATACTAGCTAGGAACATGTAGCACTTCAGTAAATGCCAAAGTTTTTCTATATGTGAGTTTGAGATGAGCTTTTTCTTTTCCAAGGACTTGAGTCGTTGAAAAATCACCAAGATACACAACTTCTTCTTTATTAACTTGGGTGTAAAACGCAAAATCTGTTTTATTGGGACAATTATGCCTTGTAGCACCTGAATCCATCACCTAGTTACTCACATTGGCCACAAGGTTAGCTTTGGTAATGAACGCCACTATGATATCATCTCCTTCAATCAGATTTACTCTTGGCTTAGCAGAATTTATATTTTTCTCAACTCTATTTCTACATTGAACTGCATGGTGGCCTAGTTTGCCACACACAAAACTGTTACCTTTTTTCTTCAAGTTCATTTTTCATACATGGTATTTTTATTGCGAGACTTATTGTCTTTCAAAAGATTAGCTTTTGCAGCGATTTCTTTTGCTTTGGCAAAATATGATTGTTTTTTGTTGGTATCCTCAATGATGATAAGTTTCACCAAATCTTCAAGGGAGAATAGCTTTTGTTTATGCTTCAAATTTTGTTTGTAGTGATTTCAATATTCTGGTAGTTTTTTTATCAATATTGCTCCGGTAAAACATTTTTTCCGATTTAAGATTTTCAACTGGTTTGTGAAAGTCGTTGATTTGTATCTTCACACCTTTCTTCGATGTCATCTCCCATTTGTAAAAATTACCAATAACAATCTTTTGTTTGGTAGTATCTTCAGCAGTATATTAGCAAGTAGCGATTTTCAGATCTCCTTTGCTTCCTTATTATAACAATACACATCAAACAATTCATTAGAAAGAGTACTTAATATTGTGTGTTTACATACTTTATTTGCATAAATCCCCTAATTTAGTTGCTCAGAAGCAGATTCATCCGATTTCAATTGTTTTAGCGCAGACGTCACTCCATACATGTCTAGAGCAGAGAAATCCGTTCATGTCATCTCTTAAAATTTTGTCCACCAAAAGCTTCCACTTTTGAAACATCGGGGAAGTATTTGCTAAAGTTGTGCGAAGGAATTGAATAATAGGAACAACATCATGACATGTTTGAGCAACAATGGTGGTATTATCAGTAACAGTAGCAGCTGAATCGTTTCCGTGAATTATGATAACTGAAATATCCTTAAGATTGTTGGAAACTATTGGAAATCACGAAATCTCGTAGCTTGAGGCGTGCCTATGGCACTGTCCTTAAGGACATTTCATTGGTTAAGGTGTATCCTCATATTCAACAATCTCTTAACAAAAAATATATTTTACTTAAGAAAGCCCAACAAATAAATTAGGAAGAAAAGGTTTTTTAATGTAATGTTTCTTACTGCTCTTTTTGTCACATAAAAGTAATATATATATATATATATATATATATATATATATATATATATATATATATATATGTTTATGGTAAATACCATACCATCACTCGTGTGCACAACTCATGAAAAGTAGTTGCCAATCTGCCATAAAGGCTATATAATATAACCAAATATAGTTGTGCATATATTACACATTAAGAACAAAATTATAGTCATAAAGTCTATCAAATACTACCAAATATTCATAGGATTACTGTAACTCCTAAATCAACTAGTAATTGATTAATGCCATAAAAATAATAACCACTGCCATATTAAGAAAATAAAATCGTTGGCTACACAATCAAAATACTTAATATAATATTAATAAGCTAAAGTAATTAAGGTAATAATATGCAATGAGTAATTTTCAAATATTGTTCTTATATTTTTTAAGATAATAAAGATATTTTATCAATAAAAATTGGGTTAGGTGGGGTCTTGACTCGTTATATAACACACTAGTTAACTCAGCCACGCTACACGCGGTCGTAAAATATTATATCAAAAATATAAATTAATCTTTTCATATTATTTGAATATAAAAGAATTTTTAGTTCAAATTCAATTAAATAGTAAAAAATTTAAATTTGAATTTATTTTACTATTCACGTTAAACTAATTTCTAATAAATAAAATATATATACTATTACATAAAGGAAGAAAAAGTGCTTTTTCAGTTTTGTTTAACATAAATTGATTAATGTCATTTAACCAACTTGAAAATAAACAAAGATCATTAAAAAAAGTGTATGAGAAAAAAAGAAGAACATGGTCCATTCACTCCATCCATAACAAAGTGAAAATAATTGCATTTATATGTTGGAGATTATGACGTATACATGTTTAAAAAGTAGAGTTTAGAGCATAAAGTAAAAAAAAAAAAAACGATCATTTTGTGTAATTTGAAAAAAGACTAAATCAACCGGCAATTATATAATAATTGAAATAGATTGTATAAGATGTATAAAAAGAATTTGATAAATACAGAAATTGTTATGTCTAAAACGTAAAAATGAGCATTCATAAATTATACTCCTTCCGTCTCATTTTATGTGACACTTTTCGCATTTTAAAATTTAAATAAGTCTATTTTTTACCGTAAGTTTTTCATAGATCCTTTTAACATTTTGAATTATAAATTATTGTGACTTATAGTACTCTTTACGTAGTTTACTAATATATTAATTTCATTTCAAAAAAATTGAAAATTACATACGCAAATGTTCGATTAAAGTTAAATTGTTTAACTCTAGAAAAATGAAAAGTGTCACATAAAAGGAGATAGAGAAATTATGTAATTTAAATTGATAAATATAGTTAGATTGTCTATCTAATGATATTATAGACATGAAGGCGACATTTGGATAATCAAAATGTTATAATAATTTTGATCACTTCACATATAATAAAGAACTTATTTTAACTTCTTAAATACTTTTTTCACTTTTTACTTTACATATTCTCTTTATTTCAAAATAAAGTTTTTTGTTTTTATTTTTTATTTGGTTTCCAGTCGTGTTTTAAATAATTATGAAGACTTCAATGATGTTTTTTTTTTCAATCTTACGCTTATTCAATCAAAAGAAATTTATATAATCAAAAAACTGAGTCAAAGAATTATACTTTTTTCAAGATATATATTAAAATTAATTAGGTAAAAGTATCTTAATTTATAGCCCCGCCCTAAACTAAAAAAGAAGTTGACATACTACAAGAAGGTGAATATCATGGATATGAAGAGTACATAACAAAATAAAATTGAATTACATTTTCTATGTTTTAAAAAGGAAAAAGAGTTTGAAAAATACTCTAATTTTGGCCAAAATTGTTATTATGATACCAAACTTATGGAAGGCCTATTACCCCTGCACTATTTAATAGTGTATTTTAAAGATATATATGTGCCCACGTGGACACATTACTATTTATAATATGCAATACTTTTTATGTCCATGTGGGCACATATAAACATTTAAAACACACTATTAAAAAGTGCATCTTTTCAAAGTATGGTATCGTTACAACAATTTCGATCAACGGTTGAACATATTTCAAACCTTTTTCCCTTTTAGAAACAAAACTTTTCATGAAATGAAAATCCAACAAATTAAAGTAAAAATATGGTGTATTGTAGTTTTTGTAGTAGTTAATACTCTTCTTCAATGTTTGTTATTTAACTTGAAGTAACAAATGTATAGGTGTCTCATTTGCTCTTTAACATATGTTTTAGTAGTTATGTGAGAAAGATTAAGAAAAATTAAGGAAAACACTATTTCAAATATGAAATAACAAGTAGGGATTTCATGAAATAAAAAATAATGAGCTTATATTAAAAAAATTGAGGAATCTTTAGCGAAAAAATATAAATAGTTCTCTATGTGATAAATTTTTTTAACCGTTGTTAGTAGCTAGTATTATTACACATAAAGTTATAATAACTAATTTGCATCTAAGCAAAATTACATACTTGCACTCATAAAAATTTATAAGAATTCAAACTAAAGAAGTTATATGTAGATTAAAGACACACACATCTTCTGTCACGATTCGAGTCTACATCCTGAATGTGGCCGACACCCGAGAACCATTGTTGGTCCCCAAGCAAACCCTCATCCTGGTTGACTACATGCGGAAGACTAACTCAAGCATGCAAAGCTAAAAATCGAATAAAAATTCAGGAAACTGAAATACAAAATTTAAACTCAAATAATTATTTTTGAATAAAATAATATATTTAACTCGTCATAAAATAGGCAACTTAATTCTTTCAAACATTTAACAAAATAAATGATACAGACTTCTCAACTATACTGACTATCTATGAAGCCTCTAGATGACAAAGATGGAAGTTGGGACAAGACCCACGACATCCAGACCAAATTGAAAAGTAAATGAAATCCTCCGAAATCAAGGAGGCTCACCATAGCTAACTCAAACTCTCGGATGTAGCAACAAAACTCTAGTTGATGATCCTAAATACATGTGTCTGCATCATCAAAAGATGCAGGTCAAATGGCTCAATACATGGAATGTACGAGCATGAAGGAAAATTCTAAAGCATAAACATAAGCTTGAACTTGATAAAAAGGAAACATACTTACCTCTTTTCAACTCAACTCAAGTTAAGATACTTAACTCAAAGATTAGATACTCAACTCAAATATTAGATGCTCAACTAGAAGATAGGATACTCGACTCTGGTACTCAACTCTTGATACTCTACTCAACATAAAGCAACAATACACATGCAATATATGAAAAGTTTTTAAAACAGTAGAAAATAACTTAGTTTGTTAAAGAAAATGTAATAACAAACTCAACTTTACTGATATAATAAAGTAATACAAATTCTGTGGGAGTTTCTCTAACCGAAAATCACCACTATGAGACTAAATGATGATACAACGTCTTGCCCACGCAGCCAGAACTGTCCTATATTTTGCCGTCATATAGAACACTTAACTTAGTGGATCCACTATCTTATGCTAAAAGCATCTTAAGGAGTCATATAAAAAGTATGATCATTTACTACCCATGATGACTACATGATTTATGGAGACCTGAGTTAATATGAACTCCCATCCCCGTATTCATGCTCAATACTACTCCTAAAATATAATTAGCTCATACGTTATTAAAATAAACTTCTTTGGTTTAAGATAATTACTCAAAACTTAACTTAAAACTCTCTTGGAATCGATGTTTACTTTCTTTATCAAATGTGAAAACATTTTTAAACTCTTTGGGTGAATACATAGTCCCTATATACTTCTTTGAAGAAATGACTTCAATATTCACTCTTTACTCAACTTGAACTTTAAGTTTTAAAACAATGTTAACACGTTTGTAAAAGACTTTCTAAAATATGATTCATGCTAAATTATGGACGTGAACGACTCAATAGAAGATTTTCAATAACTATAGATAGAACTCAATTCTTGGAACTCAAGAACTTCAATGATACTACTCATTTCAAGAAAATGCTCAACTGGGAGGGTTCATGCGGAATTATGAGCATGAACTACTCAACTCAAGGACTCAAAGACACTTCTCCACTCAAGATTGTTCGACTTATAGAGTTTATGCGGAATTATGAACAAGAACAGTTCAACTCAAGGACTTCATGGTCAACATGTAATAGTCTCATGATTAGAATTATAAACTCAAATGGGTTAGAAACTTATTACTCAAGACTTAGAACTTGAAGATGCTACTCCTCACAAAGGTTCTCAACTGATGGAGTTCATGCGGAAGTTATGGACATGAACGACTCGACTCAAGGGTAAAAAATATCAATAAGGATCTCATGTATACAACTTTTCTCATTCTCATACTTACTTACTCAAAACTTAACTCAAGGCGATGATGGATCTTAAAGGATTCACAATTGAACTCAAAGTCTTCCTTGAACTCTACTCGTAACTCTCTCTTGAATGTAAATTATGCATTCAAGAGTTATAGTTCATTACATGAAGCATATCGTGATGATAAAGTGGACTCATGAATACATTATTTTCACTCTCATACTCACTTTCTTGAGTATTAAAACAAATTATTAGAAATTGTAGAAGACTCCTCAAAAGGACTCAAAAAGACTTTCTCAAAATGATCAGAAGAACTCTCAAGACTTAACTCTTGACTTTACCTTGAATTTGGATTATGAAGTCAAGGTTATGATCATGTTATGAATGATTTTTAGGTGTTTGGAAGTAGTTTAGAGTGATTAGAATCAAAGAGAGTGAAGATACACAATATATGAGCTCAAACGGTACAACCGACGAACGAAGTGCGTTCCAGGCACGGGACGCCAGCCCCTAACATCAGAAGCTTCATATGGGCGCACTTCAGGGGCATCGCCCCAGCCCCTTGGGCGTATCTGGGGCGCGCCGCGCCATCCTCTTCCCAAATCAGGTTTGACGAATTTCTCCTCTCGTTTTCTGATTCTAAATAGCTTTTGATCAATTTATTTTCTCAAGTTTTTCATAGATTCAATCACCTAGCCTAATTACACACTAATCCACTCAAAAAACACTCAAAAAAATCATTTTCATCTCAAAAAATCATCAAAACCCCAACAAAATAATACTTAGAATGGACTTCAAGAACACCTTTCAAGAACTAAAATCCTTCAACTTTTGAGAGTAAAATTACGTTGAAAATAACATGTTTGGCGTGTGGGTGGAAAAACCCAACACTATAGAAGCCTACATACCTCTTAGCGATTAAACCTATGGCAAAATTCTGCAATAACACACAAGAATCTCAACGAACGCTTGGGTCCTGTCCTCTTTTCTCCTTTTTTCTCTTCTTGAACTCTCAACTAAAACCCTAGGCGTATATTAGGATTATTAAACTGAACCTAATAGGATTATACCCCTAAAATATTACTAAAAATGACTTAAATCTGATTGGATAAGGAAAAGAGCAAAATACCCCTCACAATTTTTGGCTGACTTTCCTTAACTAGACAACTTAATTTTAAAAGGTCATATCTCGCTCATACAAACTCAAAACTTAGTAATATCGGTGGTGTTGGAAATATAATTCAAAGATATTTCCTAAGGTATCTCGTGTCGCTCTAAACTCATCCTTGTATAATTCAAAAATCAGTGGTATCTTTCCGAAGTTGACAAAAAACTCATACTTAGCCTAACTCTCCAAATTTCAGATTTTTGTTATTTCCAATTTAGTTATTTTAGAACTCAACGTGCTCCATCTAGTGACCTGGACTTAATACTAAAGAAACTTTAAATTCTTTGGCAAAACTTACTCACTGCGAGGGATGGTTCAAGTCTTAGCTTAAAATATTTTTGGAGGGTCACATTATCTCCCGCTTGGAATCATTCGTCCTATAATGACGGATGGAATGGGTATGGAACGGTATTACTCTCACAAAGGTTTGATTATAATGGTCTGCTCTTACTATATTCAAGCTTAACCTAAATCTTGAGGTTCGGGTTTTATTGTTACACCCTCAAAATGAACCAGGATAAATTAGAGCTTCACATAATTTTCTTGAGTTAATAACTTGTTAAATTAATGAGAAATAGTATCCAAGGGAAGGTTTGAGTGGTTTTGAAGTCAAATATTAAGGGACGACCAAGACGTATGGAAACTAGTCTTGTGTGTGCTAGTGTGCTCTTGCATGTTGTATGTGTTTTGGTGTGTCGTTTGGAGTCCAAAATGATGAGAGGTGACCTTAGCATCTAGATGATCGTGTTTAGGGTAAAAACGTCCGGGTATTACTCCCCGAGGACCACCCTAAGTGTCCTTGAGGAGGAACCTAGGCTCAACCCTTAAAGTTGCTAAAATGGGGTGACCTACGACTAATAGGTCATTTGACAGAGCGTCACCCCCTCCTCTGTAGGTCAATACTTAGCCTAGGAAGCCTTATATCCCATGGCCAAGTCCCTGAACCAAACAACGGCCTACAGGATGGCCCGTCACACCATCTATGGTCCATAGGTGGTGACCGTTGGTCAAGACCTACAATTATGTCCTAGCCTCGGCCAACCAAGGGGTGAATTGGTAAATTCACCTCACGTTCCAATTAAGTCATGGACGGTTATTTTTAGTGTTTTTTAGGTATTTTTAGTATATTAAAACAATTAAACCGTCACTTAAGACTCTAACATCAAAATCAAACTCTTCCCTCTCAAATATTTACTCTCAAGAACATCATTGAAGGTCTAGGTCAAATTCATGCTAGGAGAAGGAATTTCAAGTGATTTCTTCATCAATTTTTGTGGGATTTATACTAATAAGATATGGTGATCCTTCATTCTTGAATAACCTCTCATTCAAGAAGTTCAATTCAAAGGTTTTCAAAAGTGAATCAGTGATCAATTTTCCCAATTTCTATTTCATGCATGGGTTCATTGTTAAAACGTTTCTAAGTCATGATATTGATGTATTAATGTTGAATTAAGGTTTTTAATATGATTTTAATGGAATTCCATGAAGAACCCATGTTTTGTCCAAATATCCTAAATTGGCTTACAAAATGGGTTTGATGAATGTGATTGGATATTGTTAGAATTGTGTTTATACTATGTTGTATTATAGATATCTATTGCTATCCATGCCTAATTATGATGGATTGTTGGAGAATTGAGAAAGGGTGATAATGTCTTGGATGAAGGGTAAGTTGACCTAAATTTCTCTAATCCTTATTGAATTACTCTTGTGTGGTATGCTCCACTTATGGTGGCGGTGTTTAGCTAATGCATATGAATATATATGTCTATTGTGGTTATGACCTTGAAGGCATTCAATGTGAAGTAAAGTAATGTTATGATGTATAGGTATAAAGATGTGTTATGAAGTTATACATGTGATTCTTGAAGATAGTATGATTATTGAAGTATAATGTGAATGTGAAGTATGATTGTGTGTTGATTATGATGAATGTAGTATGATCATGTTTAGAAGACAATGTTATGAATGATGGTGGATATGTGAAAGGCTTTCACACATATACACACACAATGAATGAATGAATGAAGCTAATAAAAATGTAATGACTGTGAGACTATTGAAAGGTTTTCTCAATAGAACTCTAATGAGTGAATGTGGAATTTTGGGGTGGACACTCTTCGTGAGTAGAGATGTAGTGTCTCGTAACAACCTCAATATTCCTAAGAGCTTTCCAATGAATGAATGATAGGCTGAGATGGGTACTCTTCGTGAGGTGAGGTGTAGTACTTAGTAGCGATCCCTTAACCTATAGCTAATCAATGTAATGAAAGTCTATACTCTATGGGGATTAATGCTTAGCACCGAGAGGATATGAAAGGGGGTGTATAATCTTCGTGAGTAGAGGTGTAGTATCTAGTAGCAACCCTTGGAGATAAGTACTCTTCGTGAGTTGAGATGTAGTACTTAGAAGCAATATCCCTATCCTTAACTATGAGATCGCATAGGACTAGCTAGTGGTATTCCACGAAAAGGCTAAAAGAACGACCCTACCTTAGGCAAGTGGGGATCCCTCATCCGGTAGGGGTTAGTACCAGAATTCCATTCTAAGCTCCCATGTCTATGTCTGTTAAAGCTTGCCCCCATAAATGAATGTAATGAACTAGGTCTTCCTAAGGGTGTTCTACTTAGGGTAGGTGGTGGAATGAGACGCCATCTATGTATAGCACAAGTAGCACTACAAGAAAATGTACATACGACGACATTAATTTGGTGACATTTGAAACAAATGTAGAAAAATAAAGAATTTTACGATATTTAAGAACAAATTGTCATAAAACAATGACATTTGATGTCAAATGTCATAAAAATAACAACATTTGGTAACAAATATCGTAAAAATAATGACATTTGGTCCAAAATGTCACTATGATAATGACATTTATTGCAAAATATCATTGTTTTTAGCGATATTTAGCGAAAATATCATATAAATAATGACATTTGCTACAAATATCGAATATAATAATGTCATTTATTGCAAAATGTCGTTGTTTTAGCGACATTTAGTGAAAATGTCATATAAATGATGACATTTGCTACAAATATCGAATATAATATGACATTAATTACAAAATGTCATTTGTTTTAATGACATTTAGAAAAAAATATCGCTTAAATAGTGAAATTTAATATAAATGTCGAATATATTATGATATTTACTGCAAAATGTCATTGATTTAGTGACATTTAGAAAAAATGTCACTAAAATAGTGACAGTTATTATAAAATGTCATTGATTTTAGCGACTTGTAGCAAAACTGTTGCTAAAATATCGGTGATTAGATCGACATATATGAAAATATCGCTAAAATAGTAAAATTTTTATACAAATATCGAATATATTATGTCAAATGTTGAAAAATGTCATTAATTTTTATGACATATGATGAAAAATACTATTAAATCCATGGGTGGACCCACGTGGGTACGTGAACCCCCTCGACAAAAAATTACACAGTATATATAACATAAATTTTTTGTAATTCTATAGATATATATATTTTGAACCCCTTTAATAACAAAGAGAAATTGATGGTGCAATGGCAAGTACCCCTGAAATTAGGTTGTATGTTAATGGTTCCAATCTCTGTGTAAACATTTTTATCTTTCTTTATTTTGTTGCAGTTTTTTTTTTAAATTTTCAATTATGTTTTTCAAGTTCTTTTTATTTTATTTTTTTACTTTAAAAACGTGCTAAACGTGTGGTTTTAAACCCAAAAGAATTTAAGGTTCTCATTCCTGAAGACTTATTTACACGTTTATACTTTTATTTTTTGAACTCCCTAAACGAAAATCCTGGATCCGTAACTGACTAAGCATATTATTAGTCGCTAATTACTGATATTTCACCTAATTTTTAAAATCTAATTATTTTTTAAAAATTATTTATCATTATATATAGATAAAGTTTAACCAAATTCCCCCCCCCCCCCCAATTATATGATTTAACAAAATTACTTTACGATACAAATATCTCATTTTTACCCTCTTTGTTATTAAAATGACTCAATTTTGATTTTTTTATGAGCAAATGTAACTTGTGTTCGTTACAATACCTGTTGTGGAAGAAGAAATAACATTTTCTTGTTATTCTAGAAAAGTTGAAAGATTCCAAAAGATCGATGTATTTGTCAATAGAATCTCACCTTCGTATAATATAAAACTACATAAATGAATACTATTAGGCATCTCTCACTAGTCAAGGTTCATATTTATCTTTTGTTTTTCTCACTTTTATGACAATTTTTATTTATTTATTTTTATTTGTGTAAAAAATGAATGTGACAAAAATTACCACCCCATTTATTCATATTATTTCATATACAAAAATAATTGTTTTTATTTTGTTACTGTCATTATTTTTTATAATCATAACTCCTAAATCATATTAAAGTACATGTTTATGATATCATTTCAAATTTCATGTTATGTCCTATAAATAGAGGCATTAACAAATTAAGTTACAAAAGAAACGATCAATTTTTAGGGGTCGTTTGGTTTGAATATATACTAGTTATGCTGGGATTAGTTATGTTACATTGAGATAAGTTATGCTGGAATTAGTTATTATTGTTTGTTTGATTTGTCATTGTATAATTTTTTAGAATAAGTTGTTAATTGTTTAAAAAATACCCTCACCTTATGTAGTGTTTTTTTTTACATTTTCTTTGCAAGCATTAGTTATTCATTATTAAAAATAAACTTTTCATCTTATTTATATTAAATATTTGTGTGTGCATTTCTTTGATTGTGCCGTATGTTTTAAAAATTAAACTTTCATCTTATTTAGCTTTAAAATAAAATGTTCTTCTTATTTAGCTTAATATAAGATTTTCATATTATTTAGCTTAAAATAAAACTTTCATCTTATTTAGTCTAAAAGTAAAACTTTCATCTTATCACTACAACAAATATGATATATAGCTACGAAATTATTATCTACGATTTAAAAATCGTCACTAATTGTTCGCTTTTAATAAAAAAAATTACTTTTTGTGTTTGAATATATGAGATAGAAAATTTTAATGATGAAACATAAAAGTTTGTCGCAAAGTTTTGTCCACTAAAATTTCCCAGCAAAAAATAAATTGACGCCATTTATTGAGTATTGTTAGTGACGAATTTAAAATGACCAATGACACATTATTTCATCACTTATGATGTATCTAATTCGTGACAAAATATTTTTGTCTTAAAATTAATTAATCTTTAGAAACAAAATAATTTCGTCTCAAAAACTTTGTTGTTACAATAGTGACAAACTAGAGTTTGTAGTTAAATATTACAAGTTTTAGCTATAGAAAATTAGATATAATTGTGATATTTATTTTCTTCACTAATAATATAGACAATTGGTGACAATCATTTTATTGTCTCTAATCAACCAGCGATTTAGTGACAACAAAAACTGTCACCAAATATGTAAGGTCTTAAATAGTGTCGACCTAAAATTTGTAGTTGAATAATTCAATTATTTGCTATAAGAAAGTTCATAGCTAAATACAAAATTTTCTTTGGCTACAATCGTTCATAATTAGAGAAAATGTCATAAATGATTCCTGAACTATTGAAGTAGATCTAAAATAGTCTATAAAGTATATTCTTTTAATCTGATTTCCTTTAACTATTCAAAATATTATCAAGTTAGGTCTTTTAATTATCTACTTATTATTTTTAGTCACTTAACTACACACTTTTTAGTTTTAGTCTTTTAAGTCTTCAAAAGTTTATCAGGTTTGATCTTTGACTATTTTTTCTACAACTTGTTACATTTACTCTGACATTAAATCTTTAGCCCATTTTTCAGTTGTTTCTTTTTTATCGCTATTTTTTTTTAAAATTACTCTTAAGAAAAGCACCTTACCTAAACTATTCAAAATAAAATTCATAGGGAAAGAAGAGAGAAATCATGATTTTTATTCAATGAAGGATGAACTGAAACATATTATTACAAATGCTAAAATTTATTTTTATTATAAAAAGAAAATATTTAATATCCGTTACATGTAGAGAGAGATTATTTAAATTTATATTTAATAGAAATAAATTTTCTTGCAATTAGAATAAAATTAAAAGTCCATTACTCATATATTTTGATTTAATATTTTGTATTCCAACAATTTTATTAACGGAAATTTATTTTATTTTTCAGAAGTTGAAATTTATAAATACTTTATTTATTTTATATGAAAAGAATTAAAAAATTCACATTGATTAGGCATCGTTAGCCATTAAAGAAAGGAAAATTTTATTTTGAATTGTTGAGGTTAATTTCTTTTGATTTCATAAGAGGAATTTGAAGAAAAATTAGTGGGGAGAAAGAAACAATTAAAACAATGTGTTAAACATTTAATTTCACAAAGACATGAGTTTCGTGGTTTAAGGTTTAAGGTTTAGGGTTTAGTTAATATAAACATAAGTTATTTGTATAAAAAACAATACAATAACCAAATCTGATAGATTTTTGAATACTTAAAAAAAATATTGAATCGGTATGTATATAGTTAAGCGACCAAACTTTGTAATGTTTAGGACAGTTGAAGGACTAAATACCATAGATATATAGTTAAAAGGCTATTTTAGACCTACTATAACAGTTCAGTGGTCATTTATGACATTTTCTCTTCATAATTATAAGTGACAATTGACAAAAGAATAATACAAGTGTTTCACAAAAAATAGACATAATTTATTCGTTAATTTGCAAAGAAAAAAAAATATTAAAATCAACGAATTTGGTCGATGGTAAAAATAAAAAATTTGATTCAATTTTTTTTCTTAAATTACAAAATAATAAAATGCATCATTTGAAAAATACATTCCAATTTATAAGCATCGTGAGTGGGTACTATTCTACCGCTACATCACAAATATTTATTAGTTTAAGACATTAAATTTTTTATTTGATACACTTTCATCGATAAAGACGATAGAAATATAATTTTTCAAGTCTTGGTGCTAGTTTTTGTGCGTGTCTATTGATTTTGTGATTTGTAAACCGTACAAACTAAGTCGATTTATTTGCTTCTATCTAAAAATATGTACATATTTAGTAGTGATTCCACGTATAACAATACTATGCAGATATACCATCGACTTACAGACTTAGACTTTGCAAAGATACACGATATTTCATGAAATTCTATTAACATTTTTTATCTGTGTGGAATAAACTAAAAGTATCAGAGCACAAATAAAAGAAATTAATCAACTAAGATTTTAAATAAAATATGAAAAAGTATTATAGTTATAGATACCGACTTTTTAAAATCGACTTAGTGATCGAATCGAATCGATTATTAGATTTATTTTTATAAAATCAAAAATTTAATTTTATATAAATTTATAAATGCACTGAATAATTTTATAAAAAATAAAAGAATGACAGAATCGTACTGCTTATATATGGAGATATTTTCAAAAAAAATACAATCTAATATAATGCTATGTAATCGTTTTTTAAATTTTATTTCCGAGATGAATAGATTTATCAATACAATACTATTTATGTATTGTTTAAATTGAGAAGTGTTACGTTGTATTTCTACTAGATATATTAAATAAGTAATTATTTCCCATAAGATGTTAGGTTTGAGATCGTTACATTATTGTGTGATAGTTGCTATGTATCAGATACAATTAGTATAAATTTAAATATATGTATCATGCCTAAATATTATGTATTTGTTCATGCAAAAATAGAATTATTGTGTATCCGGTACATTCTATCATGTATCAACTATATGGTTTAGTAGATGTAATATTATGTTTCATAAAGTTGTGTATCTAACACACAATTTGGATAGTTGTGTTTGATAAAAAGTGGTATTTAATATTAGCATTGTTTAAAAGACAGAATGTTGTGTACATGATTCATTATGTTGTGTATCTAATACATGATCTAATATATGTATTAATGTGATCCATATTTATTGTATCATATACATAACTGCAAAATTGCCACATTTTACCTTAAATTATAATAACATTTATATATCACCATTTATAAATTTGATACATACTTGTGTGACACTTTAATGTATCATGAAAGTTAATAAGTATCAAATGCATTGGTGTGTCTCAAGACCGCTATTATATATTCATGATATCTTATTATGCATCATTTTATTAGTTGTCTATATCAAAGTCTCCACATTACAAGAAAAGGTGTTATTTCTGACCAATATTTAGGGACAAGCTAATTATCTTGTCTCTAAAGATAGTGTATTGGATGAGATTATATTTCGATCCTTATTAATATAATTTATTATAAAGGTACTACATCCAACTTAATGACTTGTCCCAAATTGCAATGGAAGGAGTTAAGCGGGCAATACTTTCATCAAATTTAATACTAAACTATTAAAAGAAATTCAAAACTTTATTTTCGCAAAAACTTAGGCGTCAAATGTATATACTAAATGATTAAAAAAATTATCTTTTCACAAAAACTTAGGCTCCAAAATATTATACAGAAATAAGAAGGCAAGGAAAAAAACACTGTTATCCCAAAATTAAGGAAAACCTCATCCCATCGCAACTTTTCCCTAGTTTCTCTTCATCAGATCGATCATTTCTTTTCCACCACAACTCTGCCCGAATATCATTGCCAGTGTATTTCCGTCGCAGTTTTGCCCTAAGCTCGAAGTAGGTGCTTCTTCCTTGTGTAGTTGTTCTCAGCTGCTCGAAAAAGAATTTCAGGTTCGTTTGTTTCTCTCATTTTTTTTGTTTATTCAAGTTACTCTTCTTATTCCTCTTTTTTAACATAAAATCAGGGGCGGATCAATATGTATGTGGGGGTTCCACGGCACCCAGTGATCTCGTTAAAATTTCGTATATATATCTGTATATACGTTTAAGAGTTGTTATAAATTTGTTTTGCCACCCTGTGAACTAAATGGTGATTGGTGCCGTTGGCAGAAGAAGCAGATTTCCATACCTGCAGCGCATGTTCGATTCCTACTGCCAACATTAATTTTTGGATTGCTCTAGTATGAGCTAGCTTCTCAACTAGCTCTTAATTTTTTTAATTTTCCCTTTCACTAATTATTGATCTCATGATATGAGTATTATGTGTGCATTCTTTATTAATTAATAACTATAGTATTATGGAAGTCGCATAAATATTATTACGAATATATTTAAATTGTTTTTTTTTTAAATATAAGTTTTAAAAAGTGATGAATATTATTATGGTAAAGGTCATTTAATTTTAAGGTTCTTCCGTTCTTCACGGTCTTGACAAGTCAGACGGTTGCGTTGAAACAAATTTTGATTCTTTCTCTAGTAAATATATAATTTTTAATGTGAAAAATCTATTTTTCTTGAAAGTTTTACACAACAAAGCCTCTAAATTCAAAAAAAAAAAATTGAAATGTTTAGTTATCTCTAATCTTAGAATAACTAAAAGAAAATATAACTAACATGCACGTTTAATTAATTTGTTTTATGAAAATCGAAAAAGACAAATAATCTGAATTGTAACCCAAAACTAAAGAAACCGACCCGTTTATCTTGCTTGGGCGATGTGGAACCCACGATCTCCAAATCCTAGATCCGCCTCTGCATAAAATAGGTTAAAAATTTCATAATTAGATTGGTTTTGTTATGTACAATATGTGGAACGATTATTTGGTTGAGCTTTCTAATAGTTTACTCGATTTTGGGGATGAATACTCATATTTTATATAGAGTGTATATTGTATTAGTAAAAAACTAATTATTTTTTGAGCAGCATACTAGTTTTATGTCTTCGAGTTGAGATATTTGTTGCTTCATTGTTTCACTTGTTTAATATTCTAGTGGCTGTCAAAATTAAAGACAAACTATCATGATGAATCTTGAAAGGAAACAATTACTTTATTTTTCTTTGAATTTTGTCATATATGCATTCAATGGCTGCCTAATATTATTATATTGACCTTTAGTGATGTGTTAGGACATCAACCGTCTCAGTTTCAACGGCCAATTTTCCATTATCTCGTTCTGAACACAAAAGGTTGAATTTCCTGCTTTGGCATAGTACACATCAACCATCTCATTTGTGGAAATAAATCTTGGTAGCAATTAATTTGGCATCCATACTTGTTGAAATTACTAGTCATAAATGTGATAATTGGTAGCCATCAATGTGAAAGTTGGTACCCATATTTGTGGAAGTAGGTAGTCAAAGTTTGGTATAAGTTTGATAGAGTTAGGCAGCCAATTTTTTGTTGAAATTGGCTACCATATTATGTCATTAATGATGTAAACAATTGTTCAAAAAACTCTATAAATAGAGTAGTAATTGAACACTTGAAGACACACCAAAATAGAGAAGCAATAGAGAGTAGAGAGAGTAATCCACAAACTACTTCTTAATTTGTGAGAAAATAGTGTGCAAGTGATACTATTGTGAGTTGTAAGAAATAAAAGAGTGTTGAGTAGTAGTCTTTTTACACTACCATGTTTTTCATCAATATTATTGTATTACTTATTTGGGTATCATATTTACCCATTTTAATATTTGGTGTCGTTGTTACTCTCTTCCTATTGCTATTTAGTTTGGACATTATCTTGGGTGTGATTATCATTTTGTCCAACAATGTGGTATCAGAGCCATGACAAATAATAGTCCGTTGTCCTTTCAATACCCCCGTCTCACTTGAGAAAATTATGAAAAATGGTGTCTACGAATGAAAGCTACTCTTGGCTCTCAAGATGTTTGGGATATTGTAGTCAAAGGGTATACAAAACCTGCAAATGAGGAAAATTTGCCCAAGAAAGAAAGATCAACAGACCCTTACTCTTATCCATCAATGTTTGGATGATGACATGTTTGAGAAGGTGGGTGATGCAACCATCTCAAAAGAAGTGTGGGAGATTTTACAAAATTCTCTCCAAGGAGTTGATAAAGTAAAGAAGATAAAACTTCAAACTCTAAGGGCTGATTTTAAAGTTTTAAAAATGAAAGAATCCGAATCCATTTTTGATTTCTTTTCAAGATTGATGGCTGTTGTAAATCAACTAAGAAGATACGGGGAGAAGGTAGATGATGTGTGTGCCGTAGAAAAGATCCTTGGTTCTTTAACACCTAAATTTGATTATGTGGTGTGTGATATTGAGGAGTCTAAAGATCTAGATTCTATGACGGTAGAACAATTGGAAGGTTCTTTACTAGCCCATGAAGAGAAAATGAAAAGGAGAAAAGAAGAGCCACTAGAGCAACTTCTCAAAACTCATGCATCCTTCAAAGGATTTGAAAGTGAGAAAAGTAACCAAAGAAATGGACAATGGCGAGGCCGTGGAGATCGTGGAGGTCGAGGAAGAGGAAGAGGAAGAGGAAGAAGTTATACCAATCATTTTAACAATGAAGATAAAGGTCACTAGTCATTCAGAGATCGTGATCGTGGTCAACGAGGAGGTAGAGGACGTGAAACCTATCAAGGTACAAATAAAATGAGGTACGAAAAATCTAAAATTTAGTGTTATAATTGTCATAAAATTGGACATTGCTCTTGGGAATATCCTAATAATGTTGAAGAAAAAGTTAATCTTGTTGACAACAACAGAGATGAAGATGAGTCAACGCTGTTATTAACACTCAAAGAAGAAGATAAAGATGATTGCAACTCATGGTATCTTGACAATGGAGCAAGCAATCATATGTGTGGCCACAAAGATAAATTTGTAGAGATAAAAAAGACCGTGAAAGGTAATGTGTCTTTTCGAGATACCTCAAAGATCCAAATTGAAGGGATAGGTACGATTCTAATATCTTGTAAAGATGGTGGTCATAAATTGATTACCAATGTTTATTATGTGCCAAAATTGAAAAATAATATTTTGAGTTTGGGTCAACTTCTTGAAAAAGTATATGATATTCATATGAAAAATATGCATCTTTGGCTAATAGATTCAAGTAACAACTTAATTGCTAAAGTTCATATGGCAAAGAATAGGTTATTTCCTTTAAATCTTCAAACTATCGATGCAAAGTGTTTGAAGGCTAATGTGCAAGATGACTTATGGTGTTGGCATATGAGATTTGGGCACTTGAACTTTGAAGCGCTCAAATCAATGGGAGACAAGAACATGGTTGATGGGATACCGTCAACCAACCATCCAAATCAATTGTATGAAGCTTGTCTTCTTGGAAAACATGCAAGGAGGAGTTTTCCAAAGGAGACTACATCAAGAACAAGTAAGTCACTCCAACTTGTACATACCGATGTGTGTCGTCCAATCGATCCACCTTCTTTTGGTAAAAGAAAATACTTCTTGCTCTTTATTGATGATTTTAGTAGAAAGACTTGGGTATACTTTTTGAAGCAAAAATCTGAAGTTTTTGTTGCCTTTAAAAATTTCAAAGAACTTGTAGAAAAAGAAAGTGTCTATGAAATAAAAGCATTAAGGTCTGATAAAGGAGGCGAATTCACTTCAAAAGAATTTAATGACTTTTGTCAATCTCATGGAATTCGTCGCCCTCTAACGGTACCTTACTCGCTCCAAAATGGAGTTGCATAAAGGAAGAATATAACAATTCTTAATATGGCTAGATGTATGTTGAAAGCGAAATATCTAGCAAAAGAATTTTGGCCGAGGCTGTTTCTTGTGCAATTTATTTGAGCAACAGGTCTCCAACAAAGAATGTACGAGATCAAACACCTCAAGAAGCATGGAGAGGAAGAAAGCCAAGTGTTGAGCACTTGAGAATCTTTGGGAGCATAGCCTATGCTCATGTTCCACATCAAGGGAGAGCTAAACTTGACGATCGGAGTGTCAAGTATGTGTTTGTTTGCAATGACGCAAGTTCAAAAGGCTACAAATTGTACAATCCATAAACAATAACAAGGTGGTGGTGAGTCATGATGTTGAATTTGATGAAGAAGCATCATGGAACTGGGAGGCTCCGGAAGAAAAAACATATGATTTTCTTCCATACTTCGAAAATGAAGAAGAACAGGAGACCATGACACCTGCACATGATGCAACCCCGCCTCCTTCACCAGCAAATGTTCCATCTCCATCTTCTCAAGAGAGTTCAAGTGAAAGACCACATAGGATGAGGAGCATTCAAGAACTCTATGATGACACATAAGAAATTACTAATTTTGATTTTTTGTATCATCTCTTTGCTGATAGCGAACAATGAATTTTGATGATGATGTTACTGACAAAAGGTTGAGACAAGCCATGGAGGAGGAGATCCAGTCAATAGAGAAGAACAACACTTGGGAGTTGGCAACTCTTCCCAAGGACAATCGAGCAATTGGAGTCAAATGGGTATACAAGATGAAGAAAAATGCCCATGGAGAAGTAGAAATATACAAGGCAAGACTTGTGGCTAAAGGCTACAAACAAAGGCATGGCATCGACTATGAGAAAGTCTATGCGCCTGTTGCCCACATGAAGATAATCCGTCTATTGATCTCTTTAGCGATGCAAATAAAGTGGAAGATCCATCAACTAGATGTCAAATCGGAATTTTTGAATAGATATCTTGAATAAGAAGTCTACGTTGAGCAACCATTGGGTTTTGTGGTTAAAAATCATGAAGATAAGGTGTTGAGGTTGAAGAAAGCCTTATATGGGTTGAGCAAGCTCCACGAGCTTGGAATAGTTGCATTGACAAATACTTTCAAGACAATGGGTTTACTCGTTGTCTCCATGAATATTCTCTTTACATTAAAGTTCATACTAATAGAGATATTCTGCTTGTTTGTATTTATGTTGATGATCTCATTCTAACGGGTAACAACCCAGTTTTATTTGAAGCTTTCAAGAAAGCTATGTCCCTTGAGTTTGAGATGACGGACATAGGGCTCATGTCATATTACTTGGGCCTAGAAGTGAAGCAAATGGAGGAAGACATCTTCATATCTCAAGAAAGCTATACAAAGGAGATTTTGAAGAAGTTCAACATGTTTGATTGCAACCCTGTTAACACCCCAATGGAAAGTGGAACAAAATAGTCAAAGTTTGACAATGGAGAAGAAGTGGATTCCACTTTGTTCAAGAGTCTCACAGGAAGTCTAAGGTACTTGACATGTACGCGACCAGATATACTCTTTGCAGTTGAAGTAGTAAGTCACTTCATGGAAGATCCTACCTCCACTCACTTGAAGGTTGCTAAAAGAATTCTTCGCTACCTAAAAGGTACAATCGACCTTGGGCTATTTTATTCTTCTTCTGATAATTTTAATCTTGTGGGATATTGTGATAGTGATTATGCGGGAGATGTTGATGATAGAAAAAGCACATCTGGTTTTGTGTTTTTCTTGGGTGATTGTGTTATTTCTTGGAGTTCAAAGAAACAATCAATTGTTACTCTCTCGACTTGTGAAGCTGAATATGTGGCAGCGACATCATGTACGTGTCATGTTACTTGGTTGAGAAGATTGTTGAAGGAACTCAATTTGCCACAAATTGAAGCCACAATGATTTGTGTTGATAACAAATCTGCGCAAGCACTAGCAAAGAATCCAGTGTATCATGATCGAAGCAAGCACATAGACACAAGGTATCACTTTATTCGAGAATGCATTGCCAAGAAAGAGGTAGAGCTCAAGTATGTGAAATATCATGATCAAGTTGCGGATATCTTTACCAAGCCTCTCAAGTTTGAAGATTTTCAGAGTTTGAGATCAAGCCTTGGAGTAAAGAAGAAAAATCAAAGTTAAGGGAGAGATTGTGGAAATAAATCTTGGCAGCAATTAATTTGGCAGCCATACTTGTTGAATACTAGCCACAAATGTGAAAATTGGTAGCCACCAATGTGAAAGTTTGTAGCCACATTTGTGGAAGTAGGTAGTCAAAGATTGGTATAAGTTTGGTATAAGTTTGATAGAGTTAGGCAGCCAATTTTTTGTTGAAATTGGATACCATATTATGTCATCAATGATGTAAACAATTGTTCAAAAAACTCTATAAATAGAGTAGTAATTGAACACTTGAAGACACAGTAGAGAGAGTAATCCACAAACTACTTCTTAGTTTGTGAGAAAATAGTGTGCAAGTAATATTATTGTGAATTGTAAGAAATAAAAGAGAGTTGAGTAGTAGTCTTTTCACAGTATCAAGTTTTTCATCAATATTATTGTATTACTTATTCGGGTATCATATTTACCCATTTTAATATTTGGTGTGTTGTTACTCTCTTCCTATTGCTATTTAGTTTGGACATTATCCTGGATGTGATTATCATTTTGTCCAATAATTTTCAACTGTCAGTTTTCCATCATCTCGTTCTGAACACAACAGGTTGAGTTTCCTGCTTTGACAGAGTACAAACCATCAACTTTGTTGCTCCATGTTAATCTTTTTGAAGTATGATCATTGGTTGTGCAATTTGCAACCTTTCTAGTATATTAAGTATATCATCAAACTCCAAATCTTGTGAATTTCTTCTGAATAATGGGGTTCAAGTTCTGTCTGTCCTACTTTGTGAAGTTGTGTAATCTGAATTCTGGATTTCTAAATATTGGGATAAGCATTTTGAAGTGTTCTATTCCCTAGGTATATGTCTTTCCAGAACTTGGTATTGGTCCATGTGGGGTTGTAGAGAATTTGTGTTCATGAAAGTTGAAGTACTTTCTATAGCATGTAATGATGCATATAAGATAACATTCTCTAGATTATTATTTCATTTAAAGTACATATCAAATTTTAACAAGTTAATTATTGCATGAATAACATTCTAGTTTCACGTCTTTAGTATTGAGATTTTCCAAGCCAATAAAGGACAATCTCTTTTATTTCCTATGAGAGTCTTATTTTTAGTCTGAAATGATTTCGACTAAATCGTTTTTTACATAAAAGTTCGTATATATGAATTTAAGTGTTATAGCATTATTCATAATTAAATTGTATATACCAACTTTAAGGATGATAGCATCATACCTAATTAAAAGCTTATGCTTATGTTAGCACAAATTCGTACCCTTCGGGGTGGCCAGTGGTTTGGGTTTGGGACTTCCATGTTGGAGTTCTCAAGTTCAAAACCCCTTGCCAAGGGGTTTGCCTTCTGGGTCGAGCTCGTCGCACCCGACTTGCCTAGTGCGGGTTACCTCTCCTTTGTGGTTTGCGCGCTATTGCATAGGAGCGGAGGTTTTATCCTGTGCCTACCCAAAGGGTAGCCGCTACGGGTTTCCCTTGTCATTAAAATTCTTTTTTTGATGTAGAATATATGCAGGAGTTATATTAATCTTTACCTACCTCTATTGTGATTTAGTGAGGAAAATTGGAGTGTTCTAGAGTATGGACATATAGTCGATATGACATATGGGTCTAAAGGAAATCACCTCTTTAATCTATTGCTCACCTTGAAGTAATTTTTTCTACAAAATCTATAACATAGAACTTCATCAAGTGCATATTTTTGCAAACTTGACATCTCAGAGTGCATAGAGTAAGATAGGTTCTACTGTTTATACTAAATGAAATATAATGTGCTATTGTTGATGAATATTTGATCTAGTTTTTTACCTCAACAAGGTTCTTCAGACTTGTTCTCATCCTTGTTTGTATGAATCCTTGTGTGCTCTATTTTAAGCAGAATATAGACATAAGATATTAAGTGTAATGTTATCACACTTAAAAGGATTTTTACCTTTACATCACAAATGTGTAAAAGTTCCCAAGGTTCCACACAGTCTTGTTTAGCCTTTTCCCTTCAATATGGCACAAAGTGGCATATGTAAATGTCATGATAAAAAGGTAAATATTCGGCCAAAGGGCAGCTCTATCTGAAGTAGAAGTTGTGCCTCCTTGAGTCTTAACTGTCGGGTCCCAAACTGGGTAGCCAAGTGCCAATTACAAAAATGAGAACTTGTGATGCGGAATCATGTTAAGACACTCCATGTAGACATCTCTAGTCCTTTACATGGCTTGTGATATATTAGTCCACTTACAGAGTATGAGTTTTGTCTATACTTGCTAGCACAATTTCAGTCATCTCTGGTATTTTCCATGTCTTGTCATTTTTTCAGCTTCTCTCTATCAAATATTTTGTGCTAAAGTATTGGTAATATGGTTATTTTCCAGGTTCTAGAGGGAAGGGTCGAGGACAATGACTTAAAACTCTACCTTGTCCGCTAGTCAAGGAATGAGAATGGTACTTAAAAACTCCATGGCTCCTGAGAACGAGAATACACAAACTAGTACTCCAAACTCCTACATCTACTAATCAAGTCAATACACCTCAAAAGTTTAAACAAGTAAGAGTTTTCAAATAAGTTGTATTTTGCAAATCTGTTGTGTTTTAATTTTTTTTTTTTTTTTGATGAACTTTTATATTACGTTTTAGTGGGTCCAGGTGCTTCAGAAAAGAGACTAAAACAAAGATCAGGGAACTTTGAGATCCTCTTTAGGCAAAATATGTGAAGACCTGACGAGCCAATCCAACAATTCTTAAGTTTTCAGCTAAGCCTAATGAATTAATAGTCTACTATTCAACTCTTTTCTACAGTTTGATTTTCCTTCTTAGCACCTAAAAACAAACCTAAGTAAAGAACATGTCTCACTACACAGTGTCCTAGTTTTCTGGATGCACCAACTAGTAAACCATTTATCTAGTTTGTAGGATCCAACAGCTTCCTTGGGCAGATTTTGGGTGTCTCGGTATAACCAGTTTTTAACAATACCTTGATGCACCAACCTCCTGGATGGTCTATTATTTCTATTGATCGCCGTAAGATGCAACCTGCTGCTTCTTCAATTTATAAACAAATTTTAAGATCTTAAGATTGGTCGGCTACATTTCCTTAGGGAAAAGATAGTGTATGTATAGAGCTTTGATTTTTTGTGGAACTTCATCAAAGGCTGAATTATTATCCACCCTACGTTCAACTCTAGAGGATATCAAATCCTTGAATGAAGAAAACAAATTCTTAAATATGGAAAACAAATTCTTGAATGATCGTTTGTCTACCTTAGAAGATTGAGATGAAAGAAACATGGAAAATGAAAGAATTTTTTGCTGCTCAACAATCACATGTCCAACGTACGACATTGTCCATTTCAATTGAATGACCACTGTTTTTTTTCAATTGACAAAGTTAGTGACAATACACCCAACAATTTAGTAATGTGTGCCTTCTTTAGTGTCATGATGTTTATATTCGTCTATTTGTATTTTCTTAATAAACTCGAATCTCGATCAGGTCATCTCCATATTCTACTCCTTTCGTTTGCCTATACAATTGTTTCTAGCTTTGTAGTTGTTTTATCGAATTCTTATCATTAAATCATTGCTTTCATGTGTAGATTATTGCAACCAGTATTGCCCATCTGAAAAAAACCTTTATATTCATTTTTATATTACATATGTGTGGCTTATAACTGTGTTAAGTATCTCTAATTAGAGTGTCGCTGCAAAATTGGCTATTTTTTTTTCAAAAGCTTAAATTATCCATTCAACCAATAGCGAAAATGTTTACATATTTTCTAACCCGTATAGACTCAAGGTGGATGTCCTATTTCTTTCTAATACAATTATCTACATATAGGACATCCTAATTACGATGAAGTTTTTAACAGTTAACGACAAGCTAAGCTGGTTATGAATTTACATGCTCTAACTTTCCTTGCCATTTTTTGTGCTCGTCCTTCTATGTGTAATTGAATTGCTATTTCATGTCTTTGTGTACCCCTGGTGGTTATATTACTAACTGTCTTTGAAGAGAAAATTGTTGGGAAAACGCGGACAAGCACAACAATATATATGGTAAAAGTAATGGAAATAAAATGGGAAAATAACGACACCAAAATGTTTACGTGGAAACCCTTCTAAATAAGGGAAAAAGCCACGGCCAAGAGGAGCAACTGATATCACTATAGCAAGGAATTTTACACTGTGTAGTCACGAATACAATACTCAAAGTGAATACTACACACTCAAAAGAAACAACACTCTTTTGGTTTCCGTCTTACCAAAATATCGCTCACACTCTATTTTTCTTCACAGACTATTTTCTTGTATAGTCTATGGAATACCTCACTTTGCTCTCAAA
The DNA here is from genome assembly GCA_016801875.1 of Solanum sitiens. Taxonomy (NCBI): domain Eukaryota; kingdom Viridiplantae; phylum Streptophyta; class Magnoliopsida; order Solanales; family Solanaceae; genus Solanum; species Solanum sitiens. The sequence goes on along the minus strand of JABWTJ010000073.1, from coordinate 2,495,736 downwards.
ATGGTTTTTCTCTCTAACTTGGTGTGTTCTACAAATGAGCAAGAATGCTCTATTTATAGAAGGATAAAACCATGCCTATGTCAGTAATGACATAGGTAAATATAGCAAAGTCAAAAATGAGTTGCAAATCTTACCAATTTGCCAACTACCAAGTCTTAATTTTCAACTCTTGTCACTATTCCTTTTTAACAATTACTTGTACCAATTGAATAGCTAAAGTTGACCAAAAATGGGATGGATTCAACAAATCTCCCCCTCCAGTCCCATTTAGTGGAAGAAGGTATCTTCATCTTCTTTAGAGAGAGCTCATACCCACAAGTTCTTTGCATAAATCAAACTTGTCTTTCGGTATCGTCTTGGTCAGCATATCTGCAGGATTTTCACTTGTGTGGATCTTTTTGACGTGAAATGATTCACTCTCCACTTCCTCACGAATCCAATGACATCTGACGTCGATGTGTTTTGTTCTTGCATGGTACATGGAGTTCTTGCTCAAGTCTATTGCACTTTGACTGTCAAAATAGACAATATACTCCATGTGATTCAAACCAAGCTCTTGAAGAAATTGCTTTAGCCATATCATCTCCTTGCCGGCTTCAGTAGCCACAATATACTCAGCTTCAGTTGTAGATAGTGCAACACACTTCTGCAACTTTGACTGCCATGATATAGCTCCCCCTGAAAAAGTAAACAAATATCCAGTAGTGGATTTTCTGTTATCAAGGTCACCTGCCATATCAGAATCTGTATAGCCTTTCAATATTGGATTTGATGCTCCAAAACACAAACATTCATCTGAGCTTCCTCTAAGATACCTGAGTATCCACTTCACAGCTTCCCAATGCTCTTTTCCCAGATTTTCGAGAAATCTGCTCACAACACCAACTGCGTGAGCAATATCAGGTCTAGTGCACACCATTGCATACATTAGACTTCCAACGACGGAGGAATATGGAACTTTGGCCATGCTCTCTTTTTCCTTCCTAGCTGTAGGACACATCTTCTTGCTCAACTTCATATGACCAGCAAGAGGTGTACTAACAGGCTTAGCATTCTTCATATTGAAGCGCTCCAGTACACGTTCAATGTACTTCTTCTGGGACAAATAAATCTTCCTTTTATCTCTAAGACGAGTAATTCTCATGCCTAAAATTTGTTTGGCATGACCCAAGTCTTTCATAGAAAAGACTTACACAACTCTTTCTTCAGCTCGTCAATCTTGAAAGTATTCTTGCCCACAATCAACATATCATCCACATACAACAGGAGGATGATAAAATCATTGTCAGAAAATTTTTGTACAAATACACAATGATCTGAAGAAGTCTTCTTATAGCCTTGCTCCCCCATAACAGATTCAAACTTCTTGTACCACTGTCCAGGAGCTTGTTTTAGGCCATAAAGACTCTTTTTGAGTTTGCACACAAAATTTTCTTTACCTTCTACTTTGAAGCCCTCAGGTTGTTCCATATAAATCTCTTCTTCTAGGTCACCGTGAAGGAAAGCCGTCTTCACATCCATCTGCTCAGTCTCTAAATTAAGACTAGCAGCCAAACCTAGAACTGTGCGAATCGAGGACATTTTCACAATAGGAGAAAATATTTCGTCAAAGTCAATACCTTTCCTTTGACCGAATCCCTTAACAACCAATCTAGCTTTGTACCTGGGCTTCAAGTTGTGTTCTTCAACTTTAACTTTGAACACCCACTTGTTCTTCAAAGCTCTCATGCCCTTGGGCAATTTTACCAACTCATAAGTGTGGTTCTCATGCAAAGACTTCATCTCATCTTGCATGGCTTCAATCCATTGATCCTTGTGCTCATCTTCCATGGCCTCCTCATAACATTCAGGTTCTCCCCCGTCAGTGAGTAACACATACTCATTGGATAAATAACGGGAGGAAGGAAACCGCTGTCTTGTGGACCTCCGAAGCGGAATATTTGATTCGTCCACAACTTCATGAGCAACAGGATCATCAATAACAATATCATTGTTATTATCAACATCAACATGTTGATTTGATACATGATTCTGGGCGTCACCATGATTATCAAGCCCAACAACATCATGCACACTTGTGTGAGGAAAGTCATCATGATGAATTATACCATCAAAACTTGAAGATTCTACCTTCTCCGCTTTGTCAATATCTTCAATTGTTTGATTCTCTATGAAAATAATATCACGACTTCTCACAAGTTTCTTTTCAATTGGATCATATAGCCTGTAACCAAATTCATCTAGGCCATATCCAATGAAGATGCATTGCCTTGTCTTGGCATCTAACTTTGACCTCTCATCTTTCGGCACATGTACAAAAGCTTTGCAACCAAATACTCTCAGATGGTCATAGGAAACATCCTTTCCATACCAAATACTATTTGGTACATCACTTTGCAAAGCAACAACAGGAGATAGATTAATAACATGTGCAGCGGTCAATAAAGCCTCACCCCAAAATGAGTTCGGCAACTTTGCTTCAGAAAGCAAACATCTAACTCTTTCCATCAAGGTCCTGTTCATCCTCTCAGCCAAACCATTAAGCTGAGGAGTCTTCTGGTGTCTAATACCTTGATGCTTGCAGTATTCGTCAAATGGTCCACAATATTCACCACCATTATCAGTACGAATGCATTTCAGTTTCTTTCCAGTTTCTCTTTCAACTGAAGCCTGAAACTGCTT